>WBNH01009739.1:27972-91584 GCA_013401255.1 Urocolius indicus
TGTCAAGAGATTTTCTCTCATTCTAAATAATGATGCTGTATGCTAATTCCTTTCCTTGTTGCAGTAATTATAATTTCTGACTTATTTATCAAAATATTGTTTCCAATCTGTGTGTTTAGTTTTCTCAATATATAAACATTTTTATGCAGTTTTATTTCTCTCACTCTCATTTTTTTCCAGACATTTGCAACTTTTTGTCATTTGGAAAGTCAGATTTTTCAAGGTCTTCATCCTCACCCTAATCCAACAGCTAACTGAACAAGGATAAAAGAGCTTGATTAGAAAAAGATCTAAGTTCTATGTTTTGCTTGCATCTAGTAATAGTTATTTATAGGGAGTGTTTTTCTTTTGGCATGTTCATTATTATTAGCAATGTTACATTTCCAAATACTGAAGAAGTGATGTCGCAAAATGCAGTTTATTTTAATATTAAAATTCTGTACCCTTAATTCTTTGAAAAGCATGGTCAAGGGAACAGATAACCGTGACAAAAACATCCATTAAAATTCATGCAATAGATCTAAAAGTACCAAAATTTATAGTGCTGTTCAGATCTGTCCTTTATTTATCATGATAATAACAGTAACTTATTTTTATAGAACTATGTTCCATGAAACAGGGTGAAATGAATAGGACAATAATCCTTGTCCTAATTTTTTAGTAGCAGACCAGAGCAATCAGGTTTTCAAAGGATAAAATGTCCTTTTAAAATATATACCTCTGTCCTTCTCCTCCTCTCTACAACTTTTACCTTCATGTCTTTGAAACCTTCTCTCTTCAGAGCATCTTAGTGGCAGTTCTCTTCATGCCAACTTATCTGCTCTTATGGCTTGCTTAACATACAGAACAGATTGCCTTTAAATTTGTTTCAGACACATGTTTCTCCTATCGGCAGGGTCTCTGATCTAAAGAATATTCTCCATATCTGAAAGCACTTTTTTGCTCTGCGAAGGTCTTTTACTTTGTTTTCCTTGGAAGTGTGTGCGTGTGAGTGCATTCTCAGATGACTTCCAACATGCAGAACATGTTCCAACATGTTCGAGTTCCACATATGATGGTAGTGAGTGTCAGGATGTTGGAGGGGGGAAGAGTTTCCTAAAACCAAAACTATGGAGAAGAACTTTTGATGTGACTGTCTGTCTAGTTTGGAGAGATTAAAATTCAATTTAGACTATGAAGTCTGTAAAATTTATCTCCTACAACAAAATATCTCCTGCCAGACTGGAAATCTATTTACCATTCTCAGAAAATGCAGTTATTGTCCTGTGTTCAACACACGGGTGACTAGTACCCTGGCAATTTGCGTAACTGAGTTAACATTTTACCTTGAAACTTGTCGATTTTGAAGAAATGGTATGTTCATTCAGGCTCAAACAGAGTCAATAATACTGCTGAGGTACATTAGGTATCATTACTTTTCTGATGAACAGGATGTTTTTGAAATTTGAAATTTCTTAGTCATTCTAATAACAACAAACATAGCTATTCTTTATTTTTTTTTTTTCATTCTGGGACAAAACATCATTATAAACAAGTGAAATGGGTTTGTGTTTGGTTTTAAAAGTCAATCAATTCACTGGAAAGTAGCAAAAATCACAGGTCTCTCATAAGCTTTCAAGTAAATTCAGACATTATCCAGTGATAAATAATTGAAACAGAAAGTAGTGTGGGGAAGTAAGAATGAACAAACCTGAATGATGAGAGAAGTTCAAAGTGGTTATCCGTTACAACTGAAAATTCCTAGAATATAAATTAGTCCGCTAAAGAAAGACAATATCCATCTGATTGGAGGTTACTCAAAAGCAGGGGAAATTAGTCTGCAGGCTTGAAGACTATAGGCACCAAGTACAGAATTGAAGAGTGTGGGCCACATGACTATTTGTGAAGTGAAAAAGGCAAATGGAGGACATGGGAGAACATTGGTATCATGTAATACAACATGAAGACAGAATCTTTATCTTCATGGCATTTGGGATGTGTTAAAGAAAAACAACTAGCATTTCAGACACAACACTAAAGATCCCTTCAAACACTCATCTAAAGTATATGAAGCAAACAAACCAGACATTTCTGGCACTGGACTAGCAACTCTGTTATTTATTAACAATAGCAAACAATTATAACCTTAAAGATATCAGAAAAAAATATCCAGAATTCCTTGATTCTTGTTGGAAAAATTGCCATAGACCATTTTAGTACGCAAACATTTATATCAAAACTGTTTACATGACCAAACTGCAGTTAGAAATATCCATTTGTTACCACCTCACCTGATGGGAGATATGACTGACTACCTGCTACCTTCCCTTCCTTTCTAATCAGATTTCTCTGGTGAGCTCCATCTCATAGTTTTGTTGTTTTCTAAGAAAGGTATGATGAGAATTATATCATAACTATGAGTTATTAATGGAGATTTTAAAAATTATCTTGGTTGCAAAATAATAATTGGCATCATGAAGCACAGTACAAACCATCTCAATAACAACTCTCAAATTACTTCAGTATTTGATCAAGAAAATATAGAGCATTTTGACTGCATATGACAAATATAAAAAAAAAAATCCTCCTTGTTGAGTATATTGTGTTTTACCACACATTGTTTTACAATTCTCAACAATGTATAGATACATATATATACCTGTACACACACAGAAACACACACATACACATACATCTGTTAAATCCCTTTCAATATTTTTTTGTGTCATTTTGGGGAGAAAGAAATATTCTGTACTAAAAGGCTCATTTTGAGGTAAATGCCCAGTTTTTCTACCTATTCAGTACTTTTAGACATGGGCTTTAAAATATCTGGGACTTAGAATTTCTGTTAATCTCTTCTGAAATGCCACTTTTCCTAACTCAGAGTTAACTGTTCAAATATCTACATTATTCACAAAATTAAAGTGCTGAGAAAAAAAAAAACAACATAACCTTATTATTTAATTCTTATAAAACAAGCTGCTTCATTTTCACCATATGCCTTAATTCTAATAGTACAAAATTTCACAGAAATTGTCTCAGCCAGGATTTTGTTGAAAACAGCATCAAAACCACTGTCGGTGTAGTGTTTTGTTTGGAAAATCAGTGTTTCTGCCAGCCAATTTTCCATCATAAAAAAAAGAATTCTTTTTGCTTTAATGCAATTATTACTCAGCAATTGGTTTCTCTTAACCAAAATGGAATTGATGATGTGAATAACATTCCATTATATTAATCAAATTTTCTAGATTTTCCCATTACCGTCCTGCTTGTATGCATCCTTTGACTTACATGATCACTAGAGATTACACTGTTTGTGACAATCTTTTTAATGCCTAAATAATCTTTAATGCTTACATCATCTTTAAGCAACTTTGCAGATCACCATCGCCAAATGAGAACACCCTGCTTTCTTCATAGAGTCAAGGTAAGCAATTCTCCATTCTCAGACTAGGTGCATCCCTGTGCTAAGGAGGAATATTTAGATGAAGCATACAAGGAAGTACAAGGAAAACCTATTTTACTGTTCAGATGAGGGAGCCCTGGCACAAGCTGCCCAGGGAGATTGTGATGTCTCTTTTCTTTGAGGTCTTCAAGAGCCACCTGGACACATTCCTGTGTGACTTGATCTAGGTGGACCTGCTTCTGCAGGGTGTTTGGGCTAGATGATGTCTAAACACCCCTTCCAACCCCTACCAATCTATGATTTTATGATTCTATGAAGTACATGAGAAGCAGTTATCCCATGGAAAAGCTGTGAATCAAAGGCTGTTACTTGAATGACTTTGTTTTTTCATATTAATTGACTATCAAGTAGGAAGACAATACAATCAGCTCACTTTTAGTTACATTTTGGTGTGTGTTAAAAGTACATGAGCACTGGTTAGAGTTGGTAAGAATTTGCAAAAAACTTTTTTTTTTTTAGGGGGAGCGAGGATATGGATGATGGAAAAAAGCAGTCTTTTCATTTATATGATAATACATATCTTTCATAGACAGTGACAAGCCTACAATAGAATGTTATTAGGTAACCTCCTGTCTATAGAGATGCTTTGAATACAATTCTTTTCCAGTATTATTAAGTTACTGCCTTTGTTAAGCAACCAGCTTTGGTCATTCCCACAAAACATGCCTCAAATAAGGTGCAATTGCTCAATAAAACATTTCCTGTAAAGTTTAACTGTGAAATAGTGCATTTTCATATTTAAAATAGGAACAATCATTAATAACCTTAATGCTTTGGTGAGGCATAGGGGGAAAAAGGGATAAGAAGGAAATTCTTAAGGACATTTTTAATAGTTCTTTTATTCTCCAAAGGAAAATCACAAATTAGGATTATTTTTACGTCACTTTAGCTACCTGAATATTAACCTTTTACTTTAAGCTGTCACCCAGAAACTTTGCATGACAATGGAAAGTGACACCTAGAGATGGTGATTCATCCCATCTCTCTAGACAGCAATCGGTATGAGATGAATCACATTCAAAACTTCCAGTATTTCGCTGATGACTATGGAGTGAGACTGAGCATCTAGTTTTGACTAGTTACATAAGGCTGTTATAGGTAGGTGAGATAAATCCCACTTCTAGTGTGATGGAAAAGAATAATGAATTTTCTGAGCTGCTTATTAGTATTACTAGTTTGTATCTTGGCCTTCTGAAAGAAGTAAAAGTAACTTGTCCAAGACCTTATAACGAGAATCAGAACACTGAATTTTGATGTCTCCTGTTAACCCAGAACTGACTGCTGCAAGGTGTTTGCTCAGCATTTTACTCCCTATTGACACCTACCCATGCAAGTTTTTTGGTCACTATTTAATCAATATTTGCTGGAAAGGGCTGGCATTTCTTACAAATCTGAACTGTTGGTGTTCAAAAATCAATCACTGGACCACACTGTCTTATTCCTAGGGACTGTGAAAGGCAGCTGTTTCTTAATTGCATAAGGAGTGAAAGAAATTCAGAATAATGGAAATACCGTTAGCACTGCATAGATCGTGCATATATAACTCCTTGTGTGGCTAAAACCAAGTATCAATGAAGTTAGCTCGAATGTGCTTCATCATTAAAGTCTTGCTTCAGAAACTGCACAATGACAGCTAAAACTTTTTTCTTATTTTTTTTTTATTTGAATGCTCAGAAGAGATAAGAAAGCCAGAAGAAGAACAGATGTGTTAGAAGTGTGAAATGGATTAACATCAAAGCCCCCTGGGAAAATCTGAAACATGAAATGAAGGATTCTGAATGACAAGAGCTATTCAGAATGCATTAAAAGCTCTGCAGTACATTTTGGTGCTGTCTGTGCGAGCAATGCGAGGCCCTGTGTGCTAGGGAGAGATGCTGATAACGAAGGCTCTGTGAACTTCAGGGAAATTCAGTTCATCGCTGAGAACTCACCTTGTGGTACAATTGGAATGAGATAGAAAAAACACCCAAACCAGCAATTGCCAATATTTATTGTCCCCAGCGATATGAAGTGAATAGATAAGTTAAGCCTTGGACTAATAAGGTTATAAGTGAATCAGTAATTATTGAAAAATCATAGGTTGTTATAGAAATATATTCTTTGAATGTTTAAAGTTCTCTATTAATATTCATCAGTTGACAGATTAGCATAGACAGCATATTTTGATATGCTTAAAATCAGAGAAGGTAAACAAGAAAAAACAATGTAAGAGAGAACTTTCAATTTTTTGATTTTTACACAGGTTCATTGGAAGCAGATTATATACAGCTTATGTTTTTTAAGATTATATATAGCTTAAATTTATGTTTATACATGGTTTCTGAACTGGCAGGAACTTGTACCTGTATAGTTATTGATAGAAAAAGGTCACCAATATTCAAAATGTGAAGAAGAATGCACAAGCTACTGCTGAGTTTTTACTCTGCATGGAGTCAATGAAAGTCAAAGGAAGTTGGTCAAATAACACAGAAAGTAGATCAAGATTTAGTCACTACTTTATTGCAGACTGAACTTAACTGCAGTTTCAGAATATAAATTACATACTAGACATTTTGGACAAGCAAAAACGCAGGTAAAATTGGAAGAAAAGTTAAGTCTTTCAGTTGGCTACAATGGACTTCTGATGAGGACTACGAAGAACTTACAGTGAAAAGCTGCCCAAAGTAATTTCCAGCACTTCATACAATAAGAATTGTACTCACTCCTGAATATCTCTCTTGTACAGACATCATCATGACTAGAGTGAAAATCTCAGGCCTTTAAGCTCCATTTTAAGTGGTGTTTTCATCCCGCTACTGGTACAGAGTAAAGAGTGATTTAAGCCAGAGAGCTTCCTTTGACAAGGTGAAGCTTTAGTCATCTGCAGGTGTAAAGCTAGGTTAAAAACAATACAAAAATCACAAACAAAAGCAGGATTTCTCACAATCTGTAAAACAGTCCAGTCCTCAGAGATTAGTATCCTCTTGGTAAAAAGGTTTCTGCCTTTATTGAACTCTGCCAATTTTTGGATAAGTGCATCAGATTCTACTACAAGTGAATTAATGAAGCAGAAAATTCTTTATATTTTTTTAGCCTTGTCTGGCAGTTATGTTCATATATTGCTCAAAATATGTCATAAGCTTTAGAGAATTTGCAGTTTACTTGTGAATACCATCAAAAAACCCCATTACTCATAGACAGAGGTACATCCATTGCATCTGCCACACAATCAATTTACTCTTTTGAGTTTCTTTTCTGCTGATTTTTCCCTTTTTAATTGACACGGAATTAACTTGAAAAAATATAACTTTCTTTTACTCTGAACTGGTAAAGCCTTTAAAAATATAGGCAAAGAACTGTTCATTTTGATGCTTTTAAAGTAAAATAACATTTTCCAAAGAGAAATTTTTATACTTAGAAGAATCTATTCTAATAGTATCTATTAGTTTGTAAATCAATATCTCCTGTTGCTTAATTTCCTAATAAAAATACATATGTCTTTGCATTCTGTTCTACTGAATTCAGTTGTATTAATTGACTCCACAATATGATTCTTGCACCTTTATTTATATTCTCACAAATAATCCCATTATATGTTCAACATAGTAACTGTTAGAACGAATGTTCTCAGAATGTCTATTCCAGTATAGGAAGCTTTTTACAAGGTCTGAAATTAACATTTAAATATCATGTGCAAGAGCTGGACAGACTGAGAGAGGCTGATCTTAGTTAATTTCAGAGTTACAGAGCTGAACAAGTCATCTTTGCCTCTCTTTATAGCCAACAGATTAAAATAAGCTGTATGAGAGAGCCACTTGGCTGACAGTTTGAGGGTCTATTTAAGCGTTAAATGAATCATAGACTATTTTTTTTTTTCTTTTCAATAATTGTTCAGGAAGTAACTAATTTAGTTTTAGACATCTAAAATTTTGATTAAGAAAATTAAGAATTATCATGTCCACAGTATAAACCACAGAGAAAATGTGTTAGAATATAAACCCAAAACTTTTAACTAAAAGATTCTTTCAAATGATTTTTTATTTACTGAAATATGGAGTTCAATCTATTGAAGTACAAGCAGAAGACTAAGATAAACAATGAAGAGTAGTCCTCAAAATGTTTCTCTTGTAAGTTTGTCATATGGTTGACACATTTATTCTTCCATATAGGAGGAGTTGTGTCTATGGGTATAGTGAAGTGCCTCATCATCTTGTTGAAGTTGAAAATGTCTCTGTTGTCTTTATGCATCTATTCTCTGCAGTTGTACTTAAGTTTTGTGACAGTCATGTTTATTAATATGCTTGCAACATCAATATTTTAGAGGCTAGAATTTTGTATCATACTTCATGTAATACGACTTCAGTTGCAGCTTACATTCATGCCAGAATCCAGAAGATTTCTTCAGCTTCAACTTTGTGAAACATATTGAAGTTGTCTCTAAGAATAATTCAAGCATTTTTCAGATACAGTGTGAGATTTTCAAATTAACTAATTGTTCTCATGAGATCTGTTTGTTGCTGCTATTGTAAGAGCCATTTAAGCTTTAAGCCCTTTTTGAAAATCTGACTGGACAAAGCTGTCTCAGATTGGCTGTACAAAAGCAGAGGCATTAGCTATTTTTTAAAATCTATCTCCAGCTTTTTCAGTACAGCAGTGAAAGAGAGAAAACATAACAGATCTAATGCAGTTTTTGCACATACTGTGTAAATTATAAAATAATTAGTCATGTTTCAGTTTAAATAACATGAAAAAACTCCTTTAATTAAGATTCTTAATTAATAGTTGAAAGATTAATCAATCAATAATTATAACTATCATTATAGGGTGTAATTGCGCTTAATTGGAGGGGCTGATTAATGATCAGAATAAACCTTTCAAATTCTTGTACTTGAAAATGGTAGGAAATTATGGATTCCATCCCATAGAGTCAAAAAAGAATCCAGGGATCATAAAAGATACATATTCAATTGCGTGGCCACAGATTGAACCATGTGATTGAAGTGCACGAAAGATTTCCATTGTTAGGCATGTACACTATTGTATTGCTAATGTATATATGGTTTTGATATGAGTAAAATATCCCTCTGAAGAATGTAAGAAATACGTTTTCTGGAAGCAGCAAGCCATGATTTCTGCACCCAAAATGCAAATTTTGGTTCATATAAATACAGTTTGCACACCTCTGCTTGGATCTTGCCTAGTCCTGTAGGTCTCTATAATTTTTCTTACAGTTTAACATGAATTTGGATTTATAGCTTTGAGAAAGACAATAGCTGTCTCATACCTAACTGCATTAGGTGTGCTCTGTCATGCATAATTGTATAATACATTCCAGCGCTCTGTCTATGGGACTTCAGAATTGAAACTTGTCAGTTCAGTTTGATGGTCTTGTTCTGGCAGAAGACATTAGAAGTTTTCAGGGAATCAGGAAGCTTTAGAACATTTTAAATGCTACAACTTTCTTATTTTTTGTTTCATACATTCCACAGCTCATAGTTTAGTGGACTTTCACAGATGGCCATCTTCAGTCCAGGTAGTAGTGGATCCAGTCTTTGACACAGGCATTTCAATTGCACACCAGTCTTGCAAATGTATACAACAATACATGATCTACTTACTGCAGTGAAGTGTGCAGGAAAGTAGCACTGATGGACTTTGGTTGATGTACCTTAGTGACTGAGGATTTGTCAACCAGGCAAGAGACTTGAAGTCTGACTCCTGCTCTAGTAGCAATTTCAGATTTTTCTTCTGAGCAGTAGTAAATGTCACTGCTTCTCCCAGTCTAGCACCAGTGAGTTAATCTGCTTAGTCATTTGGGAATGAAGAAAAAAAAAGCTGAAACACAAAAAATTAAACCATTAAATAAGGTTTTAGCTATATCCTTTATTACTCCTTTAGGAAAAAAAAAGAACCTCTAGAGATAATATTGTATTTTAACACATTGAAACTTTGTGCTAGAGATAGTAATAAATGTTCTTTGGAACAAAAAAAGCAAAAAAAAAACATCCCTACGGAAGTTATCTGAGATGGGTCAGGATTACTACTGTTGCTAATTTGCTTCCTTTCAGGGAAAGTGAGGCAAACATGGGAAATGAGGGAATGAGAAAAGACCTGAAAAAACCCAACCAACCAACCAAAAAAAAAAAAAAAACCCACCAAAAAACCAAAAAAAATCAAAATACAATCATCAGAAAAACAGGATCCTGACTACTTTCTAACCTGGAGAAAGGCAATCACAGCACACATTCCTATTAGCTTTCCAAGACGTTGTACTCATGTTAGACTGCTTCAGATGCTGTTTTAGCTGCCTTTTTGGTCACCAGATCACAACAGTTTTGTGAAATAAATTACGTTATCTGTCAAAGCCAGACTTATTAAAGACAAGGTAAAAGCTCTCTCTCATAGGAGAGAGGAAAAGTTAGGGACGAAAGGAGTAAGACAAAGAAATTAAAGAGTGAAAGCAGAAAATCGACTTGCATTACTGCACACATTTGGGAGTCAGTTGAGACTGCTGGTGGACCATTCTCTCAGTCTGTTTTCCTGACCCGATTTGGAGAGATTTTCTCTCAAGAACAACATAGTGATGTCATAACAAAACTCTGAGTACCAAAAGTGAGGGCTTCCAATTTGGTGTAGCTTAGAGAAAGTGTATGTTGCAGCTGCTTACCCTTTGTCTCTTGTGAGATGAGGTGAAACCCTTCAAGTTTCAGGACCATCAATCTGGCACCTCTCAAGAGTGCAACATTTATCAAACATCTTTTGGAAAGTTCTCAGCATAATTGCAGCACAAGGTGGGTTTCATTATAATGACTCTGTAATCATGATACGCAGTTACTCATCCTGCAACACATAGTCAAAGTCAACCTTCCTTTACCAAAGATAATTAGATCAGACCCTTACAGCTTGATCTTGCAAAGCACCAAGAACCTGGGTGATAACTGAGCAAAAGATTTAATCAGTAGTTCAAATTTAATCATGGTCCTGTGAATTTCAGTAAAAGCATGCAAATTTACTGTAGCTCAGAGACTGGTATTCTTTATACAAGAAAATGGCATAAATCTTGTTCTTAATTATGATACACAGCTATGCAAAGACAAGAACTTCTAGGAAAATAAAAATAAAAGTCTCATTCTTAATTTGACTCATAGAGACATGTCATTAGTCCCATCTAATATATTAATATTAGTAATGGAACTATTTTCTGACACTTACTTACATGTGGCTTACATCCACAATGTTAAATTATTTAGCCTGCGAAAACGGATAAGAAAAACTAAGCTGTTATCTGGGAGTGCCCCTGGTACTTAAATAGTCCTAAATAGCCCCAAGAATTCTGGGAAAGAATAATTTTTCCATGAATTGACTGTAACAGATACTCTTTCATAGTTTGGAGCTCTGACACTTGTCATTCCTGATCACAGATTAATTTAGTATCATAGATAGCATCTTAAATTGTTCTTTTTACCAGAGAAGACAATCACCAAGTAACTGCTGAGATATGTCTCAGGCTAGACTGGAATAACCTTCACTGCTATGAACTGTAGAATTGCTGAGAACCTGTTTTTATTGCTTTGTGGATATTGTACAGCAGGACAATAAGTTCAAAGCTGCCAGAGTGAGACAGGAATTCAGGAATATTCTAAAGCTGTTAGAGTTTATACACTCAGCTTCATGGGAGAAAAGCTAGAATAGTAAAATGAGTTGAAGCAATCAGACATATCTCCTTGCACTATCCTTTCAAGGATCTTCTGTTGAAGCTGTTAGAACTAGTTTCTAATGGTCTTGCTGAAGTATGATTTGTACTAGTTCAAAACGCCTAGGTGTTGTTTCAGGTAAGCTTACACTACAGTGTTGGATCAACAGTGCTAAAGGAGTCAAACTCTGTTTAAAGCAATACTTATATGCTTGCTTCCAACCTCATATCTGAAGTTTCTTACTCAAGATAGCATCTTAATAAAAACAGGTCTTTGGACCATGGGAACTGTGTCCATGCATCTAAAGTGGTGAAATTCGACACAAGCCTATATCCAGATTTGGATTCTGGATTTACCACAAAATCATGGAGCAAAAAAAAGAAAAAAGAAGACCAAGCATTGGTCATCTGAATTCTTAATTTCTTTTAGGTTTTTATGCAAAAGAGGTCTACCATCATTATTTTATGAAAAGCTCAATCCAGTAGTCACAGTGATGAGCTAAGAAAAGAAAACCTAGGTTTTGAATGCCCTTGGGAGTTTTTTTTTCAAATGGAGGCTGAGGAGCTCCAGATTTAGGTTATATTATGACAGAAATACATGTATCAAGGGAAATTTAGTCAAAAACCTAAGAATCCATGAAATATATATATCATCCCAAGAGCAGATGGCCACGAGTCAGGGTAATGAGTGTATGGGATGCAGACTAAGTGGCAGTCGGTACATCGTCTAAATCCTTTTCAGCATCTGCCTTTTAATCTCTTTGATTTTCAGTTCTCCATCTGTAAAATGGGAGTAACTGCTTATATTCTTTTATGCTTTGTTTAATAAGAAAAAAGATCATGTGAGACAGTGCTATGTTTTGCTGCACCTTATAAATGAAATGCTGATCCCTTCTGGGGCCCCTGGGCACAGTTGCTGTATAAATAAATTCATAGCTATGGTTGTCACAGAGGGACAATATTGACTGCAGGTGAGGAATAGGTAGCCAAAGCAGATTAACTCTTAAGCAGCAAGGATCCTGATTTCCAGTCCTTTGTAAGAAGGTAAAAGTACAGAGAAAAGGAGAAAATATATGACACAGAAGATGAATCATTTCTAAAGGGAATGGTTTTGAAAATTTCTCCACAATGGATCAGCAGCCTGTCTGCAAGCATCATTTTTTTTGCTTCCTTTACACATTTTTTAGCAAATTTCATGCCACTGAAAGATGTAGGATTGACATTCTTAAATCTCCCTTTTATCCTTAGAAAAGATGAAGCATAGTGAGAAAATATGCAGGTTTCCTCAGATTTTCTAGCCAACATGCCTTTATTTGACCTGAAGGGACATCTTTATGGGAAGGCAAAGCAGTTTAGTCACTGTTCACATTTTATCCTTGGCCTTGATACTGAAGTTGTTATCCTGAGAGCTGCGTAGGATACTTTGGTTTAAGTATGATATGGGCACCTGTCGTCTTTACTGATGCCATCCAACTCATTTCACATGAGCCAATGTGGTCTTCTGAAAACCTCTTTCAGTCACTTCCAGACAGAATACGGTTGCAAGTTCATTACTCTGAAACAGCAAACCCAGGTTTAGGGAGCTACACAAGCCTGTGTCAGTCTCCCAAAGCCACCCAGCTCTCCATAACACTGCTGCTTTGCCACAACATGTCTCTGAGAGGTATTTTCTAAGAGTCACAGATGAAATTCAGTTTTTTTGCAAACGTCACCAGATTTCACTGCTGTCAGTGTAATATGGTCACTAAATTCCCAAAGACAATATTACTGCAAATCACCTCAAATGTGCTGCAGGCGGTAGAATGATCCCATAATCAAAGAGCTAGGTCTTTGAGGACAAGTTTAATTACTTTAATCTATACAGCCTGGAAAACATAATGGTTAATGGGGTAATCTACTGAAGTATGTGGAATTTTAAGTAGTATAGACTATGCCACTGTATGACACTACTCTCAGCACAGCAGAGATGATAAAACCAAGAGCATAAATGGTGACTGAAGAAAGCCTTAGATGTTCATAAATCAATAATTGATAAAATGTACTCTTGTGTAACTAAGTAGAATTTTATGTTGCAGGTAGAATAAACTGATTACATGATACTATAGTGCTCAGTGGAATTATGGAATGAGCTTCATTCATTCACTCTAATTGCTGCATATTTGTATACAAATGGTTGAAATGGTTCTATCAGTTTTGTAGTCTATAAAACTGCAAGAAAATCCTGCCCTTTGAGTCCACAAATGAAAGCCATGATACTCTCCCAGCATGAGGCTCTGGGCTCTTGGAAAAGCTGAACATCAACAGATACATAGAGGCTGATGTTCTCGATGTATCTGGCCATTAAAGATTTCAAAACACTTTCCTTGTCAGTAGAGGTGTTAACTCCTGTGCCCTGGCTAAATTCCAACCTGAGTAAAAAGCCACCTGGATGAGACACTGAGGTGACTTAAGGACAAAGTGGTTGGGTTGCTAAAAGAAATATACAATCTCTCATTAACATCATCCACTGGAGATGTTTTATCTGTCTTTTAAAAAGACATTAGGGATGATCCTAGGAATCACACACCAGTGAGCCTTACTTCAGCAAATGGACCACAATGATAATTAAAAGTAGGATTACAAAAAAAAAAAAAAACCAAAAAAACCACAGATAAGCATGATGTGCTACAGATGAAAAATGTGTGTTTTATAAAGGATAATCAAGCTTCTTTAATTTACTAGAATTCTTTGAAAGTGTCAAATAAATATTGGATAAAGGAGAATTAGCTGACATAATCTATTAGGACTTTCAAGAAGCTTTTGAGAAATTCTCTCACAAAAAGCTGTTAAGAAAACTAAGCTGTCATGGAATATGAGGGAAAGCACATTATAATGGGGCAAAGACTGGCTAAGAAACAGAACTCAAAGAAGGGGAATAAATGCTTCATTTTAAGTAGGACTTGGTAGGAACACTTGATATGTGCTCAGTTTTTACAGTTTTGGTATATTTCTGTTTCTCTTTTGTCCTACTCTTACTGGTTGATAACTGAGGAAATACTTGTAAGAATTTTTTCTGGGACAAAATTGAAGTTATCCATTTGTGCTGTATTTGAAAGACAGAAAAATACTTACATATCAACAAAGTAAAGGTAAATTTTAAAAAGTATGTTATCCAAGGGTTGGTTTCTAGAATCAAATTCTGTGATGTTGCACTATTGACACAAGTGCAGTAGTCACAGTGTTCTGGGTCCTTCTCCAGTTAGAGGCTTCCTGTTGACAGCAGTATACAGTGTTAAATGTCTCAGATGGTACTATGGTACTATCCAAGTTTCAAGTTAGCTAAAGAGGGAGACAGTTTAGATTTGGATACTAGGATGGGAGACGTAAGATCCTTGGCTGAGCTGTGAGATGCTTGTAAACTGTAACTCAACACCAGCTTCTATTTAGAATGTTTTAACACTGAATGGAAAGACCATATTTTTAAATGCAAGAGATTTTACTGATTTTTTAAAATTCAGATTGTATTTCTTCTTCCAAGGCCCTTGCCATTACTTTGCAGAGTGGAACTCTATTATGTGAGGCTGCAGCCACCTTCACTTTCTCTTGCTATGTGCCTATCCTGCATGTTCCCTATCTTGTTCATTTGTAAGGCAATCCTTTGCAAAATGAAAGTTTACAGAGAACAGAAATACAAGGGTGACATTGTCTCTGTCACTCCAAACAAAAATTGTTCCAGTGATCTTTTTTCTCACACCTTGTAGAATTTCAATTTTCTCTTTAAAACATGGATTAAACAACGTTGCCAAAAACATATGCTTCTGTGTCAAACATTTCACTTATTCAGGAATCTAGAGGCAGCTGGAGAGTTCTCACTGCCAAACTGACTTCAACAATTGTCTCTTTCACTTTTAATTGGAAACATGTTCGTTTCAGGCATAGGTGTGGATAACCAATAAGTGGCAGTGTTAATTTCCCTCGCCATTCAATGTACATTTGTCCTAAGTGACCATTCTTAAATAGCTTGAGAAAAATGAACTGAATCCATTGCCAAAGTGTCCTGTGCTCTTGTAAGTTTATGATTTGCCATGGCACAGGTTTCATCTGCTGATTAAAGATGGGAGTGGTCAGTACAAGGTAAGATATCAACAGTCTCTTGCATCTTGTAAGATATGCAAGGAACTACAGCACAGAGTTACAGATGAGTTACAGAAGCTAAGGGCCTTCTTATTACATTAGCTTTAGTCATTAGAAATGTATGGTTCCAGTATTTGTTGCCTTGTGGATATTTCCTCTGGGTTTTATCTGTCATGTAATTGGTCTTCCTCACACTACAGTGCTCCAGGCAATCTAGCTACAAAAATTTCTGTGCCAGTCACACTCTAGTTCACCATGTTTAAGGAAATCCCTTGTCTACCTGTTTTCCTTTGTTTTAAGGGGGTACAGGGGGAATGTCATGCTTTCTAGCAGGATCTTACTTGAAGACAAAATCCAATAGATTAAATTGCATAGTTTTTCACATCTTTTTCATTCTCAGCCTGTTTTTGTAGAGATGGTTGTGACACTCTTTTTGCAAGCTCCTGTCCTGTATTGCCATTTAAACAGCTGAGTTTGCTTTGGACCTCATACTTGCTCATGTTGCAGGAAGTAAATTGGAAGAAGTAACTGTAGTGTCAAAACCAGTCTGTATCAGGTATTTCAAAGGCAGAAGGAAACAGAATCAAGCAAACAAAATTTAACACATACTGGTAGGCTACTTCTCTCACAAGAGAAACTTTGCCCTGCTTTTGAATCTAAAAAAGATGGATAAAACCTGAAGATTGAAGGGTACCAGTTTGTCAAGCAGGATTTGCTCTGGGGGTGCCATAGGGTTGAGCACTTGGTGCTCTGCATTTTATCACAGATGTCTCGTCACCCAGGACATCATTACCAGATGCCTGTGGTAGAGCTGAGGTAATACCTCTGAGAAATGTGTCACATATTGACCTACAAGGGAGACTCAAAACTTGACCTTTTCTACTTCATGATAAGCTGTCACATCAGATGATGGTATTATCCCACTAACCCCTTTAATGCTGGATCACTATAGCACTCTGTGGAAATATATATCCACTTTTTTTTTCTTCTTTCAAGTTCCATCCCATCTTTTCTTCTGTATGTTGTTTCTGCAGAAAGTTTTATTTCTCTGTGTGCATTTCTAGTGTTTTCAAGTACATGAATACTTGGAATAGGGAATAGGCCTTGCATAAGTTTTGTGCACAAGGAAACCTGGATAGTTTACTATTATTTTTAAACAACATACTCCAAGTATGATGAACACTTTATAGGTACATAAACAGACACACACACAAAAAGCTTCTAATCAAAACTAGTTTAAGACAATGCTTGAGGGAAAGAGAAGGCAGTAAAAAAAATATTGGGACAGTAAAGGACAGGGAGTATGGAGATAAAATTGTATTGGGGTCTAAATTCTTCATATCCTTAATGGATGGGTTTAGTTGAGTTACAAGACCTGAATTTTTTTCTGGGCAGTGTTCAGAAATACCTGTGTATGACCTCAACAGATACAGATAATGCACATTTTGGTTTTGTTGGTTACATTTCTTACTAAAGCTAGGATGAGTTTACTAATTAATATTCTACTGATATTTTTTTCCTTTGTGGTTAAGAAACTTCAGTGCACGATGGCATTCATGATGCCCATGTCTCATCTGCCACCCTCCATGCACACACACCCTCCTCCTGTGCCCACAGGGACCCAGCTCCTGCAGCATTCGGAGAGGGAACGAGGGAGTGAGCGATGTTGCCATCTAGTGGGCATTTATCAAGCAGAAAAACTGGCTTCCTCTCCACGGCCGCTCAGAACGTTCTGTTTCAAATCGGCAAGTGCAGAGACGTGCGTTTGAGAGAAATGGAAAAGGAAAAAGTGCCTCTTTGGCCAGCTGTCTGAGGGACCACATGGAGCATTTACCTGCTCTCTCAGCCTCATACAGATCCTCTGTCTGTGTGTCTGCATGCTTTGTGAGGCAAGAATACTCTGCTAAAACCCCTATCAGCTCTCTTTGTCCCCGTGTTAGGGGCCACGATCCCTGACATGTTTCCCCTTCAGCAAGTCCGGGCAGGAGTGCACACATACAGACACAAAAACGTTGAAGGGTTCATCCTCCCCTTTCCTTCAAAACTCCTGCTCCTATCTCGAAGCAGAGACAGGCTGACACCTTTTCTATTGTTCCAGCTGAGCACTAAAGCCTTTGTTGTGAGGGGACTTTTGCAGTTAATATTAAAGAAAGGTTATTCATACACAGGCAGCTGGTGCGATCTTATCTGTCAGTCCTACAGAAATGAGGAATTAAATAGCAATAATCATCATCATCATCATAAAATTAGCACTTTCTTTCTTTAGAAACCTCTGTTTGCAGCCACTGTGCTGGAATTGCGAGTGAGGTACCAGACCCCGGGAGCGCTTGGTGGGTGACACCTTCCCGCTCCAATCTGCCTCCTATTAACGAGCTGCTTGACTGGGGTGCAATGCTGGCCGTGCAGCAGCTGCTAGGAGTGTGCCGTTACAGAGAATTAGCCAAAAAGTTTATTCTTAGCTCTTCCTCTCAGCTCTCAGCAACACGTTCAACAGCTTGTGTGTTTTGTAATGCCTCCTTTCATCGCCATGGCAACCATTAAAACTTAAGGTGTGCACAACTTGCATGCTCTTAATGCTGCAGGCTGCCGGCAAAATGAAACCCTTGGTCTGCTCTGCTTCATGACGATTCAAAGGGCCATAGCGTACTGGGAAGGGAACATGTGTTTGTGAAATACTTTAGGCACAAGAGTGTGAGTCAGTGTTTAAGAGAGATTGTGAATCTGATTTTTCTATCTAGCTAGTCATTTGAGCAGGGGTTGGGGAACTATCACTTCTGGCTGAGTTGCTTCTCCACATCATTCTGAACCAGCTTTGGCAGAGACTGTATGTATTGCTGCCTCATAAAGTGCAGCCTCAAATATTTCGCAAGCAGTCGAGTAATGGGGAGGACAATAAGAGCTGCATTATTGTGGTAGATTGATAGGATGTAACCTGGTGCTGAGAAACTACCAGTTTCTGCCAACCGGCAGATTAAGGAGCCATTTCCCCCCGAAAGAATTTGCTTTTATACCCGAGTTACTTGCTACAAGCAGTCTGATTTCCCATTCAGCTGATGGCTGTATAAGGCTACCTCAAAAATTTGAAAACAACAAAAAAAATAAAGAATAAAAAGTGGACTGCTGGGGGGCTGAACCCTCAAAATCTCACTTGCTTAAGGTGTCATTAAACCCCTATACAGCTTTCTGTCACCATCGTGAGTATATCCAACCCGAGTTTGTCTGAAGGAGTTGCATCAGCTTAGGACTGTTGCCTGCAAAAGCACACCCTGCTTTATACTGAAATCTTTCGTAGTAAAGCCATTTTTCCTTTCTACAAAACAATTTTGCTGTGAATCAGATCCTGCAGGCGCTAATAACTGTCCCTATGGAGAAATTCTACAGAATGGAAAAGGTTTGACGTCTATAGGGATTTATGGAAATTAAATTTGATTCTATAGAAATTACTCTAAATAGTCACCTAATTTAATAAAAGATGCTACACCTTCTGTAGAATTTTCACATCATATGATAAATCTGAAGGGAGAATAATAACCCTGCAAATAGAATTGTTTGGATTGGCTTAAAAATCCTATAGAAAACTTATTTCTCTATCTTAATTTTGCTAAGAATTTTCGTTTGCACCAGTGGCTTGTAATCATAAATCTCAAAGCATTTCAGAAAGAAAGAGCACAACTGTCTAGAGGTCACGTAGCCCATCTAGTACTAACTTTCATGTCTCTGAAAATATATATCCAGGTAGTCCTGCACTATGAAGTTGCCTTTCCAAACAGGCTGCTTGAGGTATTTGAAGCTATTCTTTTCTGTTTTGGGGAAAGAATGACAAGAGATAGCAAACACCTCCCCTTTCTCCCTCTCCCTCCAAATACCTAATCTTCCCAGAAACAAGGGACTGTGAGTCATTTTAAGCTGTTTCTTTAACATGACTTCAGCTCAGTGGTATGCCCTACAACCTGCAGAGATTTGGAGCTGATCAAGTTACAACTGCAAAATGAATCCTTTTCTTTCTATGCATTCATCAGATTTTTTTAAAAATACATATATCTTTAAATGATCTAAACATATAGAAGCAAAGAGCACGGATAGAACAAGTGTATTGCTCTCTATACATAGTTTCCATATTTTATTTTATTTTTTGGTTGTGCACTAGAACCTGTTAAAAATGTTTATTTTAAAAATGTGCAAGTTGCATTCAAACTGGCATCTCCAGCTGCTATATATTTGGTGGTTAGTAATCTTTTCCATTATATTTAAAAAGGAATAGATTTCTTCCTGTCTAAAATAAGCAGCCAGTTACAACGAAGCAATGGCTACATTGTGGTTTGCTGTTTTGTTGCATGCTTAAAATACTAGTACTTTGAGAAAGCTGCAGGTAATGCAAAAAGACATCTGTTTCTGCTACTCAAAATTTTAAGCTGAACCCTCACTTAATAAATATCAGCATATCCATACTGACTTGAGTGGGATTTGTTTGATTTACACTATATATTAGTATTTTGTGTGTGTGTGTGTGTATGTGTGTGTGTTTTTGTATTTCAAAATCATTTTAGTTCTTATTTTGTGCTCCAGTGCATGAATGAATTCAGGGCAAGACCAATGTCCTGATAAGGAACAGTGGAGTGGTGGTACAATGTGTACCCTTACTCTCCTGGGAGAAGGGGGAATCTGTTCTGTACATCACACTGAGAGAGTGGTGAGATGCAATAGAAAGCACGCTGGCCTGAAATTCAGCCCTAGGATTGCTAAAGACAATAATACAAAGGTAAAAAGATAGTAACAGTGATCACAAAAGTCAGCCTAGTCTGTTTGGGGAATGCCACAATAAGAGGGAGAGACCAAAAGCTGGACCGGCACAGAAAAGCTCTCAAAGAATTGTACTTAGTAAATGTCTTTAAGAATTCCCACTAACGCTTGTAATTAAAAATAGACAAGATAACACTAGCAAGTAAGATCGCCTAAACTCTCAATCTAAATTGATCTGGGCAGCATGTCTTACCTTCAGGAAGGGAGCCTCAACCCTTCTGTACCTCAATATGTGTGTATATATTAACTTTACTGGGAGGTTATTTTCTAGTTGCCTCCATGGCTTCAGGAAATTTTCTCTGATTAATCTGAGTTGAGCAATTGGTCAGCTGCAAAACACAGTCTTAGCACATAACACTCATACTCATCAGCTTATCCAAGCACCAGAGTCAGATGAAGCACAATTCTAACAAATCTTAAGGTCTCTATTTTCTCAGGCTTGCATGAAGAGAGTACAGACAGTTTCTCCCAGTGAATCGAACAACTGACTGAGACCTAGCTCTATATTCATTATATTAAAACAAAATTGTCAGGATAGCAGTCAACAGGAGTACGAAAGGAAATTAATCCAAAAATCATTAGAAAAAAAAATGCAGGAGCTCGTTTTTAACCATCTGACTCATTACCCTACAAGTTCCCATAATGTCCCAGAATACTCCTGCTGCCCTTTTGCTCCTAAATGTCCTTACAAAAGAGGGTAAGATTGCAGTATGTAGAAGCTGATCCTGATCTTTGTGCTTGGTGACTGCTGGGCTATAACACCTGATAACAACTGATTGGGCATTCTTCCAGGCAGACCATGACTTCATGGACATCCTGTTTTGGGAATTGATCTCCTAAGGAACCATCACTTTCCAAAAAATTTCTCAAGAACTTGAATATGATTTTTCATCTACTACAGTTAATTGATACTTGCTTAGAGCTCTAAAATTTTGGCAGATAGAAGGTAATTAGAGTCAGAATGATCATGATTACAAAGGTCTTGTTTCCATAGGAAGTTAAAAACCAGGGTCAAACAAAAAAACAGATCTCTTGAAATTATATTGGCAAACATAAGGATCATAGATCTAGAAGCTCTTATGAAGTCTGAAAGCAATAACAGCAGAGGACAAAGGCTGTAATACTGTCTGAAATATTACGAGTTCCTAATTCCTTCTCAGCTTTCATGCTACTTGGCAGGGAAGAGTGTAAATTGTTCAGGTTACAAAACGAGTGCTATAGTCAGCACTGAAATAGACTACACCTGAGAGTGAGTCCTCACTGTAGATACAAATAAGCACTGCAGTGGCTACTTGCAGGCAACTTGGGAGGGAGAGCAGACAATGAGGAGAGACTGTGACCAGCTCCTGACTCTATTGTTTCCTCATTGAGTAGTCATAGGTTTTCTGTTGAAAACAGAATAGATGGTTCCCATGGTCTCGTTGGAGGCTTGTGTCTAGCAGATCCCCTCAGGGGTCAGTGCTGTGGACCACTACTGTTCAATATATTCATTAATGACCTTGATGAGGGTACAGAGGGCACTGTCAGCAAGTTTGCTGATGACACTAAGCTGAAGAGAGTGGCTGACACACCAGAAGGCTGTGCTGCCATTCAATGAGACCTGGACAGGCTGGAGAATTGGGTAGGGAGAAACCTAATGAAATTCAACAAGGGTAAGTGTAGAGTCTTGCATCTGGTACAGAATCACCCCATGTACCAGTACAGGTTGGAAATGAACTCTTAGAGAGTAGTGTAGGGTAAAGTGACCTGGGGGATTTTGTGGGAAGCAGGATTAGCATGAGCCACCAATGTGCCCTCATGGCCAAGAAGGCCAATGGCATCCTGGGGTGTATGAGAAGGGCTGTGGGCAGTAGGTCAAGACAGGTTCTTCTTCCCTTCTACTCTGTCCTTGTGAGACTGCATCTGGAATTTTGTGTCCAGTTCTGGGCCCTTCAGTTCAAGAAGGATAGGGAGCTGTTGGAAAGAGTTCAGTGCAGGACCACAAAGATGAAGAAGGGAGTGGAGCATCTTCCTTATGATGAAAGGCTGAGGGAGCTGGGGCTTTTTAGTTTGGAGAAGAGGAGAATGAGGGGTAACTTCATTAATGTTTATGAATGTGTAAAGGACAGGTGTCAGGAGGATGGACCCAGGCTATTCTCAATGATGTCCAATGATAGGACAAGGGTCAACAGGTGTAAGCTGGAACACAAGAAGTTTGAAAGAAATACAAGGAAGAATTTCTTCCCTGTTCAGGTCAGGGAGCACTGGAGCAGGCTGCCCATGTAGGCTGTTGAGTCTCCTTCTCTGAGGACATTCAAAACTCACCTGGATGAGTTCCTTTGTGACCTACTCTAGGTGGTCCTGCTCTAATGGGGAGGTTGGACTAGATGATCTTTCAAAATCCCTTCCAACTCTTAAGATTTTGTGATTCTGTGACGTCAAAGAAGCATTAGGACCATTAACAGAGACTCTTCTTTCAGAGAATGACAGGAAGTATATGCTGGAAAGCCATTTTTATTTCTAGGACTCTGTGTATTGTCACGGAGGCCCATATGGCTTCTAAATTTATTCAAAAGTTTACTTAAAGCTTACCTTGATGGTCTAGTGATTTTTTTTTTTTTTCCTGTGGCCAGGAAAGTGAAAGAGAATCATAGAATCATAGAATCATAGAAATGTTAGGTTTGGAAGAGACCTTTAGAGATCATCTAGTCCAACCATCCTGCAGTAGCAGGTTCACCTAGATTGGGTTGCATAGGAACATGTCCAGAGCAAGTCTATAGCTGCAGTTTCACCATCAGTTTCAGCTAATCTAAGTCTACATAGGTATCAAGAAGGAATGAACTCATATTTCACTCTGTTTCTGTGTGTTACACTCCCTCCACATGTCAGTATTAATGCTTTTGCTAATATTTTTTGGTTTTTTTTTCCAATAAGATTTGAATAACCACAGGGTTGTCTGAGTGCTAGTACTATACCACGGAGGATAGCTCTCCCCTGTTGTAACAGACACCCTGATTAAACACCTATCCTAATTAGCATCCTGAAACTTAGGTGTTTGACAGCTGAATTGTAACTTATTTGATTCACCATTCTGTTATTCCAAGATATTCTCTTCCCAAGCTGTTCCCTAGGTTGTGCTGGCCCCAAGCATTTTTACATGACCACTCAGTAAAGTGGATCAAGGAACTGAGCCAGCTAAAAGTAGCCTGTTTACGAAAAAATGGTAATTTTCCAGTTCACCCTTCTGGTTCATGCTGACTATGCAAAAGTGTGCAGGAACTGTTTAAACTGATGAAAAGCTGAACAGTGCTCTTCACTTGAGGAGTTGTTGCTGTTGCTCTAAAGTATTGCTTCACCATAGCAGTTCTCAGCCATACTATTTCCATGCCCACTGTGCTGGAAGAAACACAGGGACAGTGGCTCCTACAGAAAGTTATGCACAGAGAGAATTTATTAACAAAGATTTCACAACTGGTTTATAACCCTTTTATGTCATCCAAATGTTTCCAAGGATCCCAGAACTGAGCTTCAGAATCAAAAACATTGCATGGCTTTAATTAACTGATGCATGTACAATACACTGAACATAAACAGTGTATCTCTAAATGCTAATTGTTGTTATTAAACCCCCATGCTTCCTAGTGCAGTAATAACCTGTACAAAGTCTGACTTACTACTATACAAGATGGAATTGTGTATCATCCTCAAGGGATATTTATCTTCACACCATGATTGCTAAGATAAATGCTAAAGTTTAAAATTCAGAAGTGCCTACTTCAGGGCATTATGACAACAAAAATATACACTTGACAGAATAAAACCTTATGCATGTAAATTATATAGCCTTTTAATTGAAATATATTTCAAAATATATTTAATTTCAAGGCATTTCAGTTTTGTTTTCTTTGTGGGTTTTTTTTGTTAAATAATATTTGTAAAGATACTTTTTTGCTCCTTGTAGCTCAATGGGAATACAGACAAAAATTAATAAACAGCAAAGCATTGCAATTTTAGCCATAACAGTCAACATAACAATTAGAATAGTTTGTTACGAGGATGTGGAATAGGACCGTCTTCAAGAAAAGCACTAGAGCAAGCGCTGTTGACTCACTGGTTTTGCACATTGCTTCTTTTCATGTGAAGGGGAGCAATGCCACACAGCAGCTGTTGTAGGAATAGCAGCCACAGCAGGCATTGTCTTCAGCACCGATAAACCAGTCTGAGAGGCTTCACTTTATTTTCACGTCTTGATTTGTAAGGTATTTTTTGTGTGTAGTTTGTTTTCTCCTCTAAGGATGAGGTGGATTTTTAAAATTCTCAGAGTTTCATATAACCCGAAAGATAAATTTCCTGCATATACTGTGGCAGTGCAATTCTATTGCAAGCCAGGTACCCAGGTCCAGTGGAAATAGCACTGACTTTGCCTATGAGATTAAAAGCACTGTCAAGAGCTGGCATTAGTATGCATATATTTGACACATGTATTTTCCATTTACATTGTTGACTGTTGTCCTATCTGTTACTTAGGTTTTGCATGTTGTAACTAAAGAGAGCTGAAATTAAGCAGTTCTGGTAGCCTCAGTCCCATGTGTACACTATCTGCTCTTTTTTTTTTTTTTTTTTCTGTACAAATAGGATAAAATAAGAGTGTTTAAGAGACATTGCTAAAAATCCACCTGAGTTCCTAGGGAATCTGTGTGGAGAAAAATCAAACTGCAATAGGGAATGCAATAGGTAGATGTAGGTGAACAACTGATTGACAGACATCAACCAGAAAGAGAGGGTTATCACTTTGGCTTTGAGAAATTAGATCAGCAACAGTCCTTTGAGTCACTTAATTGAGAAGCTTTCTGCTTTTATACCTGGCAGCTCTCCCTCTTTCCAGAAGTGTTATTTAATCTAGCCACCAAGTCACATCTGCAGTTTTAATCAGCATGTATTTGTCTCTGTTGTTTTTCCTTCTCTATGTAGCACACTGAGCACCAATATGAATCAGACCTTTAAGTACCACTGGACCAAATTCTGATCTTCAGTAATTTCCCTATAGTCCTGCAGACCTCAGCAGGACCCTTCAGGTTTACACTCATTTTGCTGAGAACAGAATCTGGCTCTGAGTATTAGAAAGACTTGTTATCAATGAAGCAAGATATAAAGTTGCTTGGTTCTCTCATTTTTACCTTGTTGGTGGCAAGATTATCTTTCAGGATAGTTTTTTCTATTGTTAATTTTAGATTCCAGCACGGTGGTATATGCTTTCGGCTATTTTCACCATAACAGAAGAGGCATAACAATAATATTAGTGATAAGAATTAACAATAATGAGGACAATAATGATCTCAGTCACAATAAATCTCAATAGAAATAAATCTTACAAAGATGCTCAGGATCACCTATTATTTTGAAGATGAAGAAACTGAATGATAAGTGGACTAGGTGTCTGAAGCCACACAGAGAAAGATTTTTAAAAATCCTTCCTGTGCTCCGTCCATAGGATGAGAACTCTGTCTCTTCGATATTGGTTGCAGTTCTGTTGTTACCCATGTTTTCTTAATTAAGAATAAAATCAAAACAAAAAGTAAAACCAAAGCAATCAAATACATAAAAAGAAAAAGCAGATCAGAAAATCAAACTTCTTTAGGAAGGATCTTTAACTACCTCTATGAAGAATGGTATCAAATGCTTCATATTCAATAGACAAGTGTAATTCCACACTAACTGGTGTCTGTTGAGGGTAGGGCTCCTCCTACTCTCAGTTCCAAAGTCTGGAGTCTCCAGTTTTCAGATTCTTATTTCAAATGGAGGGAAACCTAGAGTAAATTGAGTAGTGAATCCTTTACCATGGAGTGAAACCCATCTTCATCAGCTGAAATTTTATCCATTCACTACCATAGGTTTGTTTCCAAATTTTGTCGAATCATAGAATGGTTAGGATTGGAAAAAAAGCATTAATTATCATCTAGTTGCAGCCTCCCTGATGTGGGTAGGGAGACCTTCCACTAGCCTAGATTACTCCCAGTCTCATTCAATCTGGCCTGGCACACTTCCAGCCACCAGCTCTCTGGGCAACCTATGTCATTGCCTCAAGATCCTCAAAATTAAGAATTTATTTCATATATCTAACCTTAATCTACCTTCTTTCATTTTTAAAGTTATTACCCCTTATCTTATCACTACATACCCTTGTAAATATCATAGAGTTGCAAAATCATAAAATGGTAGGGGCTGGAAGGAACTTTTAGAGATTATCTAGTCCAACCTCTCTGAAGAAGCAGGTCCACCTAGACCAGGTCACACAGGAACGTGCTCACATGGGTTTTGAAGACTTTCTTTGAAAAAAGTCCCTCTTAAGCTTTCTTGTAGGTCCCTTTAGGTACTGCAATGCAGTATGTATATTTTTGCTCCATAATTCTCTCCTGTGGTTTTACTGTTTCTTTTTTTTTTCTGAGCTATATATATTACTGCTTTTCTGTTTACACTTCTGTCTGACATTATAACAAAGAACACTAATTAAAAAATATCTTCAAATGTTAATCATCATCCTTGTAAACAAATAGTGCAAATTAATTGAAAAAAAAAAAAAGAAAAAGCAAGTGTCTGGAAGTTTTAAACAACAAAAGATCTGAATCTGAAAAAGGAAAGAAAAAGGGGTTAAAACACAGTGCTGATGATCTTTCAGAAACCACAGATTTAATTCCCAACACTTCTGATTTCATTAAGAACTGCAGGTTTTTCCACTGGCAGCACAATTCTTGAGCTTGACAAAAACAGATGGGGAGGATGGTGGAAGTGGTAAACTCCAGAAGTAGCACTCTGTCTTCTAAATCAGGAGGTCACACCTTAAAGTCTTGTCTGAAGAACTCAATCTTCCCTAGATCCCACAAACCCTGTTATACAGGTACTTGTTTATATGAGCCCCTGAGTGACAGATTAAAAAGCTCCCTGCTGGTGACTTGTTCCCAGGAAAAGATACAGTACTTTGGGAAAAGAAAATACAGAAACCCTCATCAGAATAATGGAAGGGAGATACAGCATTCCTCAAGTGCCATGCAATAACCTGTGCCTGCAAAAATCTTGCAGATGGCAATGCGGGGTCACAGTGAGAATAAATACAGTTTCATTATTGTGGCTTTAGTAAGATAACTAGGTATTTCCTTCAGGGATAAGTATTAACTCTTTCCACATCCAACAGTCTACAGTAGCATTCTACAGCCATAACTTCGTGATGCTTAGAGGAGTGAAATTAGAAGTTGAGTCTTTGTGATTTGGAGCATATAAATGGGATGCATTGTTCAAGGCACTAATATAGGCTTTCATTCTCCCTGTGAGCAACATCCCTAGGGCCTAGGGAGATGCTAGCACTCAAGAGAGTAAACAGAATTCCCTCATTCTCAAGTCACTTGATCCCTAAAAAGAAAAAAAAAAAAACCAATTAATGGATTTCCTTCATCTGCTCTAGATAGGGTTTGTTTCTACAGATAACAACAATTCTCTGTAACAAAAAGCAACCGTGCAGCTCAATTTTTTCTTCAGTTTCTGTTTACAGATTCTTCTGCTCAAAAATCATTTCTCTTCCGTCTCTCTGGGACTAAGATTCTTCTAATTATCTCAGGAGAGGAGTGTGACTTTTATTTTTCCTGTGTTTACTTGTAACTGATGTTGCTTCAGTTTGCAAAATACTCAAGTATTTTAATGGATTGGATTAGGTCTTATACAAAAACAAGAATAGAAAGAACCTCTGTCTGGAGGACTGCTCAATCAAATAAGGAAACTGAAGTCAACAAAGATAATAAAATGGACACACATCAAACACATTTGTATAATAGATACTGTTTTCCTCACATAAATAAGTATTAGTAGGTTTTCCTCAGTTTCATTTTCTTTATAGTCATCAGAAACAGTGAATTATGGCCAGTGTGAAAATACTGGATGATTGTCCGAATAATCTGCTAGAGAAACTGCAGGCCAAAAATGAAAAATAGGAGGTTGTTTCTGTTTTAAAGCTACTTCCTTCAGAGTTTGTTCTGTCAGATTCTAGCATTGCATGAGAGCTGCCAGAGTGTGTTTGTGGTATCAGAACAAAAAAGATGATGATAGCTTATGAGTTGGATCTGTTATCTGTAGATTTTGCCTGCTCTCTAATGAGAGTGGTACAAAGTTGCTGAAGATACTGTTTCCATCATAGATCATCATCACTTTTACAACTTCTTCCAGCACAGAATCAGTTCTACTTTAAAAGATTTACTAAACTGACTCCTAATTAGGCATCTCTGGCTGAAAGTCTATATACTAAGACTTGGCAAGCTTCATGAAAATCCAGTCAGGCTCTGCAAAAGACATTTAGGATATTACCCTCCTTTTTGGTGCAGAAATTAAATTGAGAAACTCAGTTTTGACTGTCGGATGTGCACATGCTCTGCTTTTATCGGTACACGCATGCTTGGAAGCTTTTGGAACCGAAAAAAGTTTTCTTTTGTCAAAGCAATGTATTGAGAGAAAAGGAGAAATCCCTTCACCTTTTTTTGGAAAGGTTAGACTAATAATTTTCTATTTGCATATTATAGGTGATATCCAGGAAATCTTCACTATGGATAGGAATATATACTTGAATTTTTAAAGCGTACACACCTCCTGTTGTATCATCATAACAATAGTAAGGATGAATGACACCTCCATTAATTTATGGAGATAGGACCTGTAGTCTGTACCTGGTGTTTTGATGGATGACATTTGTGTTGGTGACTCAGATAATAAACCCACCTGTGGTGCTTCATGCTGTTACACTTGTATGAAAAATCCCAAGGAAAGAATAAATCTCTACAGAGAAGAGGAGAAGGGAGGGAAATCCAGTTGGTAAACTGAGATGAAAATTATGTTAAGACTGTGGGATTACATGTATGTAGAGCTTAGCATTTGTACCTGGTACTTCAATATATGCTTTAAGAGAAATGCTTTTCACAGCAGCATGACCCTTTCAGAATCCCTATGCAATTTCCTAGCAAAGGAGTTTCGTAGGCTGATGGGAGCATAACTCCACTAGATTACAGTTTGAACAAAGGTGCTGCAAGAAGAAAGGAAAGTCATACCTTCCCCATACCACCAGGCTTTCTATGCTTGAGAGAGAATTCATTCTTCAAAGGGCAAACTGCGTACCTGCAGGCAAGAAGATCTGCAGAAAAAACAGCTTTCAAGCTCACTGGAGGTCTTTGAGAGATGTCTTGATGCCTCTCTTGGTTTCATTCGCTTTTTAGCATATGGCCTGTCTTTCTGCTCTAGCATTTTGTGTTGCTTTCCACCAACAGAAAACTTGTGTCTATGTCTGAGGCCTTATACGAGGTCCTGGTTCCTGAGGCTATGAAAACATGAATATGCATAATCCACTAACAGATCAGAGCATAGCCTAGGGCTGGACATGGAGAGGGGTAAGACAATTCTCAGCTTTGGCATACTATGTAACCTTGAGCTATCTATTTAGAGCCAGATCTAACTCAGTATATTTATATCCAATGTACAACTAATGTGTTTTAAGTATTTAGAAACATTCTTGTTCATGTAACGAGGTACATGCTGAACTGTATCAACACAATATTGCTCCAGTCAACAGGTTTCATAGTTATGTTAATAAAATGCTGAGCCTAAGCCAGAAAACCTTACTAAGAAGCAAGACAAACTAGGTGCAGCATGTAACATATGTGATGAAAGGGCTTGCATGAGCAATATGAGCTCTCAGTTGTGCAATGTGAGTGTAATCACTTTTGAAGTCCCAGTGGTCATATGAAACAAGTCTCTCTTCTTTTGCCACAGAATTTGATAAGTCTCCTAAAGTTCTGCTAAAGTAGCACTGATGCTGCCATAGAGTAATGCTGCTGTCCCAGCTTGGGTAACGAGTAAAATACTGGAAACTATCCAGGGCTCACAAAATTGGTATCTTAAATACTGAAAGACTTTAAGATAGATGGTACCATTTTTACACATCGACAGTTATTGTACATATCCTTATTGCACACAATAATGCAAATATCTAAATGGTGGGTGTCAGGAGGTTGGGACATCCCTTTTTTTCTGTTGTATCTAGCAACAGGACAAGAGGTAATGGGATGAAGCTGGAACACAAAAAGTTTCACTTAAATATAAGAAAAAACTATTTCACTGTGAGAGTGATGGAGCAATGGCACAGGCTGCTCAGAGGGGTTGTGGAGTCTCCTTCCTTGGAGATCTTCAAGACCTGCCTGGGCTTGTTCCTATATGACCCGATCTAGGTGAATCTGCTTTGGCAAGGAGGTTGAACTGGATGCTCTCTAAAGGTCCCTTCCAACCCAGCCATTTTATGATTCTATGGTGTGTAGTCTGCATTCCTCTCAAAAGTTGCCACAGACCCCATGTTATTTCTATCTGTCCTCCATCCATAGTCTCCCACATTTTAACTACCAAGGATCCAGGTTTGTCCTGGGGATACAGGCAACAGCGTACTATTTTTCTTTCCCTTCACCCCTTCTCCTCACTGAGAGTTGTTTTGTGCTTTGAACCTTGATGGATATATAAAACAGACAGTCACTATTCACTCACAGTCCGAGCTCAAAATTCCTTACTTAAACAAAACTACTGTGGGGATCACAGGAAGTATTTTCTGCATCAGAACTTGCAAAATTTTGTTTTAATAGCTTAATTTCCTTTCTTTGCATTTTTAATCAAATGAATTTTAAGACAGATGATATTATTCTGCTTTTTTGTTGTTTTTATTACATTTATTTCTTATTTGCATTACAGCTATGATGTCACAATGAAGAATAAGTCCTCACTACTCTGTGAGCTGTATGCCCAAACAGTGCCCCTGGAATAAGTTGCATTGCTCTGGTTTTATAAATACAACTAGACTTCTTGATTTTGTAGCCTGCTAATAGGAACTTTCCCTCAGGTCAGTTCAGCACACACTGTAGTTATTTCTCCTCTCCTCTCTAATGTGGGATGAAGTCCACCTCTTAACATCAACTAACAAATAATGTGCTATTGCAGGATTGTAGGACATCAGGAGAGCTTTTGAGATCAACCTCCCTCTTGCTATGGCACAGAAGTTCAAAGGTTTTGCATCTTTTGTGTCAAAGTATATTTTCTTTTAAATCACTGGAGGTAATAACATGACTCTTGCTGAATGTGGGAAAAAGAGAAAAAGGGAAACATTTATGTTCCTGTAAATTGTTGTTAATGGAATGGATGGGACTTATTAATCAAGGTATATCAGGCTGAAAATTCAGTGCTGAGTCTAAGCTGCTACACTAGTCTTCCTCCTCAGCCAGTGGTGAGGGGTAAGTCCACTTCTAACGGCAAATCACTGTAAAATGTCTCAACTCCTTTTGGAAGTGGCCATGCGTTTGTGCAGTGAGCTTAAGTTAATATTTTAAACAACTGATTTTGGGACATTTGTGCTTTAGTGAGGTGAATTTCAGTTAAAATATTGAGAAATCTTTGGAGAATGTATGAAAGAGAGTGTAAGGTCAACATCAAGCAGAAGCCCTGAAGTCTTCCGAAGTGTTTTAAATTTTATATCATTTCAAAAATTTCTGTTATTTATAGATGATGCTTATATTTTTATTGTTGTTATTTTAGATGTATAGATTCCACATAAAGAACAGCAGTATTGTATACTCCTAAAAATTCTCAAAGTAAATCAGTGACAATCAAGACTGGAAGTGTCATTGAGTACTCTTATTAAAATGCTGGAGGCTCCATGACACAATTCTCATTAAATTAACCTGTAGATATCATTTCATAAATTGCAGGACCATATTTTTAATTTACATGAACCAGTGCAACTCTGAGGATATCTCATCTCTGCTAATGGATGTTATCTGAATGTCTAGTATAAAGATCTATAGGCCATGCTTAAACTGACCTTTGGAACAAGGAAATGGTGGAATATGTAGAGAAGCTTGTTTCTCAATAGCAGCCTCAATGTGAGCCATGAACAAAGAAGTACTGAGAAAACTCAGAGACTTAATTCAACTTTTTCAGACTTCGGTTTCACATTGTAGTTCAGTTCTAAAACTGTTTCCTTTATGTTTAACCAGTCAGCTGTGGAAAATTGCAGAAAGAACATAAAACATGGAGACAGGAAAAGTGTAACGTGCAGTTACAAGCAAAAGTCTTGTGTCACGTAACATAGCTAAATGTTCTGGTCACAAACTCTGGCAAATAGTCCCTGACACTGTAGCAATTGAGTTGCAGGTGGTCTACTGGGTCTCATTCATCATTACAGTACACAAACTCATCAAGATTTTGTAAATGCCTCAGAGCCAAAATAATTGACTCAGTTTTGGAGAACTATCTGAGGTGGTGCTGTTGGCTACATTTTCTCTTAAAAAGCATACAGTAGAACATTTCCATTTTGTTTTGTTTTTTTTTTTAAATAAAACTTTAGTCTATTCCGTTTGTGTATATAAGCTACATCTGTAGAATTTTTCACCCTTCACTTACTAGTGAGGAGCAAACATTGTTTGGAGGAAACATTCATAGAACATCCTCAGTAGGATCTCAGTATACTGCTTCTTTTTCTTCCTTCGTGTACATATCATAGTCTCCAAAGTTTGATCTCCACTGTTGGATAATGTATTTGTGTCAGAGGGGTATGGGAAAAGATCATATCACCTTGTTGACATTTGTTGTTTGTAACAGACATAATGATGCCAACAAAGTGGTTTTGTTGCCTTAGCTTATGTCATTGAGAGAGATGGTGCAAGAAACAAACAAAATGATCACTTTTTCCTTTTTGACGTCTCACCAGGAGACTGTAGATATCACAACACTAGTACTTCTGTCACACTAGAGACTTGGCATGTTTAGTGCTTTGTATGACAACCTATTCTGTGGCTGTAATTTTCCCAAAATACCTGGATCCGCATTTCTATTTAGATTAAAGCTTTCTAATTGAGATCTCCTCCTCTGTCTTGTTTTGTGGGGAGCTTTTTTAAGTCTTAGTACTTCAATATCTTGGTCTTTTAAAAGACTCTGTTGCACAATTGTTAAAAATAGAAAGTCATTCATAATGGTAACAGATTAATAGCAGTAACATAGAAATGTTATGATAGTAAATTGTCCACATGTGTATGAGTGGGTATAAAACTGGTTTTGGGGTTTTAATTGATCTTTTACAAAATTCACAGAATTTTTTCAACTTAGTCTTTATTTGTTTCTGCTTCCAGATAATTGCCTCCTAGATGCTATGTCTTGCATCACTCATGCTAGCAAGCCTTCCTGAGAAAAAATGCTATCTCTTTAATATTTGGGTCACTAAGATTATCTTGTCTCACTGTCATTCTCTAAATCTAACCAAATCATAATGATCTGACTTAGCTCATACAACTTTACTATTATTATCCATGGGAATTGCACCTGTGTGCAGTCTAAAGGCCAAAGCATTTGACCACAGACATGAAGTTAGATGAACTACACTTCTATTTAATCTATTTACTGATTCCCATCTTCTCATCAAGTCTTGCAACTGGAGGTTGCTGGGGAGGCTTCACTGGAGCAGGCAGAAGGAGGAAACATGATGTTTTCCACGGTTCTATTCACTCTTTTGTAGTTTCCTTCTAAGCTTTCACATGAAGCAATGCAGACAAAGGTGCTGCTTCTCTGAAAGTAAATCTACATGCTAATGCCTAACAGCAGCCCTGGAAAGGAGTGAGACATCTGAATTTGGACAGAAAAGAGAGGAAACTTATTTTTATCCTCAGTTTTTGAATTTAATGGAGCTACAGTGAGGAAACAGAGATGCTATGGCATTAATATAATTCCAAAGCCTTTTCTTCTCATCTTGCTTTCTTTTAAATTAAGGTCCTGTTTATGGCCCTACTATGAACAAAATCTCCATATACATGCATTCCTGCCCCCTCATTCTTGCCCCTACATTCCTTAGTAATTGTGCTGTTCTACTTTATAGCATTATATGGTGATGAAACACAACATAGAGTTGGTTTTTTTCCCCTATTTTGATGCTTTTTCATTTGGAGGCTGATGTTTTGTTTACTGGCCCGGAAGCACAGTGTTCTGTGGCATTATGTCTCAGCGTGTTGACAGCGCTGTCACTTCGAGTTTCCATCACAGCTTTAAACTAATAAGGCGGGAGTAAAGATTTTGAGCTGTGACTAAACTTGGGTAAATGCCCCAAAGACTTTACTAAAAATTCTCACATACATTTTCATATAATTTCACATTGACTGCTGCTACTCCCTTCACAACAAAGTACTGCAAATAAGACTTACTAGCACTTTTGTAATTTTGAACAAAAATTCATTGCCTCAAACACCCAGGCCTTCTGCTACTTACTCCATTTTGCTGATGGAGCTGTTATACTGCTTACATTTTATTTGTTAGAAATAACAACCTGAATTTTCTTCTCAAAAATGCTATTTTGCCTTCCCTTTTGTTTTGCTGAGAGAGGAGAAATATTCCTCAATCAACACCTGAATCATCCTCATCCAGCTATGTTCCTGAAACAGTAGTGATCTCCTGACAAATTTGATAATGATACACAGACATTTCCACAATGTGTGCAAAGGAGGCTCAGTTTGTTTGGTTATTAACTGAAGAGAAAAGATTTTTTAAGAAATCACAGGAAAAAAAAATAACAAAACTAAAAACTCATTAAATCTTCACATGCTTCTCCCAAATTTTACATCAGAAAAATAAAAGTTGCACCACTCTGAAGTCATCTTAATCGCTTCTTAAGCACTTCTCATGAGTGCTTTTAAGTCCTGTCATGCTGTCTTCCATTTTGTATCATTTGACTTCCAGGGTAAAAAAAACCCAATCCACAGTGATTCTTACAAAGAAGAATAAAAAATCAGCTAAAAAGACTTTTAATTTTTTTTTTCAGAGGTAAGCTGTTAACTGTTAATGGTCTATGAAATTTGAAGACATGAATCTTCATATATAGTGTAATCACAATGGTTTTTAAGAAATCCAGCACACACACACACAATTTAAAAGTGTTTTTTAACTGTAAGCATTTTTGTCAATACTATGAAAAAGAATTTTGATTCAATGGTGTAACATACCGCCAAATACTTCATGGACTGATATTTCCATACCATACAGTGCTGCTTAAAAGCACAATGTGCAACAATACTTCCTTCCTATCCTACTTGTATGTGTAAAATAGATTATCCTTTTTTACCACAGGTTAAAGATACATAAACCTTGAAGATGCATACAAGCTACATAGAACTTGGAGACACACACAAGATGCATAAACCCTGAAGTCACAATGAAGTGAAAGCATAAATAAAACAATCAATATTAAACTGGGGCATAGGAACCTTTTTTTCTCCGGGCAACTTGCATGTGTGTCCTCATCCAGAAAAAAAATGGATAATCTTGTACCTAATGTAGACTGTCTCTGCGGGACTGGGCAGTATGACACTGTTCCTTTACTTCCCACAGTGTGTATTAATATAAAATCAAATAAATATAACTCTTTTTTTTATAAAATTTGTATTCCTATATTTTCAGTCTTCCAAACCAAGTAGGTTGAATGTTATATTAGTAAGACTCCTCTTTGTCAAAGATGGAAGATGATACAAAACTCTTCTAGAGGAGTGGGAAACTAGGTTTAATATTCTCAAGATTTCTTTTTCTGAGGCCCCAATTCTCTACCATATCTACATCAAATTCTACAGATGTCAGGGCAAAATTTCATTCATAAATTCCAAAGCTTTTAATTACTTACTGGTGGTGTTTTATTCATCTGTGATACTGTATGCTTATCAAAGTGTATTTCTTTACCACAGCTGGAATAATAAAAAATCCTCTTTTTACTTATAATAAGTAAATGTTCAATTGTGAGAATGTCCTCAGGGAAACTTCATTAAAAAAAAAAAAGAATGAAAATACTGAGAAATAAATGGTTACTGTGATTGCACTTGTTTTGATATAATATGCAAAATTTAATTTGTTTTGTCTGAGACACATTCACCAACAGACATGCACATGTACTGTAAAAGAGAAAACTTGAAGCAATGTTTTGTTAGCAATAGTATTTCAATTTTTGTTATTATTTTTATTACAAATCTTTATGTTACGACCCTGTTTGATGCATGTGCATTGCTGTTTAGAAAAAAGAAGCCTATAATTATTTACATTATTGGTGGTGAGAGGCTCCAGCTGTTTTCTAGTTGTTTTTGTACTAAGGATTGTGCAAAAGTAATAACAGGTTAGCATTGCCAAAAGTTTATTCTGAAAAGACAAATGTGAATAGCAAAATAGAAAAGCCAAATGACCAAGCCAAGGCTACATGGCTTGGTAGCAGAGCTCAGAATCTTCACTTGTAATTATCTGTCTACACCTGTACACCCAAAGTGTTAAAATCTTTATGAGATGTTAGGATTTGGACCAAGAAACTGAATTATAGATTTCAGATAAGACTATCTCTGTTGGAAATTGTTACAATTCTCCCTTTTAAGAAATCATTCTTGGTTTGAGAGTAGTTTTGTAATCTTTGGTACCTGGTTTGCCGGAGAATTCCGCATTCAGTCATGACTCTTTCATTAATGAGTGTCTATCAAAGCTGAGATGCAACTTTCATTTCCAGATATCTCTTGTGGTGGTTTAGCCCACCCAGTCATAATATCACTCCCAATCCTAAACTGGACAGGAGAGAGAGAGAGGAATATAACAAACTGTTTGTCAATTAAGGACAGAAAGATCACTTGGTAATTAATATCACAGGCAAAACAGATTCAACTTAGGGAGAAAAAGGTTTGATTTATTAAAGAAACAACCAAAGCAGGGAGATGAGAAATAAACCCTCTTAAAACACCTCCCCCCACCCCTCCACTTCCCAGGACTCTCCTTCTTTCCCCGCCAACGGCACAGGGGATGGGGAATGGGGGTTGCAGTCAGTTCACTACAGATGGACTTTGCCATTGCTGCTTCTCCGGGGGAGGCCTCCTCACACTTCCCACTGCTACACTGTGGGGTCCCTCCCCACGGGAGACAGTCCCTCATGAACTTCTCCAGCGTGGGTCCTTCCCATGGGCCGCAGCTCCTCACGAGCTGCTCCGGCACAGGCCCTCCCACGGGGCAGCTCCTCACACACTGCCCGGCGTGGGTCATCCACCGGGAGAGACAGTCCTTCAGGGACAGGCTGCTCCAGCCTGGGTCCCTTCACGGGATCACAAGTCCTGAGAGCAAACCTGCTCCGGCGTGGGCACCTGCCCCACGGACTCCCAGGTCTTGCCAGGAACTTGCTCCAGGATGAACTTCTTACGGGGTCACGGCCTCCCTCAGGCATCCACCCGCTGCGGCGTGAGCAGCTCCCCCACGGGCTGCAAGTGGGTCTCTGCTTCCCGGTGGCCTCCATGGACTGCAGGGGGACAACCTGCTTCACCATGGTCCTCACCACATATCACAGCGGAGCCTTCTTCTCGGTGCCTGAGCACCCTCCTCCCCCTTCTTCTCCATTGACCTTGGTGTCTGCGGAGACGTTTTCACATTCTCCCTCCCGGTTGCTGCTGCAGTTCTGCAACTGCACAACAACTTCTTCTTCTCAAATCTGTTATTCACAGAGGCATTACCTCCATCACTAGTTGGCCAGGCCTGGGTCAGGTGCACGGTCCAGCTTAAAACTGACTGGTCCTAATCCTGTCAGCTACAGAGGAAGCTTGAGGCAACTCTGTTTGCTTAAAGAAGCCACCTCTCTAGCCCCCCTGCTACTGAAAAACCTGGCCCAGGCCAAAACCACTACTCTAAATCTTGCAATTGTTGGAATAGCACTGACTGTGTCTAGAGTTCTGTTGTTCTTCATCCCACATGTTCTTTTTTTCTAAGCATCCACTTTCTGAAACTACATGCTATCAGTCTTTACATTCCAGTAAAACTGAGCTTTAATGAACATGATGACATCTTTCTACCAGTGATAATTTGAAAGCATTGAAGACTGATTTCGTTTTTATGAACGACAGTACTCTGAAGCCTAAGGGATGAAAGTGTCAAAATCAAGATACAGAAAGTTAAGATTGAATGTGCTGTCTTCATCCTTTCTTCAATAGTTGCAAAGGTGCTATATCTTTACCTCGCTGTCTTTAGGTATCTACCTGCTCTTAGTTTTAAAATCTATGCTGAAACAACTGACACCTCTTTTAAAAGTACAGAAAGTTTAAAAACCCTTTTCAAACAGAGGTAGACAATTTTAAGAAGGCTGAGACATCTAATAATCTTGTTTACAGGCTTGCTTCTGTAAGAATATACAGGTTAATCTGTTGCTGCAAAATACATATTTGCCAATTTTATGTAGAGAGTGCAGCGGAAGCTTCTGAACACCTCTATTTCTCCACTTTGTTATCCTGTATGGCTAAAGTCTACATGCATTGATTTTGCTTTTTTGCTTAGAAGATAACTGTGACCAAATTTCAGCTCTGCCTTTGTGCAGAGGTGCTAACGTTATCTTTAGAGAAATGCTTCTTAATTTAAATTGATCAATTGTATGCTGTCATTCCAGTGAGCTTCCAAAAGAGAGAGATTTTGTTTGTTGCATCACCAAGTGAAGTTATCAAGTGAAAAAAAAAGCTATCAGGAGGAGTGTCTGATATTATTATGAGCCTTGCTTCTTCATTGTTGGTATCAGAAGTCTTAGGACTCTGTCTTGGTTGTTCCCAATTTTATATCTTCCCTAACTCAGCATCACAATTTTGGTGACGTGATATAGACAACTCTCTCATATAATCTCAAGTTTACCACTTCACTTAAGCGCACTGGCTGCAAAACTCATCTGAAAAGTTGTTTGTCTCAGCATTCTGCCGACAAAGTGATGTCCAAACTTTCAGATACAGACTTCTAGTATAATTTGTTGTCATGCAAACAGTCAGAACACCAAAACAGTGAGGTCTCAAATTCTCAAAAATAACAGACCAATTAAACATAGTTTGGAGGACCTATTTTTATAATATATCTCTAGGAATTAAAGTTGTATTTATTAGGAGAAAGAAAGAATCATTTCCAAGCATTTCCATTTTATTATTGTTCCATCACATGTAATATTCAAGAGTTTAAGCCTACAGTAAAAGTATTGGCAATCAAATACAAAATTAATAATCATAAAATAAAAAGGGTAATGATAACATTTATTCTAGTAAGCACATGGTTTAAGCTAGTAAAATTAAGAGCAATAATTGTCATTCCTCAAATCCACTACAAGGAGAAGTAAGAAGGGGGAAAAGAATGACTAAAAAAATAAATTTAAAAAAAAGTCAATTGTCTTACTAGAAAGACATAATGTCAGTGCTTTAGAAAACACATTTTCTAAAGACTTAGCAGTCTTAGCCATCAGTAAATTTCAAGAAAAATATAGCCTTTATACATGTATTTTTCTGCAGCTTGTCTGCATTTCTGATACATTGTTTAAATGGGTTTCGCCTGCCTTAATAAGTCACATCATTTGAACAGAAACCTCACTGTGTGATAACAGGCAACACATAGTGAAAAAATGCCTCAAGGTTTTTTCCTTGCTATATTTGGCTCTCTGGGCTAAGTCGATTTGAGTTGGGCTGATTATAATAAGCCAGAAAGTCACTATGAGCTAATTATTTTCTGTTCATTTATGTGATTAATGGTGAAAACTTGGATAACTTTTACATATCTTGAGTCCCATATAATTAATCATCTTGAACTTTACAAAAAAATAAAAAAATAAAACCCTCAAGGTGCCCCTGGATTTTCTTCCAAAGCATTGGAGTTTCACTGGCATTAGCTCATGCAACTGACAAAATCGGGATCTTTTGCAAAGAAGTGACATGTTTGTGTAAGTCCTCAGAGGGCACTGCTGAATTTCTTCAGCCACCAAAAGACTAGGAAATTAAAAGATGTGGTAGCAAATAAGTTATTTGGGGAAGTACCAACAGTGTAAAGGGAAGAAGAGGGGGAAGAAAAAAAGAAACAAATTAAAAGGGATCTGTCCTCCAGAGACACTACACAGCTTCGAAGAACTTGTGTGGGGAAGACAGTTGTTTCGGTTCAGTTTGTTGACAGCCAAATGAAGCTCATAATAAGCCCAAATCCTGAGGCAAATGTTAGCATCCAAGAAAGCTAAAGCACCTGCTTCGAATTGTCAGAGTAAACAGCTCTGCCTTTCTCCTGTTTCGTTCTTATTTTACCCTTTACGTGTTGTATGCATATCCTTGAAAGTAAAATTTATTCTTACAACATTAAAAAAAAAAGGTTAAAGATACACACTACATATTTCTTCAGGTGACTGTTGTCCTGCCTAGGTAGTGAAGACTGAACTGACAACTGAAGTGGAATATTGAATTACAGGAAAGTAAAGCAAATTTTTGAATAATGACATACAAACACCTGAGTACAACCCTTTGGTACAGGTGTGTGTGAGAGGCTGGCTTATCAGGGAGACATGAAAGTCTTATGTCTACTCTTGTGCTCTACACCATAACAGCAGGAAGATTACCAAAATGATAGTCTTTGAAGTTCCCTTGATTCTTAGGGCATGCTTACATTGAAATGGAAAAGTAACTGTAGTGGTTTTGCCTGGGCTGGGTTTTTCGGTAGCGGAGGGGCTAACGGAGTGGCTTCTTTAAACAAAAAGAATTGCCAGAAGCTTCCCGTGTAGCTCACAGGGTTAGGGCCAGTTAATTCTAAGCTGGAACCTGCACCTGACTCAGGACTGGCCAATTAGTGACTGAGGTCACCTCTTTGTGAATAACGCATTTGAGAAGGAGAAGAAGTTATTGCATAGTTGCAAAACTGCAACAGCAACAGGGAGAGAGAATGTGAAAACATCTCCGCAGACACCAAGGTCAGTGGAGAAGAAGGGGGAGGCGGGTGCTTAGGCACCGAAAAGAAGGCTCTCCTGTGATATGTGGTTGGGACCATGGTGAAGCAGGTTGCCTACTTGTAGTCCATGGAGGACCATTGGGAAGCAGAGACCCACTCACAGCCCGTAGAGGAGCCCACGCTGGAGCAGGTGGATGCCTCAAGGAAGCTGTGACTCCGTAAGAAGTTCATCCTGGAGCAAGTTCCTGGCAAGACCTGGGAGTCTGTGGGGGAGGTGTCCACAGTGAAGCAGGTTTGCTGTCAGGATTTGTGATCTCCTAAGGGATCCAGGCTGGAGCAGTCTGTCGCTGAAGGACAGTTCAGAGTGGGTGACCCACTCTGGGGCAGGCTGTGAGGAGCTGTTCCTGTGCAAGGCACTGTGCTGGAGCAGTTCATGAGGGACTGTCTCCCATGGGAGAGACTCTACAAGTGTAGCAGTGGGAAGTGTGAGGAGGCCTCCTCCTGAGAAGAAGCAGCAGTAAAATCTATCTGTAATGAACTGACCGTATCCCCTTCCCCCATCCCCTGTGCTGCTGGGGAAAAAGGAAAGCGGGTCTCAGGAAGAGGAGGGGTGAGGGGAGGTGTTTTTAAGATGATTTTGTTTCTCATCTCCCTGCTCTTATTGTTTCTTTAGGAAATCAAACCTTTTTCTCCTTAGGTTGAGTCTGTTTTGCCCATGACACTAATTGCTGAGTGATCTCTCCATCATTATCTCAACTCACAAGCTGTCTGTCATATTTCTCTCTCTATCTCCTGTCCAGTTTAGGAAGGGAGCGATTTTATGACTGGGTAGACATCAGGCTAAACTACCAAGGTAAGTAAGAGGAAATTTGTGTTCAGGATCTCAGATCACGTAGACATTCAGAGAATTTAGCAGTTTCATGTTTGCTTTTCAGTCTAAGGAAGGAAGATGGGAATTTTCGTTCAAATAAATTGTTGTTACGTGACCCTGGTGATTTTGTTTAAAGGATGTGGATCATACAGATGATTTTTCCTGACTCCTTCAGAATTACTGTTTGTAGTATTGGAAGGTAAAACCTAAATAGCTGTCCCATTTGCTACCCTCAAAGGACATCTGAGCCAATTCCATCTTCCTTTCAAGAACTTAACTAACACAGTAATTAAGAATTCATCTGTAATTAATCATTTGAGAATTTAAATTTGTTTTTTCTGAAACCAAGTTTATACACAAAATGTAGATAGAGGGTCTCCTATCCAAATCCTGGGAGAATAATCAAAGAAGCAACTTGTAATTACTACTCCTTCCCAGGTCAGGCTACAGTCAGGGTCATCATTGTGAAAACTCTAGGAAACATATCCCTGGCTATCTTACAGGTAAGCAATGTTCAGCTTTTGATTGTTATTTTGAAGGGATTCTTGACTTTCAACAGGGTCTCTAGGAAGTAGAATCTATGTTCAAAAACCTCTTTGAGGTTTGTTACCATGACAGCCTTTGCAATTACCTAATCAGTCTTGGTGATCTCTGATTTCATGTGTTTAAAATGACATCCAGAAATGGTTGTGGCAAACACACCTTTGAAGAGTGACATAGCTGTATCTGATACCACCAATGTCCATTTGACATTGATTATTATTATGTGCTATTATTTACATGATAAAGTACATATTGGTTCAGGCTGGACTGTAATCTCTTGCATAATTTCAGCAAAGGAAAGAAACATTGACATGCCAGCTTCTTGACAAATGGTTCCTTTTGTCAGAATCAGTATCTTGGCTAAGGAAGGCAAGGAAAAGAAAACCTGGTGAGAGAGCTGGCAGATAAGCATGAATTGACAGTAATTACTTGAAGAGGGCCTAGCAGAAATTCTCTGAGATCATACTTCTTCAGGGAATACACTAGAGAATCATCACATTGTGCTGTAATTATACACCCTTCTCAGTCAGTCTCTTTTCCTCAGAAGGGTGAATCATCACATTGTGCTGTAATTATACACCCTTCTCAGTCAGTCTCTTTTCCTCAGAAGTGAATTAGCCACTAGTGAAAAGTGGCATGCTTTTTTTAAAAAAACATGGATAAGGGAGATGGACTAAGAATTGGACCAGAGGAATTTCTGGATAGAAATCTATATGTTTGACTAGAATATTAACTCTTCCTCACCTTTACACAGTACAAGTTAAGAATACTGACTAAAAGTAAACATCTAAATATAAGTCAATTGTACTAGATTCCCTTTATAGTCCTTATAGAGTCCCTTTATAGTGAGGAAAAAACAGGAACTCCTAAAGATAAGCTTCACCTCATCCTAAAACATCTCTCTGAGACAAATCAAACAAACCTGTTTTATTCCATGAACTACACAGCATGTCTCACACACTAAATCAGATGTTAAGATTATCAAAGATTAAACTTTGATAAAATGAATCTCATTGTTGTCTTCTATTGGCTTTGGATATTACCATAAGTGACAAAGACCAGTCCCTTGGGAAAAAAATGTAAATATATGCTTAAGATTATCAGTATTAAGAAAAATATTCAGAGGTATAATTACCACTAAGGTGCACTTGACTTCAATCAGAAACAAGCATATGAATATGCTAAAAAGATGTTAAAACCTAATTTATTCTTTCAAAAACAGCTTTCAGGCTACAATTTTCATATTTTCTCAAACAGAGGCTATGTACCTGGGTGCCCTCATATGACTACGTCCCATTTTTTTGCCAGTAACTAGCACAAAGAGCCTTCAACATACATTCAAAGAATCAAGTCTTCTGGGTGCTGGCAGCCTACAGAAATCTCATGCAGCAGAGATTGCCTAAGACTGTCATTGCTCTAAGTGTTCTGATGAACTTCTTTGCTATGTTGAGCTGTCATTCCTGATGGTCCCAGAGCAGACGACAAGCTTTAGTCTTCCGTGGGATGAACTGAGTTTAGTTGTGTTGCTTCTACTGTAGTCCTGTCTTCAAAAGAGACAGAATATTAGAATAGGGACAGGATGAAACAAAACAAGCAGGGGAGTAAGAAATTTCAGAGATGGCAGGGAACAACTTGCAGCAGTGAGTTTGAGGTCGGCATGAGAAATAAGAACAGTGAGTGTGTTGGTGAATTTGATTTTGATAAATCCTTGTATAAAAGCAAACCAGAGAGAAAGCCTGAGGACAAATCTTCATCCTGAGACATCTTTGGTCAATCTACAGAAATATAGCCTGAATGCCCAGGAATATCCCCAGCTGAGTCTTTCCTTTCAAAGAGCTCTTTAGAGTGTACGCTGCTGTGTGTCACATCTGCCAATCTCTGTCTGTTCCAGCTGGATATTACAATGACCAATTTAAAGCAGATATAGTAACAGAGGTTCTTTCCTTGAATCATCTCCAAATTGTTATAGTAAGAGCAGATGGGATATGTAAACAGTTTATCCTCAGGATGAATTTATGCCCCTGAAAGGGCAGAGCAGAGCTGCACAGGTGGACTACTTGCAGTCAATGGATCATGCAGCTGGGATGTGATATTGGTATGGCCATTCCCTCTTCCTCTGCCCAGCCTTTCTATCATGTCATTTTCAACCCATCATCAATCTTCTGTTGGCTTTGCTAGGTTTCTGGCTACGCAGGTTTTGTTTGGGATGGAGCTAATTTTCCTCATAGTAGTTCCTATGGTGCTAAGGTTTGGATTTTTGACCGAAACAGTGTGGGGTAGCACACACGTTTCATCTGTCGCTGAGCAATACTTATACAAGGGCTTCTTTTTCTAACTCTGCCCTGCCAGTTGAGTGGGCTGGGAATGCATGAGTCAGGAAGGGACACATCTTGGATAGCCAATTCCAGCTGATCATATATATGTCCCATACCATGACATCATGCTCAGTAAAAAAAACTAAAGGTAAAAGGAGGAAGACAGGATATTCACAGTTAGGCATTGGTCTTCCCAAGTGACCATTAACAATGATGGAACCCTTTTTTCATGAAAACTATTAGATACCTGCCTGATGATAAGAAGTAGTGGATGAATTCCTTATTTTACTTTTCTTGTATGCACAGCTTTTGCATTACCTGGTAAATTGTCTTTATCTCAATACACGAGTTTTCTCACTTTTGCTTTTCTGATTCACTGCTTCATCCTACTAGGATGAGTGGTTGTGTGGGGCTTAGCTGACTGCTGGGTTTAACCCACAACAATAACAAATTTTCAATACCCTAATTATTAACTACTCCTTTTAGTACACTGCTTCTGAAATAAAGTTATTACTTTATCATCCCAGTGATCCAGACTCTTAGTTATATTACTACCAGAAATATACCTATTCTGTGATGTAGAGTTCCCACAGAAGCAGCTGGGTCATCCCATTCTGAGATATGGATTGAACATTTTTGGTAGTGACAGCCAGAAATAACTTCTAACTTCTTCATGTGTGTCTTGCCAATCAAAAGTATTATATATTCAGAAGATTACAAGAGTAGTTTGTACACACTATCCTTGTACAAGCATATTTGTCTTTGGAGATAACACTGTCTAGCTCAGCTACTTTGCTAATATTAAACTTCAACTGTTATAATAGAATGAAGTCTATGGAATCACCTGGGCATCACCTGTTTTAAATCTGAGATGGCAACAACAATTTGGCAACAGAGGCAGACCTAAAGATAACACCAAAGAATTTTGGCTATTGACTTGAGTTCCAGGCAGAATTGAATAGTTATTTTGAAGATCTCTGCTGTATCAGCCTGTTGTAGCAGTCCACTAACAGTAGGTGAAGGTTCACCTACTTTTTGTCTTGTATTACTTCAGTTGGGACATTCTGAGGGGAACAAGTTGAGTGCATGCAAGGCAGGTTAAGACACTGAGAGGGTTGTTAAGCACTGGCACAGGCTGCCCAGGAAGGTGATGGAGTTACAATCCCTGGAAATATTTAAAAGCTGTGTAGATGAGGTGCTAAGGGACATGGCTAGTGGTAGGTTTGGCAGCTTGAGGATAGTCATTGCACTTGATGATCCCAAGGATCTTTTCCGACTGAAATGGTTCTATGATTCTACAACAGTAATGTAGATGTGCCTTCATCATTTGAGAAGGTACATGCATTACTTTGATGATGGTGATGGTGTTTTCTGCAGTACCTCAGACTAAGTTTATGCTGTCTCTTTTCTGCTTCTGCCAGCACACCTCCAGTAGAAAGGGCGGACAGTTTCTTCCCATTTCCTTCTTTTTCCCTTTTCGATGTCTAATGGACACAATCTCCAGTAAATGTTATTTATTACAGCCTCATGGAAGACAGTAAGGCAATGCTGATTTATGCCAATTGACAATCTGGACTGGGAGAAGTTCTGATGTATTTTGTGCATGTTCTCTATTTGTTATTTATCATGCTTATGCATTTTATTGGGTTTATAAAATTTCAAAATACCAATAAAACCAGATTTTTGTGTAACTTTGGGTGCCATCAAAGTGGTCTTTTGCAACATTGGATTTTGCAATACAATTGGATTGTACATTAATGTTTCATTTCCTTTTATTGTATTTTTAACTGCTTTTTTATTATATGTATATTTACTATTCTGAAATGCCTTGGGATGACTTTGTCAAGAAAGGTGCCATATAAACAAACTTGTATTGATCTATTGATAAGCAGAACCACAATCAAACAAGTGAGATATTTCCTAATAAACTTGCATATAGCAATACACTGTTAATGTCAGTTTTAAGCTCCACATTTTTGCTGTCTAGAAGTTATGGAGATTACAAGTTACTACTCCCTATAGGTTCTTTGATTGACAACTTTACTTCCATCAGTCCTCTTCTGCAAACTGTTGTAGAAAGGATTAATTGTGTTTGTAATTAATTGGATTTTAATCAGACTGTATAAAGAAATTGCAGAAATTTTTTGTTTGTTTTTTTTTTCAAGAAAAAGCAACAAAAAGTCCTCTTTTAACATATTGCTAGGGATGCAGAAATATTCATTGCTACAACAGTTTGAATAGTGAATTAGAATGCATTCATGATTCAATACAAAATTGGTTAGTTAGCATTTGAAGAACAGTTTCATATATTCCAGTAGAAAAGGAAAATAAAAAAAAAAATGAGGAGGAAGAAAAAAAGAAAACCTCAAACTTGAAGCTTAGTTTTTTTTTAAACCAAATGTCTATCGAGTTGAATTGAGCTCTCAAGAAAGGTATCTTCCGAGCCCTTTAAATTGCTTGCATTGAAACTCATAAACATTCATTAATAATGTTCTATGGAAAATAATTTTCAACTCCTTTTGCATAACGTTGCACATCTATTGAAATAATATTTTGCTATATCAGAAAGATAAATCCCAATAAGGAAGGCAATTAAAGACAAGTGGAGAAACAAAAACTTCCATAATGTTATCTCTAAGTACCAACTGGTAATGAATTGAATGCAGAAATCTATGTGGGAGTTCACAGTCTTTTCAGTGTCTTCAGGATTGGGATGAGTGGGTTGGCCCTTGTTCCCAGATTCACTTCTTTGCTTCCTCTTCCATCTCCCAAGTCTTCACTAAATCTGAGTCTGGAGAGTTTTATACATACAAAAAAGGCTGACCTAAGACTTTAATGCATCTGGGTAGGGAGACATTTGCATGCTCCAGCAATTATATTTAAAGCCATTAAAAAGAAAAAGAAAAAGGGATTCACTACCAAGAGTAACAAGTATCTGGCAGAATCACTAGAGAAATAAGACTGTGAGCTGGGTATCAACACCATCACTTAGGTGCTCCCATCCTTTTTTATAGGCTATCCTGCTGGGTCTGTTGAGATTTAATGACTTGCAGTGACTGACCTATGAAACATTCAAACAGTGTAGTCTTGAGCCAAGGACTCTTGTTCAAGGGGTCTGCAGTCCTACATTACTCGTTCGATTTTTAGAGTTATGCTCCACAGCAAACTTGCACTGGTCTAAGGGAATTGACAGAAAAGTGATATCTAAATAAGATTCATTGAACTATTTGGTTGTGAAGAGATGACTGGATTAATCTCCTCAGGACAATGAAATTTCACTTAATTTATGTTGTATCCTATTACTTTCCTTCTTTCTCTTTGCAACACAGAAATTCAATCTTGGCACCTTCTCCTACTGTATCCTTCCTCTACCTTTTGTTACACTGAACAACTTCTAGAAGCACAGTAATCTTGTGACAGTAATCTTTGACATAAATCATCTTAGACTCCTTTCTACATATTTTCTGTTAATCAGTTTTGTCGCTGCAGAGAAAAAGGTATAACAAAGTAGTCATAAATATTTAGGGTAGGATCCACAGAGAGTACTATGAGACCTAGTCTGGTCCTAGGCTTTCTATGCCTATAATCTTTTTTTTTTTTTCTTCTTTGTTTTTTCTTTTCTTTCTTTTTTCCTTTCTTTCAGGACATTGACGAAAGTGTGAAAGTCCTTACTGGGGTTTTGTGCTGTAACTTCCAAGCTGTTCCCTCTGTCACCTTCACTGCAAAGAAGGAACGACTTTTCTGTAAGGCATCCGCATTAGTGTGTGCTTTAAGGTCACCTAGGAAAGAGTTAGCTGTACATTAAGTTATACCTTGCTGATAACAAGATGGATTTAGAAAGTGACGAGAAATGACAAGGTACACATGTACATTAAAGCAGATGACAGGAAATTGAAAACATTACTGTAACTTATTAAACATTGATTTTCCAGACATTCCTTGATGTTGTTTGATGAAAAAAATGTTAACAGTAACTGCAGCAGAAACAATCAGAAAGGAATGTGATCTCATTTTGGAGCTAGAAATGAGAAGCAAGATGAAAACTGCATGTTCAGATACTTAATGTATAACTTCAAAGTTTCAAAATGCCATAGAATAGAATAGAATAGAATAGAATAGAATAGAATAGAATAGAATAGAATAGAATAGAATAGAATAGAATAGAATAGAATATTTTAGTTGGAAGGATCCTACAACGATCATCTAGCCCAACTGCCTGACGAATTATGGGCTTACCAAGTTAAAGCATGTTATTAAGAGCATTGTCTAAATGTCTCTTAAACATTGACAAGATTTGGGCATTGACCACCTGTCTACTAAGTCTGTTCCAGTATTTGACCTTATACTGAGGATCAAATACTAAAAGCCCATAAAAATGTGTAGTTAGGATATAACCTCTAATTTTATACTCTTCTCTTGACTTTAAATGTAAGTTTATTTTCAGAGGCTTTTGATAGTTTTGGCTGAAAGTTCAAAGGCCTATTCAGGACAAAACTGGTTTTATAATCTTATTGATAAACACTTTAAAAATTATTAGGGTTTCATTTGAACACAAATTGGTTGAACTAATGCATGAGGCTGCAAAGTTAAACATGTTAATTTTAATGAAACTTTCTCCTGAAAACAGCCAGGAATAGATTCCTTCTAAAAAAAGCCAGTGTATAACTTCAGTAAAAATTTGGGTTTATTCTCATTGAACAGTTTAGTAATCAACATCATCAAAGTGGAGTATGTACAAAATAATACACAGTGGTTTAACTAGATGCATGCTTGTGGGAACGCAGTTGCTGGTTAAATTCTGGAGAGGACAGCAACATTGCAAAGAGAAGAAGGTGCTCAGCCAGTGGAGAGGCTGTATGAGATCAGGTTAGATCCCACATAGTGACAAAGAAAACAGGCTCAACTAAGACAGTACTAGAATCTGACTGTTTGCTATCATTTGACACTGTGCATACTTATGAATACTTTCAAATATGTATTAAGTATGGACATGTTATTTCATTTCTTATATATATACCATGCAGTAGCATTTCATTTGTAATTCATACCTGTGCATACAGATTGGAACAGAAAAATATCTTTTTAGGGAGAAATTTAAAAGTATTGAATATATCACTAAAAGTATAAGCTCTTCATCTGGTTAAAGATTATTCAGCAAAACCTTTTTTAAACATCTGAGCTCTCAGATTCTTTGATAGGAAATGCTTGTCCGCATTTTCTCATGTGTCAGTGAAAACAAACAAAACAAAATGAAAAGACATGAAGTTATATCTACTTTAAAATTTAGTTTTTTCATCTAGTATGCTTTTCCTTTGTGTTTTTGCTTTCTAGAAAAGTCACCACAATAAACATGATATCACTAAAATTTAAAAGTAAATTNTTCTACACGTGGACTGATTAATCAGGAATTTTGGGGTATCCGAGTGTTTGGATATTGGTGGTGTTCCTGAATGTTACTGCTGGATAGATAAGTCATAACAAAAGACAAAAAAAGACAGAATACTCTTCTTTTAAGTATTTATTTTTCTCTTCTTCAGAATGATACTTGGGTCTATGGTGTAGTAGTGTTCTTATTGTACTCGTAACGATCTGAGGATTCTTTGTCTCCATTGTAAGTGGCAACTTATAACATCTTCCACAATAAAACTGCTGAGCTGCTGGCATATTGTTTCCTAGGTAAAATACACCTGAGAGGGAAATGGCAGCTAGGTAAGTCAAAAAATCAGTAGATGTTTTCTGGCTTTTCTGGGTGACGCTGAGAGTACTGGTGCTCTGAACCACTAGGCTCCTGGCACAAAATTTAATTACAATGCAATTTGGAACATGTTCAGACATTGCTCGTATCATTGCAAGTTCTTCACATGCACATATTTTATGAAAGACTTGCCTGAGGGTATTCAGCATAATGATATTTTGAACTAAAATGTAAACTCTTTCACTTGGGGGGGGGAAAAAGTGTGATTTTTTTTGTTTGTTTGTTTGTTTGTTTTGTTTTTATCCCCTTGTCATCATCCTGTTTGGGTAAAGGCTGAGAGGAAAGTTCCTGAGCTAGGTCTCCCAGTCCTTCATGAAATAAAATATTTAATTCTTTTTAATTTCTTTTGCTAGACAGAGATGCAGTCAAATCTACTTACCCAGTCAAGGGTTCACAGAAACATATTCTTAAAATCTAGTGTTCCAAATCCTGAGAATCTGCTCCCACTTTTCTGGTCAGTAATATTGCCTTAGTTTTTTTGACAGTGCCATCAGGCAAAACATGCATTTGCTTCTCAGGAAGCACTTTTTTAACTCTTCAACTTCTCTTTACAGCTATATGAAACAACACGTTGTCATCTCTGAGGACCTGTGATGAGGTTAGAAGTCACCTGCAGTAGTAAACTTGGTATAATAAATAACATGACAATGAGAATTGACTCTGGATGCATCAAATTATATTTAGATGGAGTCTTCCATACAGAGTGAATTCCATCTGACAATAGATATCTTGAAGTGTACATTGGAAATTTTTTTGCTGCTTTATGAGCAAGTGAGTTACAAAGTTCCCTACAGAGGCATTACTAGAGTGACTCGGTGATTAATCTGCATAATTTACGAAGTGATGCAGTTACTCCTATGCTAATCCAAACATAATAAAAATCTGGGTTGCATGTTCAGTTATTGACATATAGACATCATAATAGTACGACAAGGCTTAATTTCACCTCCTGGATTATTTTTATTTTTTGAGAAATGAAGAGGGAAACTGAATTTAAAAACCTTGGAGAAGACCACAGTTAATAATTCTGACACCTCACTTCAGTAATGAATTTCCCTGTATGCATCAATCCTCTGTTATTTAATTATCATCTTCATTGTTTTGTGGTACATTGCTCTTCACTTTGTTGATTTTATAACATCAAAACTCAGGCATATGCACAAGCTCTTGCTCATTTAATGAAGGCTACAGATTTGGGCCTGGATGAAGTTTCTATAGTTGCAATGTAAGAGAAAGTCATAAAGTCTCAACAAACGTTTTTTTTAAAGACATTCTGTGACAAAGAGGTTCTTGGAGTCAAAGCAGACTGTATCTACCTAATACTAGATACAAAATGGGTGGTCCAGCAGCCTGTTTTACCATGTCCTTATGCTACCATCATGATGGTCTTTGGAAGCTCACTGTAGTATTTTGTCATAAGATGCAATATTCCATGTACCAATATCTTTTAGAGACCTTTTGTTGTGTTCCAGTGCAGGTGTTTATTTAACACCTGTTAAATAAAACAACAAGATGGTGTTTGGTCAGGAGCTAAGACTGACAGCAATTCAGAGATCTGTAAATGTCTTGCCATAACAACACCCTGAGCCACTCAAGGTACAGGCGACAGAGATAACCCAGCTGGTGTTACTTGCTTTCCAAAGCTATAACCCTAATACAGTCTAGTGGGAGAAAATAAAACAGATTTGTTGCTAGTGTTGGACTTATCTTCATCTACAAACAAAATGCCATGAAGCTGAGATCAAGAAGATGAGGGCTGTCCAGAAAGAAAAAGCTTGCAATATGCAAGGGAAATCCTGAAAATCATTTCCTTTTACGTTAGTAAACTATCCCTCATGGCTGCTAGTCCTGCTGCACCATCTGTTAGCCGCATTAGTGACCTCACAATGCAAGTGACAGTCATGTAAAACAAGCAAAATAAGCATTAGTAAAGTCAGCCATTTCCAAGGCAATTTATACTAATATAGAGAGCACAACTACACAAGCAGCATCCCTTTCCCTTAGAGCCTTTATCGTGTTCTGAAGTACCTAGCTTTGAATGAACACCTTTAAGGGCTGTGAAATATTCAGTTACCTTTTATTTTTCTCAGTTGTTTTCTATTTTATTGCATCCTTTGGTTCTAGTCAGGGCAGAAAAGAAATGGCTGAGGTATCCTGAGAAAAGCTCTTACTGTGGGATTTTTATGTCAACCAGAAGGATCAGAAATCTAATAAAAAGGCAGCTCTTACCAGTACTTTGAGTGAGGGGAAAGGTTTGCTATACTTTTAAGTGTTCATATATTTCACTCATGTTCACACAGTGCATTTAGACTGCAACAGCAACAACAAAAAACAATAATCAAAATAATAATAATAATAATACTATGTTTTATAGAGAGACTGTATTCAGTCATGTCATATATGTTCCTAATAAGTATCCAGGCTGTGGTTCTTGCCCCAAATGTTAAGAAGTGAGGAGGACTGTGGAGAATTCTCAGTCTTGGTGAGGTAAATTGAAATGAGGTGTTGTAAGGTGAACTGGATTACTAAAATCACAGTTTGCCTCCAGGTGTTTACCTAGAGTATTTAAATTCTATTCATGATTTCATCCTATCTCTTGCATGCCGCTGACCAGCCTATTCATCCCTTTATTTTCGGCACTGTCTGAAGCAGTAAAGAATCTCAACAGGTCTCAGTGGGAACAAGTTCTGACTTTGCTGAATTTAGATGTGTTTTTTGTTTTTTTTTTTAAACTGAACCAATAGGGCAAGTTCTTTGTTTAACAGTAGTTTTTCCTCCTTTGTTTTTCCTGTCACAGATCAGAACAAGGAAATGCTGCACAACGGAACCATCTTTTATGATAGTATAATTTACATGATCTCAATTGTGTAATAACAAAGAGACTCAACCTTATTAAAGCATTAGTAGACTCCTTCTAAACGATGCATCTATACTGTCTCCAAACAAAATAAAATAAAGAAGGGGAATTGCCACTGTATACTACTATATAGAACACCATAGATACTCTGAAAAATATGGTAGTCATCAGATTCTTCCCCCTCTACCACAGAAACAGCAGTTAACTATGCCTTTGCCATTGGATGCTTTTTATTTCTCTGTATGCAGTCACTCCACCGTTCTCAGTGTCCCAGTGCGTACATAGTTTATATGTCCGTACAAATTTATCCTCATAATTCCTTCCTTTTGTTGTTATCTTCATTTAGCATGATGGAAATTGACGTACAAAAGATGAAGTGACTTGTTCAAGGTCATTTAGAAAGTCTGGCAGAATCAGTAACAACAACCACATCAACAAAATCCTGTGCTCCAGAACTCCAAAATATATGTTTAAGACAAAACCTTATATCTACTGTCCCTGTTCTTGTGTTTCTCTACCAACGAGTATGGCACAACTGGGATATTATAAATGAATCACGCATTTACTAAGTACTTAATTATAAAAGTGATAAAAAACCATGATCTATCTATAGCTCAAAGCAATAGAAAGGACAATCTGTGTAATATCTGAGAGCAAAGAGTTTGCTTCTCTTATTTCCTCCTTCATAGCTCCAGATTATATTTTTTTTAAACAAAAATTCCAAAACATACAGATGGAAATTAGACATTTTTATTGAGAGTCTATCACTAAATCCCCATCAGTGCTTGTGAAGATCTTCTGAATGTCTTTGTGAGGTTTGAGATAATGAAGGTGTCACTGCAGATTTACAAGCAGATAGTATTCCATGATGAACCTTATCTTAAAATAACTGTAAGCATAATTATCTAGCATAAATGAGCCTCCAGGGAATAAACTATCTTGAAAGAGATTGCCCCTACTCTCAGAACAAAAGCATCTACAGCAGCCAACACATACTGGAAAAGGAATCAAGAATATGTCTTTCTTCTCTGTACCTCCTTCAAAATATTAGTATCCTGTTCAAATAATGACTGTGAGTGCCAAAAGGTTATGTAGAAAATGAGTACTCTCGCTTAAAGAGCTTACTTTCTTTTTCTTCTATGTTAAAAAAAAAAAAAAATGTTATCTTCCTTCTGACTCTAAACAGGCAACTGATTAACCAAAGCAGAATGCCAGAAAGCTTCTAAGGCAGCACTATACATGGGAAAACTTCATAATTTCCTTTGGGAAAGGAATAATTTAAGAAAGATCAGAAGAAAGAAAGTTAGACTCAAGCTAGATCTCGATAGTAGGGTATTTTTCCTGAAGAAACTGATTTTTACTAAAAGAAGGATGTGAAGGTGGTCCGTGATACTACTATGTTCAGCTGCTGAAAGGTAGAAAGACAAACACTTCTGAACACAGAGGGTGGCCTGGTGACATAGGTGCAGAGAAGGCCAAACTACCGAATGCTTTCTTTACTTCTGTATTTACAGCCAAGGGCAGCCCTTGGGAAGCCTAGTCCAGCAAGGAGGATAAGAGGATGGCCACGATAGCAGAGGACTTGCCCTGGCTGAATAAAGAAGAGGTTAAAGACATGTTGGTGAAGCCTAACACTCATAAGTCAATGGGACCTGACGGGATGGATCCTAGAGTTCTGAGGGAACTGCTGATGTAGTTACTAAGCTGCTCTCCATTGTTTTTGAACAATCATGGAGGACAGGTGAGGTGCCTGAGGACTGGAGAAAGGCCAGTGTCACTCCAGTCTGCAAAAAGGGCAGGAAGGATGACCCAGGACTAAAGTCCAGTCAACCTCACCTCCATCCCTTGAAAGGTGATGGAACAACTCATCTTGAATGATGTCACTGAACTTAGGAAGGAAAAGATAGTCATCAGGGGAAGTCAACATGGCTGACCAAGGGGAAACCCTGTTTGACCAACCTGATATCCTTCTATGAGTGCATAACTGGCTGGCTGTCATGGCCAAGAAGGCCAATGGCATCCTGGGATGCATCAAGAACATGGGCAGCAGGCTGAGGGAGGTTCTGCTCCCCTTCTCTGCCTTGTTGAAGCCTCATCTGGAGTCCTGTGTCCAGTTCTGGGCTCTTCAGCTCAAGAGGGACAGGGAACTTCTGGAGATAGTCCAGCACAGGGTCAACAAGATGATCAGGGGACTAGAGCATCTTCCTTATGAGGAAAGGCTGCGGGATCTGCAGCTATTTAGTCTAGAAAAGAGAAGACGGAAAGGGGATCTCATTAATATTTACAAGTATATAAATGGTGGATGTTAGGAGGTTAAGGCATCCGTTTTTTTAAATATATCTAGCAACAGGACAAGGGGTAATGGGATGAAGCTGGAACACAAAGAGTCCCATCTAAACATAAGAAAAAAACTATTTTATTGTGACAGTGAGCGAGCTCTGGCACAGGCTGCTCAGGGAGAGTGTGGAGTCTCCTTCCTTGGAGGTCTTCAAGACCTTCCTGGACGCACTCCTGTGTGACCTCCTCTAGGAGAACCTGCTTGTGCAGGGGGCTTGGACTAGATGATACATAAAGGTCCCTTTCAACCCCTACTATTCTATGATTCTATTTTTCTATGAAACATCTCCACAAATTAGGAGAGACCTTTCTCAATGCACTCTTTTTAAATAAGTCTGTGTAAAAACAAATTTCATATTGGTTACCTTGTCTTTCATTTCATTTTTTTTTCCTGGAAACTGAATTACTGAGCAGAAGTTAAAATTGCTCTTTACTCTTAGAGACAAACCTTCTTATTGTCCTTTTCCGATAGCTGGTTGTCACAGCTCTGCTGGTTTTTGGTTAACAATAGTTACTAACAGATAAGACATGAGCTGATATTTGTTAGCTTCCTTTACTCACACTTAGGGCATATGAGATCAGAGGTGGGTGAAAGCAGGGAAGCCTTCTCTGCTATGCATCGCTTATGAGAAGCTCACTCCATTGCCTCAGCAGTTCTCTGTAACATGGAGATGCAAATTGTCTTCCTTTGCATAAACTGCAAGTTCTACAGGGCAGTGACAAGTACAGTACATTTCAAGGACTGGTCAGTGATGTTTCTGGTTGCTTCTGCATGTAATAATCTGAAGGCTCTGGTTTATTGTAAACTGTGATTAAAGTACCTCATCTAGACCATGACATCTTGTCTTTGCAGCAGGTACAGTGTCAGCCATTAATTTTGAAAACTCAACAGTATTTATATGTGAAGACACAAAAGGTTATTAACTTTCTTTTTCCACTTTTTTTTTTTTTTGGTTATGTGAAGATTCATCTGTTACAGAAAATAAACTTGATGTCTTCAGTGCTACATTGGATTCAATAGAGATTCTTCTGCCTAGCAGCACTGATGACAATCAAGCAGCAATCACTTATCAATCTGTTTTGTTTGGATATGTCAGCAATTTGTGAGGCAAGCAGAGTTGCCAAGAGAAAAAAGCAAAGTAAATTGGCACATGTTTTTTCAATACAGATTTATAGTGGATAACAGGATATTATTACTAAATGGAGAAAATCCTCTGGGATGCAGCCTCTTACATTTCAATCTGGTTTTCTTAAATGAAGATGACCTCCTCCTTTTCAAATCAGAGGTGGTGAAATGAGCTGGTGCTCCAATGAAACTAACGTCACTGTAACTGTCTAAATGGTCTGTACAGGATTGGCATGCTGGTTTGCAGTGGAATTTAAATGAAAAAGTAGTTAAAACCACAGTTCATAGAAAGTTATCACATTGAAGCACCCATAATGAGGACACCTGTGCAATGAATCGGAATTCAATGTCATTTAGGAGTTTTTTTTGACAAGAGAGCTTTCTGAACTAAAAGACTGATCATCTGCTGAACTTTGACTCTGATACTAGCTTTCAAAAATAATAACCGGATCTTTAGAACTTTGAATTTTTCTGGTGACTGTATTTTGTCCTAGCAGAGAAGGTCATAGTTCACCCTCAGAATTCTTATTTTCAGACACACAGACCAATACATATCAGACAATGTCTTACAAATTGTGTAATCTTTACACATAAATACTTATATTATTTTAGCAGCTTCTGTTCCATTCTGTGTTCTATAGGGAAATCAGAGACTGTGAGGCCAGAAAAGCTCAAAAGGTGGCAAAAAATCCTCCTATGATGGTTTCTTACTTGACCTATCTTGTTCTGTTGGCCTTGAATTTGTTACTTTCCATCTCAGTATTATCACAGATGGCTGGATGCCATCTTCAGCATGGATGAAGTGAAAAAAGTGAATAAAATCAGATTGACTTTGCTATTAGTAAAGGTAGATATCAAAGAAGATTAAGCTTAAAGCTGTTACGTGCATCAGAGATTAGACTCCTGTATTTCCAGTTCTGTTAGACAGTAAGATGTATTATTGGCTGCGATGGGATTCTGGAAATATCTGGTATATTAGCAAATATTTTCATCCAGTTAGTGCAAGAGAATATATTCGATGTATAAGGATATATCTCATTTAAATTTCACTAGAAGTTAGTCATCTATTCTTACGTGGTCACTCTGTAACAAATGAAAAGACATAAGCACTCCCCTAAAAGGATTGGTCATCCCATTCCCTATTTAGGATGGGCTGAATTGCCTGTATCTTTCCATTCATCTATAAGTAGTACACATAACTGGTTCAGAACAGACACTTTTCTTTTAGATTGCTAAACAAAGTGGAGGTGATTCTTGTTTAATTATGATTTGATAAAGTTGCCACAGACCACTGTTCAGTGCACCAGACCAGTCTCTGAAGTCATTTCGATAGCAGTTTAAAAGCTGCTAGAGATACAAAAGAACATGCGTGACAGGCTTACAAAAACATCTGTACTGCTTTTCTTACTCAGACTGAACAAGCAAGTGTATCTTCCACTTTGACCTTACATAACTGTCAGAAATGTGTGCCCTCATGCCAGTCTTAGTGGCATAATTAATTTACTACTAACATTCCTATGGACAAGTCTTCTTTCCATAACCCCCACATCAGAAAAAAAAAAAAAAGAAATAAAGTTCACAAGGTTTTTGCTCACTTATTTTTAATATATATTGATCCACACTGTTAAGATGACCAGCAACTGACAGATGGATCTCCAGAGGATATGAGAAGCACTATGATAAGATCCTATACTGCTTTTGTAACTCCTCCTTTGCTCGAGTTCAGCAAGGTTGAATGTCTGTTTCCTGCAGTCCTACTTATATTTTTAGGATATCTCACTAAATTCAGGACAAATAGGTGAGATAGAGCAAAACTGCTAACTGCACATTAACTCTGTTCCTCAAATGAAGGTTTTCGACTTTGATAGTGCTGTGGAATAGATTGGAGCATAAATCCTCATGTTTTGTGATAGAAACCTACCATTTGCTGATGTAGCCTGGGAAGAAATTTCCCCTCTGGGCAACAATTATCCATAAGGTTGGGAGCTTGGGAAATCAGGTATTATATGAGCTCTGGTCTTCTATTGTATCAGCTGTGAAAATCAAGAGAAGGGTAATATTTGCTGTCAATCTTCCAAATGAGGTACAACCCGCTAACAGATCAAAGCCTTGTAAAGCTTCTGAGCATTGGAATTATTTATTATTATAGATATACTATTGACTTTCCATATTTTTATATACACTGCCCACAGAAAACAAAAAACCCACATCTCACAAACAAACAAAAAACCCCATAGGTGCTTGAGAGAGAGACAGTGTTGAAAAACTCTGTGGGTCTTGACAAATTGTCTGTTATCACAGAAGTGCTGTTATACCACGAAAATGTTACTAATGCTGATGAAAGAAGAACTGCTAAGCCATATTTTGTAGCAGTACAGAAACACTACAGAGATAGCTTGACAGGTGAAAGAAATTAGCCCAAAATATGTAAAGAAAATAAAACAAAAATTTTACATGCATATTTATTTTCAATGTCCAGTCAGCATTGTGGGTAGAAGTTTGGATATTCTTTCTCCTTTAACTGTATTTTACAATAATACAGTATAAACAAGACCGAATATATCAGAGTATGAGTATTTGAGAAGAATGTAATCTACATGAGACTTAGATTTGGGAAAATAAAATTCAACAAAAAAAAATATAAAACAAACAAACAAAAAACCCCCAGCACATACTAAACTATGTATTTAAAATATTAACAATTCAATGAAGTTATATAATAGTATGTAAGTAACTGACACCACAGAACACCAGAAAGGTCTGAAAAAGGTTTTGTTAGAGCAGCAAATGAGATGTGAATTTACATTGTAAAGTAATATAATTTTAATACAGTTTTGTTACTCATTAGTAGACATGTTGTATAGTATTTTACAAAATACTATAACTTTTTCACTTCCCACCCCACCTAACATACACAAAGATCCCTACCTGTCCTGCTTTACCATGACAGAATAAATGCAGAGCTCCACTTCTACTCCCCAGGAACTCTTCAGATTTATATATTCACCTCTTTGTTCTCTATTACTTTGGAGCGACAGATTAAATGTTAAATGACATTTGTATAGTTCTATTTAAAACAAATGTTTACTTTCATTTTATGCTTACTGGAAAGAAGAAACCCTAGGTAATTATGTAATGTGTTTCCTATTAGACTTTTATTAAAAAAAAAATTCAGAGTATATTAAAAGAGTTAAAGTTACAGATTTTGTGATATTTTCCTGTTTTCCTCATCTTTACTACTCCTAGTGTCTTAAAATTTGTCCAGTTTTAGAAAAATGGTAGAGTAGTAAACCCAATCTAAAATACAGTGTCTTGATACCCGCAATATCTATTCTCTTTCAGAAAGTAATGAAGTGTCAAAATCCTTATGCTTCTTTCTATTAACCTTTTTGAACCTGGAAAGAAATGAGAAACTGATAAAGTATTAAAATGTAAAAGACAAACATTTAAATAAAGAGGGGAGATAAAGTGAAAATGAAAAAGGGAAAAAAAAGTTTCAAACTAAATACAGTATTTGCAAGCTGGAGGTGTGGATATCCTATCATGTGACATTAAAGCTGCTTTATCTAAAAGGTAAATATTCTTTTTGTTTTTTAAATAAGACAATAAAATAGTATAGAATAACATTATACAGGTATTTATTTTTTAGCAAACTTATATTTCAATATGATAAACTTATGAAAACCAAGTTCAACTTGATGTATCTATCAATTTTTGGAAAGCATAAAAAGACAAGAAATATATCTGCATTTTCAAAGACACAATGATGATGTTAAAATACATGAGGTGCAGATCTCTTCTGTATGTAAGATTCTTCCAAGAGAAAAAAAAATAAAATGTTCATTACAAATTTCAGAAAAAATCTTTTTGTGGGCATTAAATTGCAAAACAGCAAGTAAAAAGAATATTTGTAATTAGTTTGATGAAAGCTAGACTAAGACCCCTTTAGGGAGGCTTTATTTTAATTTTTTATTTGTACCATGGTGTCAGTAAGTTTCCACTGTTATCATACTAATTCATTATAATGAATAAGAGCACTATTCCAATCATAGCATCATATACTCAGGATAAATTTTAACTCTAAAATTTTGGGATATTATTAATGTTACTGAATCTACTGTGATAACGATCCCTAAATTGAAAACCTGAGCAGAAAATAAAATTTTAGCAGTAATTTCTTTTTTATAGCACTTGCCTGTCAGCAACCTGATGCAAATATTTATTTTGGCAGCTAACACCGATTACTGTTATTTCATTCATATGTATTTGTCTGATCACTTGGCTGTTGAGCTACTCTCTGTCCATTCATAAATAAGAGCAGATAGACTGAAAACATTATGTTGCAGTGAGGTCAATTACTTTTTAAAAATATGAAGTTATAGCATTTGTTTACAAGTATATGGATTTGCTTGACTTCTCTGCTTATAAAAACAAGTTATTGTTGATGCAAAAAGGCTACAATGATAGAAGCATGCTCATCCTGTGATGAGTACAGTATTTTTCTTCTCTAAGCATAATGACTCTGCCTTTACATATTTCTGTTTGTATATGTGTGTACAGGTGTAGTAAAATAAACAGAAAATTTCACATCCTGAGATATAATAATACTCTTCTTCGTTATTTCTCATTTTTTTGTTATGAAATATAAATAAACTTGTCAGAAATTTATGGGTTTCAGATGTTTAACAGAAAATATATGGGGAAAGTTAAACTAGTTATTTATGCTTTTCTGGAAAATTTCCTGGACAGGCCATATCATGTTTTCCACACTTATATTACAACATCATAATATAATCTTATAATTCCAATTGAATTAATAATTGTATATTAAAAGTTTAAATTCTGGAGTTTTATTAATCTTAGAATTTTATAAGCCTGTTTATAATTTTTTTTCTTAGGTTAATTGATTTCCTCTTTCTATTGTTTTCCCTGAAAATTTCAGAATTTAATTTTTTGTCTAGTTTGGGGGAAAACAAAACAGAGAAAGCTGCAACATTCACACACGCTTCCCACATAATTTTGAAAAAAATTAGAACAAAATAAAAAAATCAAAACATAAGAAAACAAAACGTTATACAATATAGACTATGCAAGAGGAAATTTTATTGGTTATGTAGGAAGCATTCGTTTTATTTTTTTTCATTTTTAGTGCTTGAATTATATTCTTGATATTACTTCACAGAAAGACAGATTATTGAGAATTTCAAAGATTAATTAAAAGTCACAGAAATGTGAAGAAGACAATTATTTTTTAAATAATGCCTGTATGTATAGTAAGAACTTATTCTGTTGCACAGAAGACTAAATCCTTACATTCTCCATATATTTTTGTAATCTTAAAATATCCCAAAGAAAAATTTTGGTTTCAAAGTCATCTAAAATAAACCAGTTCCACATAAAACTCTAAAACCTACGTGCACTTATGACAAAAATCTGTTTATTACCAAAAAAAATCTAATTACAACGTCACAAAGGAAAATCACCTTTCATTCACCGGAAAATCTGAATTGGTGAGTCGATCACAATAAATTTGTAGGAAACATGAAGCATTTTATTTATTTGAAAAGTGTATTAACTCCTTATCTGGAGCTATCAGGCATGAAATGCTGATGCAGAGCCATCAGAATTGCAGAGAAGTGAATGACCAATACGATGTGGGTAAAAACACTTTTTCATAGGCAGGTCAACTTGTTAATTGAAAGCAGCCCGTGAGCAATGCCAAAAAAGCTTGATGTCAGAAGCTCTGACAAAGGTTGAATAATTCATATTTTTTTGCTAATTTTTTCTCTGGAAGGCAAATTAAACCAAAACTCACATCCACTTATGAATTTTCACTTTTGCATTTCTAACCAAGTTACATTTACTAAAATTAAGTGCTTCCACAAATAAAATTCTCCATTTCCATTGAGAAGGGGCTTTTGAGATACAGCCACTGAGATATTCAAATTTACTGAATGCTGTAAGCCCGTGTTGAGTTGATAACATAATGATGTGACAGTTAACTTCTGCACAAATCAGAAGTGCAGACTGTGAGTTTAGTTGTCACTTTGTGACATTGCACATCTGCCTGGTTTTATCTTAGAGGTATAAGAATCTGAGGAAGTTTTATACCTCTAACAGCAGATCTTTAATTAAATAGAATATTATAAAATAAATAAATGTATCTGTAAACATACTGGAGGGCAAAAGGACATATTTTTGTTTGTATAATTTTAATAAAAGATATGTTTCTTGTTAAAATCCCTGTGTGAGTAATGGAATATAAAAAATATAGTATGAGAAAGTTATCTGTATGCTACAGCTTTAACTAACTGTATATTCCTTTAAAAAATGTTATTACCTCCTTCTCCTCTCCTTCTTCATCGTCTTCTTTCCTTATCCTGCTTTTTCTTAAATCCATTTGGGCAGAATGTAATAATCACATACTTTGCCTTTCTGGTTCAGAAATGGAGTTAATCTGACAGAATACTAAACTGAACATGAGCCAGCAATGTACCCTCTTGGCGAAGAAGGCCAATGGCATCAAGAGTGTAGCCAGCAGGTCAAGGGAGGTTCTTCTCCCTCTCTAGTCTGTCCTGGTGAGGTCTCATGTGGAGTCTTGTGTCCAGTTCGGGGCTTCTCAGCTCAAAAGGGACAGAGAACTTGTGGAGAGAATCCAGCACAGAGCCACCAAGATGATCAGGGGACTGGAACATCTTTCATATGAGGCTGCAGGAACTGGGGTTGTTTAGTCTAGAGAAGAGACTGAGGGGCGTTCTTATTAATATTTACAAATATCTAAATGGTGGTGTGGTGGTTTAGCCCGACGTCCACCTAGTCATAATATCACTCCCCCTCCTAAACTGGACAGGAGAGAGAGAGAGGAATATAACAAACTGCTTGTGAGTTGAGATAAGGACAAAGAGATCAAACTCAGCAATTAGCGTCAAGGGCAAAACAGACTCAACTTAGGGAAAAAAAGGTTTGATTTATTAAAGAAAAAATAAAAGCAGGGAGACAGCGGGAAATAAAACTGTCTTAAAAC
>WBNH01009739.1:91824-110161 GCA_013401255.1 Urocolius indicus
CACCCTCCTTCCCCTCCTTCTCCACTGACCTTGGTGTCTGTGGAGACGTTTTCACATTCTGCCTCCCTGTTGCTGCTGCAATTCTGCCACTGCGCAACAACTTCTTCTTCTCAAATCTGTTATTCACAGAGGCGTTACCTCCACCACTAATTGGCCAGGCCTGGGTCAGGTGCGGGGTCCAGCTTAAAACTGACTGGCCCTAATCCTGTCAGCTACAGACGAAGCTTCTGGCAACTCTCTTTGTTTAAATAAGCCACCCTTTAGCCAGCCTGCTACCGAAAAACGTGGCCCAGGCCAAAACCACTACAATTAGTCATTGCTATGGCTTGAAAAAATAATCTTTCATATCCTCCCTACTAACTTTTTTCACCAATGTTTAATATTTTCAGACAGTCCTTTAAAAATATCCTCTGGAGGATATGTTATCAGTTAAAGTAGCTAATAATTTCAAGAACTGTGCATAAATTCTTGGTCCCATGACAATGAATGCTATTGTCTATTTGTACCATGTGTGCAGAAGTTGTTTTTTTTGTCAGTTTGTTTTTAGTTAGCTCTGTTTCATTTAATATCTCTGTGATTGTGATTACTGTCTGAAATAACACCCGTCTCCCTACATTTGGATTTTTCTGCTAAATGGTTCTGTCTTATGGCATACTAGCATGTCACTTGTGAAAGTTAGGATAAAAAACAACAGTAGTTGATTTAAACCTCATATTTATACTTAGCCCAATACACCAGACAGAGTGTTTTCATTTTTCTGCTAAACTTTCTAGTGCAATGTTATACAGAGAGCTACAGAGCTGATTGTACAGGACCCTCTTGTAGGAATCACATAGTCGTGTACAAGTTAAGAGGAGTACACACTTCCAAGTTCAGCAGGTTCTTCTGTGATGCTTCACAGATACTGGTATTTATGTCAGGCAGTAGTAGTACCAGGGCTATTCCACTTGGTAGGTTATGATATTTGACTATAAAGGAATTCACAACACAGAGATGGTTGATTCTTTCTCTCAGTAAATGTATTGAAAATCCCTCATTTATTTTCTTGTTCACTCAAATATACGTCTGTTGCCATTTTTTTTCCTTTTTTTTTCAAATATTGAAAACTTTTTATGGAGATTAAAGTTGCCCTTATTTTTGCTTATGAGACACAGTTTACATTTATTTTTCCTGCTGTGAAAACAAAGGGTAATAATACTTCACAATCTTAACTGCAGCAGGAATGCCTAGCTTCCCTCTGCAATACCAAGCAGACCTTTCCCTAAGATCACATGCTATTTAAAGTGTTTCATTTCCTCCTGGTACAAGCAGAAGCCTCATCAAAACTGTGAATTTCAGATAAGCTTTTATCAGACTTTTGCTGTAACCATCTCAGAAATGAGCTGTCATCAGCAAATTTAATCTGTCTCTGGCTGCTTTAATTGTTAGCACCATTTCTGCCAAATCCTTCACAGTCCTCATAACATGGAAAGTTTCTTTAAGACTTTTAATTCAGTCAGCAGAGATTGCACACAGTATTTTTTTTTTGTATTTATGACTTACACATTTTAAAAGGTGAAGGACCTTGATTGAACAGCTGAATTATGGAAATGTAACTGAATAACTAGTATTAAATACCGAGTCTGCAATGTGCAGCTGAGAGAAGTTTGGGAGAGTCCTGCCAGTAAGAATAAAGCTCTGGGAGATATTTTACTTTATTTGGAATGAGGATAAATAGAAGCAGATTTTCTTTAATGCTATCTGTCATGGAATTTTATTGGTGTCTATGAATAATTAGAAAGGTGCCCCAATCTTAAGCCTGCTGAAGGACAATACAGATAACCTTTTAGAACCATAGAATCCCTGAATGGTAGAGTTTGGAAAGGACACTAAGAGATCACCTAGTCCAACACTCCGGGTAAAGTAGGACTGGATAGATCAGGTCACGCAGGAAAATGTCTGGATGGGTTTGGAAGACCTAAAAAGAAGGAGACTCCACACCTTCCCTGGGCAGCCTGTGCCAAGGCTCCCTCATACTCACAGTGGAAATTATTTCCTTATGTTTAAGTGAAACGTTTTGTTTTCCTTCTTATGTCTGTTATCCTTCATCCTGTCGTTGAAGACAACAGAAAAAAGTGACACCCTCCTTACATACATTTCTAAAATATTTGTTAAGTGTTAATAAGATCCTCCTTTAGTATTCTTCTCTGGTCTGAACAATCTCAGATCGCACAGCCTCTTCTCATAGGAGAGATGGTCCAGTCCTTGATCAGCTTCATGGCCCTGCTCTGGACTCTCCCTAGAAGTTTTCTGTCTCCCTTGAGCAGAGGATTCCAGAATTTGACACAATACTCCTGATGTACCCTCACCAGGATGGAGTAGAGGGGGAGAAGAACCTTCCTTGATGTGCTGACCCCACTCTTCTGAATGCATCTCAGATTGCCATTGGCCTTGTTGGCCATGAGGGAACATTGCTGGCTCATCTTTAGTTTGTTGTCCACCAGAACTCTTAGATCTTTCACCACAGAGCTGCTCTGCAGCAGGTCAACTTTATAATTAAGCTTTTTGCTTACAGTCATTGTAGGAGGCCTCAGTAAACTTGGTTCAGCATTTAACTTTACCACAGGCTTTTTGTGTGACCTTGGACAATTTACTTTGACCAAGATTCTCAGAGTATTTGGTGATAGACAACCTCAGGAATCAATGGGAATGAAGTGCCCAAGTATTCATGCATGGCTGATCCCAAGAGCCTGGTCCTACCAATGAGCACTAATTACTACTGAATTTGATCTGCTAGTTTGTTATCTACCTGGAGAACACTGGAGATCTTCCTACAGTTCCTCAGAAGCAGTTTCGAATCTGACACTCCTAATATGGGGTTTTTAATTATCATTCAAAATATTTTCCCTGTTAAGCGCTTCTTACAAACCATTTATCAATATGCTAAACAGTGTACACGCTAACTAAACCAAAAGGGGTCCCCTTCATTTTCTCTGGTGAGTACTATGACAGTGAACTAATAAATCTAGAGCTAACTGGATGATCTGTACTGAACAGCTAGGTAAATAGAGTATGTTTATATATATATATATATGTATATAGATCACAGAATCACAGAATCTCAAGGGCTGGAAGAGACGTTGAAAGATCATCTAGTCCAAATCCCTTTGCCAAATAAGCATCACCTACACTAGGTCACACAGGAACTCGTGCAGGTGGGTTTTGAATCTCTCCAGAGAAGGACGCTCCACTACCCATCTGGGCAGCCTGTTCCAGTGCTCCCTCACCCTCATAGTGAAGAAATTTTTCCCTGTATTTCTTTAGAACCTCTTATGTTGCAGCTTATACCCATTGCCCCTTGTCCTGCTATTGGACATCACTGAGAACAGCCTGGCTTCACCCTTGTGACAACCGGTGAAGACAACATTTCTAAATATTAAAGAGGTCATCCTTCAGTCTCTTCTTCTCAAGAGAGATTCTCCTTCCCCTCTACTCTGACCTTGTGAGACAGAATTTGGAATCCTGTGTCCAGTTCTGGGACCTTCAGTTCGAGAAGCCCAGGGAGTTCCTGGAGAGAGATCAGTGCAGGCCACCAAGACCATGGAGCATCTCCCTTATGATGAAAGGCTGAGGGAGCTGGGACTCTTTAGCTTGAAGAAGAGGTTTCAAAGAAACACAGGGAAAAATTTCTTCCCTATTCAGGTGAGGGANCCTTATTCGTTCAGTATTCCTCCCTTCCATGAGACAGATGGAACTACACTACTTGTGCTCCAGTTGACATATGAGGCCTTCAGTTCCCTTCAAAATGAATCACCTACTGCTATAACTGTCCTTTTCTTTTTAATTGAAGCAGTCCTAAGGCATGTTGGTGACTGATTCTTCCTATGTAACTCCTCAAGTGGACCTACATTTTCATATTTCACTGTGAGGTCCCCAGCCTCTCAAGTCCCATACCTGTTATGCAATGACAACTAGAGAGGCATGGGAGACCGGGAAGGGATTTGCCTGTGTCCCTGAGAAGGTACTTGTATCTATTTCCTTTCTTTGCTTAGGTCACCTCTTTTAACCTGGCTAGAAGACAGTAGGAGATCCAGTACTTCTTGTGAAGCCTCAACTTACTGCTTACACGTCAGGGGTCATAGATACTCAGTCCACCAATCTGTCTCTCTCTCACACTTCCTGACACTCCTGAGCCTTTCCACCTCCTCCTTCAATTCAGCCACTAGTCTAAGCAGGTTATTAACCTGGTCACACTGAACACAGGTGTTGTCTTTTATGTCATCTGTTAGAAGTGCCAGGGTCTGGCCCTCTCTACAGCCAGAGACCTGGAGACCTGCATGTTTACATGGGATCTCTGTCTGGGTTGCCAAATTTCCTTGAAAAGCACATTTTTCCTGGGTTACTACCATAGTTGCCCACATCACCAACTGCTCACAGTGACTCCTTCCTCACAGATGACTCACCAGCCAAGTCTCGGTGCTTGAGTTTGCTCTGTGCCCGGGGATCATGGATCCCTGTGCTCTTGAGTCATTTAAATCCCCTGCTGTGGCTGTGGCTCCACCCTCAGCAGCTGCCTCCCTTGCAAGAGACCCTGTGTAGCCATGTGTAGCCCTGCCTGAGAGAAGTGAACCACTCAGCACTGGTTCTGCCCCTCTGCTGACTGCCCAGGGACAGTCCACTCTGGCTCTGAAGACTGGTCAAGGTGAGTGTGATTACAGCTCTGAACCTTACTAACATAGCACACTTTTTTCAGGTTAACTTAAGCATTCATACCATGTAAGAAGTGATGACAGAATCACGGAATCATTTCAGTTGGAAAAGACTTTTAAGCTCATCAAGTCCAACCACTAACATCACATTGCCAAGCCTATCACTAAACTAAACCATATCTCTCAGCACTTCATCTATGGATCTTTTAAATATCTCCAGAGAGAGTGATTCCACCACCTCCCTGGGCAGCCCATTCTAATATTTAACAACTCTCTCATTGAAAATGTTGCTATACAACGTCAATACATTATCAGTTACAAAATCATCCTGGCCACTCTGTTCCAAACACAGTTAAGCTCTGGAATGAGACCTCTTGACAGAAGTAAGACTCCTGGACAGATTTAAAGTTCAACAAATCTCTCTTAAACATGTCAAATACAAAATCTTTGAAGGGGAGAGAAATTACTACTACTACTGAGACTGTGTTTCATTGACAGAAGTGGTTCATTAGACAACCAACAGTCCTAGCTGATGATTATAGTCAGCATGTGATGGGAAATTGTAAGACAATAGAATAAAACTGTAAATAAAATCTAACTCCAAAGAACTAATCTGCTGAGTTTGGCCTCTTTCTCTTTATTATTTCAAATAGTTGATGTTTGGATCTCTTTATTTTTGTGAAACTTGTTTTCCTATATGAGGATCTTTCAGAGTCCAAGGTAATTTATTTTTACTTTGAATGTGAGCTTGTCCATTTGGTTGTTTGCTTTGGATAATTACATCTCTCCTGCCATATCATTCCCTTCTGTAAACTGTGGGAATTACTAGTACAGCATGTATTGCAAATTCAGATTATTCTAAATTAATATGCAATTTGAAATTCACTTTGTGCAATTTCAAGCATCCAAATTTGCTATATGCTTTTGCATTCAGGCCAATAAAGATCAAACTTGAATGCTCAAAGAAGTGAAGACAAAATAATATTTCTTCAATTCTTCAGTTAGATTAGAGCCTTTTATTTTGATCCCCAGTGACAGATGTGTCTGATGTTGCCCCAGGTTTTATGGCTGTAACAGGATTTATCTTGTGGAGTTTGAGACTAGCAAAGGTGATATTCCAGCCCTTTCAGCTTGGTTAAAGCAAGCTGTTAAAATCTAAAAAGTGAAAAATATAATTAAGAACTTTTCTGTTTTGATCCATTTAAAAAAGTAACATTTCAAGGCAAAATGAAGAAAATGAGAATTACCATTTTACCTACATATTTTTGTTCTACTGAAACATATGACTTCATACTTACTATGAAAGTCTAAAGGAACTGTGTCTTCAAACCCAGCAGCTAAAGGGAATGTCCTAGGCACCATCGACGAAATTAGGTATCATCTCTGTCCCAGCAGGAAACTATTTTTATTCCTTAAAAGTAGTTAATGACTTCTCCTCTTTACTTCGTCCAGAAAGATATTAGGCTATCTGAGCTATAGTGGAATCTTTGATAATCTTTGCTAGGCAGTAAAAATGTAGCATGCAACCTATGAAATTAACAAGTTGATACAAATTCAACTAAAAGATGCCTCTTTGCTCACAACATACAAATATTGAGACACACTATTTAAGCAAATGAAATACTTTATGTGTGGTTGAAAAGATGGAGTAAGTTCCACTGTAACATTTCTTGAAAGTAGAAAAGTATCAGCAGTTAATAAAAGTCCCAAAGGCAGTCATGTCCAATGAGTGGTTTTAGTAAATTATGAAAAGTCCCTGGAGGAACTGCCTAGGGAGTCATTATCATGATGATAGTATATTTTCCTATCATTTAAGAATCAACCCAATAGGGATACAACAGTATCTCATTTATGTCTGTATATGAAAAAAAATAGTAGAAACACACTGACTGTACCTAAACTATCTCATTCAATACCAAAGTCAGTAGGAGTTTCTTCATGACATCTTCAGACTGACGCTTATCATTGTGGCCCTGAATCATCTACCTTCTCACCACTCTCTTCTTCCTCCTGACTCATCTATCATCTTGCTTTTTTGTTCAATTGTCTTGGCCTCACAGAATACTGAAAATACTTTTATGGCATTCCTCACATATTTGCATTAAGCCCTACATAGCCAGATCTACGAAGTCTGGAGCTATCTCTGTCTTCTAAAGGATAAAATAATGGATGAGCCTAAAGAAACATAATCAGAGTGATAGATATGTATTCAACACAGAAAAATATCTTATACTTAGATGAAGAAAAAACTCAGATGACCTGTGATGTAACCATATTGTGCCTTGAGGTCCTGATTTCCCTGATGATGCAGACTGGGAAACTGGCCACGCCTACCATGATTTCAGTCCTGCTGGATTGCCTACTGTCATGGGTTTGTGAGAAGCTGCTTTTGCTTGGTAACAGGGCTAGGGGGGAGCAGTCCAGCCCCTATAAGGGTTCTTGGACTTTCCCCTGGCCCTGGGTTTGGACTCACCTCTGAACTGGCCAGGCCAATGTGGCCCCTCTGCCACCACTATTTAAGAAAGGAAATTTGGAGTGGATAGGAGGAGGTGGAAAGGAAAGGCGAAATGGAGGCAGTCATGTGGACTCAGCACTCAAGAAAGAAAAGAAGAAGGGCAGAGACACCCTCGCAGCCTGCAGGGAGAAACTGAGACCCTGTGACAGAGAGGACAAGAGATAGAAGGCCTATGACTGTTGGAGATCCTGGGTCAAAGGAGGAGAACATGTTGGACCCTGGGTCAAAGGAGATGAGCTGGAGTTGCAATGCCTCATCCCCCACATGCCTGGCATGTGGGGGACCAATTGCTGCAGCAAGGGAAAACTGGTTAGGAGATCTTCTTCTTAGGAACAAGATAAGTCGCAAGACACATCAAGAAAGGATTGATTGCATGCCCAAGTCCCTGCTCCCAGCACCACTCCCAGCCCAAGTCCCTGCTCCAGGAGGGAAGAGTCCAGGAAGAGAGGAGGAGTGGGAGAAAGGAGATCACAAAGGGCCGCTTGAACTCTCGTTATTTGTACTACTCTGTATTATTTCCCCTTTGGATATTTTTGTTTGTTACATCTTGACTGGATTTGGATTAAGTGAAGCTTTGTTTTCTTCCCCATATTGAGTAGTCCTGTTTTGTCCAAGACCATAAGTGGCAATTGAGCCCTCCCTGTCCTTAGGTAGTTCCAAAGCTTGTGGTACTTAAGGCTGATTGTGGTCTTCTGTCCTTCGATAGGCCTAAACCAGGATATCTGCTTTCTTTCTGTGAAAATCAGTGCATGGAAGAGAAGGAAGAGAGTGAAAGTACTGGGATAAATTCAAGTCTTGTTCCCAACAAGGAGAAAACCATAGCCAAGATGTACATCTTTTCCCAGATCCCAGAAGTGATCGCAGGACAGCTTGTGGAGACAAGGTCTGTTTGTACCAGAAGTACTGTTGTATATGTGAAGGCTTAATGCCATTGCCAATAATAGTCCTTGTAAACCACGTACATGAAGATCTACAATGTGCTGATGCACACTGAAAAAAAAAAATCATAAAGTGAAAGGACACCGAGAAGATTTCCTGTCTAGGAGACTTCCTGACTTTGATCCTGTTCCAAATCCAAAAGCACATCTTTCTTGTAGACAAAACAGAAAATATCTAATCTTCATTTAAAGATCTCCACTGAAAGAGAATTGACCAGAACTTTTTGCTGCTCTGTTGATGAATTAGCCTCATTGTGTGCTTTTAGACCCTATTTTTTGTGAGCGTTGGTGTTCAAAAAGTTACACAAACTGGACAGCAAAGGACTGACCATTTGAAACACCTTTCTTTTCCTCAGTGCAGTTCCCTTTCACAGAGCAGGGCAGAAGCCCATCAGGCATTCGGACTCAGAAGGAGACCCAGATACCCTGTACCTCATGTATGAGCATCGTATGATATGCTGACACTTAAACACTAAATTGCCATGTTTCTCCTTTCTGAAGACATCTATCTGCTAATTTTTAAGATAAAAATGCAAATAATGAAGCATTAAAGGAAATATAATAAAAGCAATTATTTGATGGTGTCATTTCAAAATGACTTAATTCTATTCTATTCTTTCCTAAGTCTCATTTTCCTGGGTTTTGTGTTTTTGTTGTTCGGAGTATTTTTTTCTCTAGACAATGCATTGCAAAAGTTTTCGTGTGTCTCCTTGACAGATACAAACATTATTCCCATTGTGTCCTTACTGAATGAAAAATTTCAAGTGCATAGCTGGCATTGGAAGATTGACTGGATTCTAAATGAACTTCTTGGTACGAAATGCAGAACTAGAGGGAGCAGAGCACCAGTAATGAAGTTAAATACAAGGTTAAGTATTGGAAACTAATTAGTGAGTTCATCAGCAACAATTCTTTGATGGTCTGAACTGCTTCTAGAAAGATAAGGATACATTGTTTCAGAAAACAATTAAATCCCATCCCATACTTGCATAGAATTATTTCATATTCTCATGCAAATCCAAAGACATGCATTTACCCAAAACACTAATGTTGTATATATGCATAGACTGTATTTCTCCTCTTGTTTACACAACTATGAATGTGAGGCAAATTAACAAGAGGTCTACAGTATAAAAATGCTGTGACTTATTATCAGCAGTAACTTACTTGTTATGTATAGATCCTCTTTGGTTTGCATAGTGCATGAACATCTAATCAGACTCAGAATCTTTTACCAGACAAATTCATTCATACATGAAAACAGGTAGACAGTCAGACTATCCATCATCTTTCTACCTGAAAAGATTAAATTACATACTTTATCAGTATGTGCACATTGTAGTTTCCAATAGTTTACACAATAAGGTCCATTCCTGTTGTGCTACTTTGTGGTAAAGAGCAGGAATCCAAGTGCACGTTCTTCTTGGGCTATTCCTCATGTGTTCAGGAATAAGGAGCTGGTGTAGAGCAGAGAGGACCAGGTTCTTTCTTCTGCTCTCCTACTAAATCTATTGGCTCAAACTACTTCTTAAGGAAGCAGGATGACAAATAAGAAATGTAGCTGATTTTCCGGAGATGAGTGTAATATTAGAGTTGCTTCCAGGTTATTATACCCTTCATCTTCATCTGAGGCATCATTAAGAATTAGATTGACGTATTGAATCAACATTTGGCCCAAAGTGACTGATATTCCAGTAGGAATTACTGCTGCCTCAAGCTAATACTAATAGTTCTAACTATGTGCCTGTGGCAGCACATGCTCCTGCAGAGCCCCTGCCACAGTCATCTCTAGAGAGCAACAGGGGCTTGCTCTGCTCACACAAGCTGAAGGCAATGTACTCCCCAGCTGATTTTCCTTTCTTGATTTAGGAGGAAGCACACACTCTTTGAAACCATCTTCTCTTACAGCCTGCTATTCTACACCACTTTGCTTTTCTGCATTTTCTCCCCAGGGTGGGACTGACTCACCTCTCTGGTGTCACTCAGATAACATAAGCTGTGATGTGAGCATAGAATGGTCTCACATTGTTCTTTTCACGGAATAATGGGCTGCAGGAAAGGGTTTATTGTTCCTGGGATAATGCTATGTGATGACTAAATTTGGTGAGGAAATGGCCATCCAAGCATTACTGTAATAGTGCAAGTACTCTTTTATTTATCCTTTGATGAGGTTCCAAAGAGCCTAATCAAGTCAGAGACTCTTTATTGTTAACTTTTCCTAGGCAAGATTTTGACAACTTATTTGATGTTTAAAGCTGAATCTTTTCAACTACTAGTTTGGGGTATATTTCGTATTTTTCAATTCAGTACAAAATGAAAATGACTATAACATGATTCCGACCTGCAACGCATGCTGAAAAACTGATGTAGTTTTCTTGCTACCTCTTCACATCTAAAGAACCAAGATGGGGGATTATATCTGGGAACATGAGTGAGATTTGTATTGGCGGACTGTAGTGCGTTCAAGGGTCTAAGTAAGTTGAGACTGTCATAGAATTTCACAGTCAAGTGTTCCCATATATTCAGTATGAAGAAACATGCTCCAGAATGGGAGGATTTAGGTATTGAATGTCTAAAGTAGCAAACAGTAAGAATGCTCTCTGCCTTGTCTACCTTTTATCCCAGTCCCATACCACATTCTTCTAGGAACCAGAGTCCAAGATTCTGCTGTAAGAAGAAAATGGTACTTCTGTAAGAAGAAAATGGTACTGCAAAAGCAAAGAGTGTTTGGAGTAATTTTCTGAAAAAGTATTAGTGCTCCACATGGCTTCTTCCAATTCCAGAGCAGATCAGCTGAAGACAGTCCAACGTAAGTCATAGGAATTTGTTCATTATAGTGACTACAAAAAAATTGCTAATACTAGAAGTTTCTGAATAAATGTCTCTGAAATACAAAGATACCTGTGAATCAGTGCCCTTAGGACACATCTTCCCTGAAGGGCAGTGACACAGTGCATGATTTTATGTATGTTTTGAGAAAAGCTCAAGGATAACTTTAACCTCTTTCATATATTGGAAACAATATTTTTCCCACAAGTATATGTACCAGTAAAGTCAATACAATTCAGATCCAATTTCCTGAATTTCTCTATTAGGCCTTGAGCTGATTCCAGGCAAGCAGCCTCTCAGACCACCTTAGGTCCTGAAACTTTCTAACATATTTCAGTGCACTCACTGATCAATAGGGTTCTTTTTTGCTTCCTAGCCACACAAGGTGAAAAAGATGCCATTGAATTAATATTTATTTTGTAACATAAAAGAGCCCAGCACTATCTACAAATGTTCTAATTAATTTGGATTAATTTTGTGTGCAAAGTTTGGCTCTGAAGGTGTTGATGGAGTAATACATCAAAAAGATTTCACCTCTGTAAAAAATCAATGCTAAAGTAACCTTGATTACTGTCTCTGTTGATGTCACACATTGCACTAATCAGTCATGGTTTGCACTGAACACTATTATGAACAAATATTATGTGTTCTCTTATTGGCATTTTTGAGACCCTGGGATGATATTTGCTGCAGCTCTCTAAGAAGAGGTTTTCAGGTTAGGGAAACTGTGCATATTGTTCAGGAGCACATGATCTGAGAGCAAAAATCGAAAACAAGAAGACATACACTGCCATGTAGCAAGGAAACTCTTGCCTTTTTCTCTTTCCTCTCTTCCTCCCCTCCCTTCCTCCTTCTTCATCTGTCTTCTTCCTCTTCATCTTTGAACTCTTCTTTCTCTCTTTCCTTTTCTTGAACTTCTTTTCCCCTTTTCTTTCCCTATTTTCTGGCTTTCTCACCTCCAACTGGGAACTAGAAAGTGCATTTGAAACAGTGGCAGATTTCTGGAGGGAATGCCTGAAGATACAAGAAGGGGATCTCTAGAGATGCTGGGTCTGAAATACCTGACCTATGAGGTATGTAAGCCTAATATAACCAAACAAAACCTCAGAGTGAAAGCACCTAGCTCACCTTTAATAAGGCTCACTATCGATTTTTGTGATTGCTACTTTTATTCTTCAGAGCAAACAAATATCTGCCACCAAGCTCTTACCCTCCTGTCCTCTCCTTTTTGATTATTCTTCACAGGCCCTTAGGATTCCTTCCTCTCACCCTTCTTTTTCCTGTATCTAATTCAAACTCATTTATTTCAATGTGGTGAGTTCACACCACTTCAAGCACATTTTGAAAACAATTTCTGTATTTCTATTGGCTTCAGAGGATCTTGGATCAAACTTTCAAGTACTGTCAGGAACGGATCCACATCTTACCTGGGTTATTTACAAGATACCTCTTGACTGAGATTGTACTTAACTGGCAGTTTTCCCTCTCTGATCCTTCTTGTCTTGACAGACAGGCTGACCAGACTGTAGAGCTGAATCCACATGTGGGTACAAGCACTCTTTCTAGTTTGTCCCACAGTCCTATTCCCCTAATTGTCCACACCGAATAGTTCAGTGGCTTCATCCATGACTTATCTTCCTCCTTACAAAAAACTGAGTAGGGAGGGTGATAGTGTACATCCAGATATCCTTTGAGCATGGGTTCAAGCTTAAATAAAATGCACGTAAGGCATGAGATTCTAAAACAAACGTAGTGTTATATAGGGAAATCCTCTGTGGATCAAATTTAGAACAAAGTTATACTCTACACACATCCCATCTTCCTTTTTGTCCCACATATTCTCTGCATATATTCCCCAAGGGATAAAACCTAGCTTATGAATTTTTGTCATAAGAACAAATGACAGAGAAGAAGTTTGCAATGGCTTCCTATATTTTTCTAGCTTAGCTAGAATAAATTAGCTCAAGACAGAAAAATGTCTTAAGATGCTTCTGTCACAGAAACAGTCAAGCATGACTTATGGGTTTCAACTGATGGAAAATATGTTAAAAAATTCATTCTGACTTTTAGATACAGTCTGAATAGCAAGTATTTATTTATCCATTAGAAAACAAGGCTTTAGATCTCCTATACTGGTTCTGCTTAATACAGCAGATGGTACTCCTATAGTGCAGTACGGTTTTGAAAGCTACATTGAGACAACCTCCTTATTTCTATCCATCCTACATCTGTCTCTGAATAGGATGAATTAACCATAAGCACATAACGAATGAAAACAAACCTTATACCAAAATTGAGTGCATATGAAAACCGTACACACTTCACATGTGTCAAATTCCTTTATTTAGAATAAAAGACAGCATTACTGTCTCTTATTTCGTCAAGTACTTTTCTCAATGAGGAGAAAAAGGTTGCTTTTGTATTTAATTCTGAGTTGTGTACTATGGTCATTTCCCATGCTTTTGTCAAAACACTAGACAGCACTGGGGAAAAGATGAGGGGATGGTAAAGGTAGGGGAAATAAAGCACTTGTAGATGTTCTCAGGATCCAAGGCGACTAGTCAGTCACGGATGGATGCTTTGGGCTGGCAGCCTGGCCACAGCAGATGTTGTGCTGGACCCTGGCTCACTTCCCAGGTCTGGGATGTCATCTGGCTTATCTAGGCAGACCCCTTTTCTTTACCAATCTTTTTAAGATTGGGCAGAGCTAGGACAGACTGTCTGCTCTCATCATGCTGATAACTGTGCACAACAGTAGTTCTCACAGTCAGATGAAAAGCAAAGAAAATCTCACATAAAAGGAGCAAAATAGTTGGGAAAGAATTAAAATAGAAGGAAAGAGGAAGTTCAGTTCTTTGTTATTTCAGTGGTAAATATCCCTGCTGTGTCACTGAAGTTATAATGTTTATAAGGATGTGATGGTGCATGAGGCTAAGAGTGACCTGAAGGATACATTTCTCTTGCCCCACACAACAGAATTTTCCACATTAATGTAATGCATGCATTTTTGCAAATCTGTCAATTAATAGATGAGTTCTCCAAATTACAATCATTAGACAAGATATTAATTTTAGTCTAATTATTTTTGTTTATTTGTTTGTTCATTTTTTTATTGGCTTGTCCTAATCTTTCAGTTTCATTTTTGTATATTTTTGTCAAAATTCTTCCTTCAACATTTGTTTGGATAAGACAACTATTTCTTTTTAGACTATTTCCTTTTTTTCTGACAGATAAGATTACTTTATGGGAGGCCTGTTGAACCACCAGTGTTACAACACCTTTTGTATTGGTACTTGACTGAACCCTTGGTTGATTTGGGATCAATTAAAATTGTTAATCTTCTTCTTCCTGGGCAGGTGTAGCAGCGAGAACTTGGAGACAGCACATAAACAAAGTTCCACACTTAAAGGCTAGTTTCTGTGATATACAATTTTATTCTCAACTTTCCATAGAAGTTTTCCACCTAAACAAGATTTGAAGAGAAATGATCTGTGGGGAGAGAAAAAAATTGCAATTAGGAAGATTCCTTCATTCCATTTCTTATCAGTTTTCTCATTTTTCAAACATCCTAAAAGTTGTAGAAGTTCACTTGTGGTCTGACTTACTGCCTTAAAAATGGAAAAAGTTGACAGTATACAAAGTGACATAGTAACAGACTTAATGCTGCACAGGTTTCTTGAAGAGAAAAATTGCATTCAAATGCCAACAGGGATCAAACATTAAACCTTCAACCTATTCCATGGCGAGAAAAGAATAAATCCTTGCAGGTAAGTGAATGTTCCTTTTTGTCTATAGCCAGGCAGTCTGGCTGCTCTGAGCTTTTGGCTTACAAAGCTCTGTCTGGGCAGCATGCAGTCAGTAGACAACAGCCTTGCAACTTCAAGGAGAACTCACCTTCTCAACAATCTTGTGTTCAATTCAATCGTAAGCTTAAAAATGGACTGAATCTGCACAGTAGTCTTAAGAAAATCAAGCTGGCAGGGCTTAAGGAAATCAACAAAGGCTCATTAAAAAAAAAAGCGAGGTTTCTTGTGGTTGCTGTCTTAAAGAGTTTATTTGTTTGCACATTTTTATGTATCTCTGCTGGGGAAATTCTGGTTTTTGGCATTCTTTTGCCATTAAATGCATATACAAGGAACAAAAACTGGTAATGGTGTCTGAAATAGCAATAGACATAACAACAGCAAGGGTGACCAGGAAAATGACTTGCTAAAGAAGTTTCAGGGCATGTGTTATGTTCAAATAGTTACTTAAATAAAACTAGAATATTTCTTAGAGCTAGAGATGTAAATGGACAGAAACATGGCAGAAAACTGAAAATATAAGTAAGATGAAAAAATAACTGAGAAGTGAAAAGAAGGGCTCATAGCATCTAATTTCTTTTGTCTACAAAGTAGATATCACCATCAGAACCAGTCACTTTAACCTCTTTCCACAGGCAATAAGAAATAGGCACTTTGTACATGAACAGATTTCTGTTAAATACTTCTTCCGGAGAAGAGACAGAATGCTATTTAAAAATACTTGGTTTCTTCCACAGACTATAATATGAATTTTGGATGTTTTTCTCAGCTGTGCATATGTACAATGAAAACGACAGTAGCTGGATGAATCCTACTTTACTGAAGAATTTAACTGGGAAGACAAACTCACTGAGTATGACTACACTAGTGATTTAGTGCAAAGGAGAGATTATTCTTGATGTGAATTTGTCTTGCATCAATACTGGGAGTTTTATGGAACCAAACTCTAGTGTCCTGCTGGTGTAGGCAAAATTGTTTCCCTCTCAATGCAATTGAAGCATGACACCATCTGAAGCTCACTACTTGCAAGGTTTATGCATGTAAGATCCCCAAAAGTGAGCTGTGTGTATGTGTGGAGCATGTGTGATTGCAAGCTATCAGAGAATTCATGGCCAGTAGAAGCACAATGTGGACACTCAGTCTCAAGACCATAACAGATCACACAGTATCAAGTTACACCAATGTAATGTTATACCAAGGAAAACATAACCATAGAAAACCCTGAATTGAAAAAAAAAAGACATAGCAAAGACATATACACATATGTAACCTAGTGCAGGGTCAGCCTCTGAATTTTTGCATGTTTACCCTAAGTAACTTAGTATTAATTCCCATTCACTCTCAATATATTGAATGTGCATATGTACAACAGAACTTCAGATTATGAACGGAAGATTCAGATCATCCTAAAAGCATCATTCTCAGTATACATTTATAATCAATAAGCAGTACCATAAACACATATATGCCATCTACATGCCAAGGCTTTGTGGCATTTGCACAATAATTTCAATGATTTCCACAAATAAAAATGTTTGACAAACATATGAAGCAGTGTTGATCTCCACATGCACAAGGGACATGATAATGATTTCCAGATGCCCAGCTGGTATTACTATTCCTGCTTCAACTAGCCTGCCAAACACTTCTCTAATCCTATATGCTTACTGAAAATAATAATATTGAAATACCCTTGAAGTCAGCAGTCATAAATTGATTGAACTTGAATTAAATGGAAAAAAATAAGCAAAACCAGGTCTTCAGCTGAGTTACTCAGTTTCAGAGGGAAAACTTTGACAAATTACATGAACAAGCAAGTGAAGTCAATGGAAACAAAGAGTTCAGGGGCTTCAGCATGACAGATTCCTCCAAACTCTTTAAGTCAGCACTGAAAAGTTACCTGAAACTTGCACATCAAGCGAGAACAAAACTTTCAGGAAAGGTTTCCAAATGTATTTGGATGTATAGCCACCTCAAAAACGACATTAAGAGTAAGCATAAAGCCTACGAGAAATTGAGGGAAAAAACGGATTGATCAGCAAATAAAGGTACACCTTAGAGGTCACAAAGTGTAGAAATAATGTGAGAATTGCCAACAGCCAAGCTGAGTTAGGCCTTTCAGAGTATATTAAAGCAAATAACAAAAAAGGCTTTTCAATCACATAAATAAAAAAGAGAGTAGCAAAAGTAGGAACAGTATGAAATGAAGTAAGATTGGGTAGAGATTCAGTAAAGGATTATTGAACAGGCAGGAGAGATGATGAAAATGAAAGAAATGAAAACAAGGTATTTATACACAAGAGAAAAGCAATCAATACGTTATATGAATAAGTAAATAAAATTAGTAATTAATAAATTGCAGGCTTTCTGAGTTTAAAATTAACCCCTACCAGGTAAGTTTTCAAACTACAGACTAACATTACTAAAAGAAACACTTCTCTCATTTTTATAATGCAGAAATTATCTGCTCCTCAGTGACAAATCTTAAGAGGCATGCAAAGATTGTCTCTTATCTTACCCACTACTTTTGTAATATAGTTCATATTTACACTGGGAATTTGGAAAGAGGGTGAGACTTATACTTCTTTTGCCACAAAGGGACTTGAACAACAGTACTGTGGAGATAGAGCACAAGGAGATTACCTCTGGCTAACTTAGGGGAAATAAGTTTGCCACATCTTACTGATCATCCTGGCCCAGTCAACAGGTGCCCATTTAAGCTCAATTTTTATATCACATCACTAGGTTTAAACTTGAGTCCCTGGATTCTGATTGTAAAATTGCTCTGTAAAAGATGGAAAATTGCATATCTTCATTTTCTCCTAACTGTTTTTCAGGGCAAGGCTTCTGTCTGTTAACAGGCAATATATTCCTTAACTACTCAACATGGCAACTGAGGAAAGAGACAGCAGAGTCTTCATTATTTTCAATCTTTCCTTTTGGCTACTTCTACGTACTCAATGGCTGAGATTCAGGTTTCTCAGTGTTACATGTGTTGAGACCACTTGATGCTAGTTTGAGCTACTAACTCTTTTGTGTTCTGCATAATTAATTGAGTATACCAAACAGCTAGAAAACTGATGGATTTATACGGAGCCGCTTTTGCTTGTTAGTCTGCAGAATAAGCAGTTCTTGAAACATTCCCCAGCTCTGAGTCAGACCCACGTCTAGCCTGGACAGGCCAATATGGCACCTCTACCATCACTCTTTCAGGAGAAAAATCTGCAGCAGAAGAGAAGATGTAAAGCTGGAACAAGATTGACAATGTAGACCCTGCAGTCAGCAAAGGAGAAATGGATGGAGAGTGCTGGACTAGACCCCTCTGCAACCTGAGGCAAGAAAGCAGCTGTTCCTCTGAGATCCATGGACACCAATGGCAGGACTGATAGTTTCCCACAGTTCTGGTGCATGGGGTTGTTCCTTTCCAGATGCAGGACTCTGCACTTGTCCTTGTTGAACCTCATGAGGTTTTTATCTGTCCAACTCTCAAGCCAGTCGAGATCCCGCTGAATGGTAGCACAGCCTTCTCGGGAATAAGTCCGCCCTTCCAGTTTGGTGTCATCA
>WBNH01009740.1:0-19197 GCA_013401255.1 Urocolius indicus
GGCAGAGGAGAGGGGGAGCAGAGTCTCTCTCAACCTGCTGTTCCACACTCTTCTTGATGCCCCCTAGGATGCCATTGACCTTCTTGCCCGTGAGGACACACTGCTGGCTTATGTTTAATTTACTGTCAGCAAGAAGCAGCTGTTATTTTACTTTTAAACCTTAGGCTGTGTGCAGTGGGATCTGTTAGTTTTTCTCCAGTTTCAAAGAGTGAAATGAAATCTGGCAAAGTGCATGAGAGATGTGGAAAAGTTGTGTTCCAAAAGGATACCCACAGAGGGGAACCCCAGGAGACACAAATATATCCACATCCAGCCCTCTGTGGCACCTGCCATGAGAAAAGGAGGCCGTACATAGTCAGAAACGGCAGACAGAAATATAAAGTGCTGGAGAAAGAACTGATAATCTTGCCTCTCTTGTTTGCAGGGTATGGCCTTCACATTACAGGAACGACAAATGCTTGGGTTGCAAGGACTTCTACCTCCTAAAATAGAGACACAAGACATTCAAGCCTTACGCTTCCACAAGAATTTGGCAAAAATGACTGACCCCTTGGAAAAGTAAGCACTCCTCCTGGCCTTGTTTGTTATATCACGCAAGTAAATTGGAAATTGCTGTAAAACGCTGCATGGGGAGAACCAAAGAAAGAGGTTCCGTGCCTGTGCTGGGTTTTTCAGTTGCTGGGTGTTACTTTCGCTTTTGCTCAGGAAAGTGCTTTCATCAGTCGTGCATTCATCATGTGACTAAGTGAGGTTGGGGAGGTGTTTTTTTTCCTCATATTCATCTTAGAATTGTACGTTAATGAAAAAGAGTTTGCACAGATTAGCCAGTAGCTAAGCTGCAAACCTTGCTGTAACATGTAGTGTATTGCTGTACTGTACGATTGTGGTGGCAGAGCACAAAACTGTTTTGGGAGGAGGAGAGGGCAGCTAGTGGATGCTAGAAAAATACATGGGAACAAGGGTGAATCGAAGATTTGATAATTAGGTATGAAAACCAGTTTTGATCAGATACAATAGTGGCTGCTAGAAAGGGATTAGAGGTTTAGAATTTCAAGACTGATAATGTCTGATGCGTAAATGTCGGTTCCTTTTTGTTTAACCCCGTGCTTTGGTGATGAAAATGTGAAAAGTTTTGGTTTGAGAGGGTTGTGGTTTTTTTGTTTAGAGTAGCATGTTTTCATCATCCTGTTCTTGTTTTCTTATGAGGTCAAGTGTATATGCACATAAAAGCTTATGTGTGTCTGCACATAAAAATATCCAGTTTCCCAAAGGCAAGAGGGGCACTGGAATGGTTTGAGGCTTAGTGGACCACGTCAAAACTCCTTTGTTCTCATGAAAACTGAAAGATGACTTTTAAATCCACACCATGCCCCTCGCTGATCTGAAACAGTCCTGTGGTGTACTGGCAGAGTGCCTGGCTGCTGTGGCCCAAGGCAAATGGCTAATTCAGCAGGAGGGAGTCTGAATTGATACGTGGTAGGTTGGTGGGTAAATCTGTAAAAATGCAGGTTTAATTTATACACCCCGGTAAGTCCTTCAAAATGAGATTTTTGTTAGGAGTTAGTCTGTGTTACAGCTATGTTAGTGTGCATTAACTTGTTGGCATACATGGTATGTCACAGACAGGATTTGTGTTTCAGCTTCTTAGCACCGCTGCTCTCTCTTTTCCAACTTTGGTGTAGTGATCAGAGCCCCACTTGAGTGGAAGCAGAAATTTCGTGAAGAAATAATATGAAGCAAGTTTGGTTTTTGCTTTGCCATTTTTTTCACGTTGTTTTACATTTAGACTTATTTAAAACAATAAGTGAGGGTGGTTTTTCTTCTTCTTTTGCTTAATTTCAGGTATATCTACATAATGGGAATCCAGGAGAGAAATGAGAAGTTATTCTATAGGGTGTTACAAGATGACATCGAGCGTCTGATGCCGATTGTATACACACCAACAGTAGGCCTTGCCTGCTCCCAGTATGGACACATCTTCAGGAGACCAAAGTAAGAACAATAGGTAGACATTGCTGCTAGTTCTGTACTTCTGTCTGTATGATAGCCTGAAATTTGGAAAGGTTTTATTTTGTTTTCATGGGGATTTCGCTACTCACACAAGACTTGTGCCAGTTCAGGACAGTAAAAGTTCAATCAAAAATACCTCAAGACCCACTTTACATTGGCAAACAGAACACTTGAAAACAGAAGTGGTAATGTATCACGTAAGTACCACAAGTGCAGAGCTTCAGCCCCATTTCCAGCTCTTCCTGGATGACATACAGTTATTGAATTCAGAGGAGAGTGCTGTGGCTTTCTCCAACTCTCAAAATCACATCTATGAGTCAAACAGGATCGAGTATTCAGAGGAAAGTATAGGGATTTCTAGAGATCATTTGGTCTCAAAATCTTTTCAAGAGGGGTAACTTCAGGTAGATTCATGAGATGTATTCTGCAGGGAGGCAGAAACACAGGTGCGTGCACGCCCCTGTGGCAGGTTTGGTGAAGGAATCTCACACTGATGATGGCTCTGGCAGAATCAAAGCCATGACCATCATGTTCCTCTTGGTGGCAAAGGGTCTTAGCACTGCGGGAGACTCTCATGATGCTCTGCAGAGTGGCGCAGCATGACATTTTGCATGCAGGGGCAGAGGCCAGTGAGCAGTGTATGAGGAGGGATATTGGCAAAGCAAGAAGGGAAAGGCTTTACTCATGGTAGCTCAGCAGACTCCATGGGGTGCAGACAGTCCCCGTGTTAAACCTGTGCTACTAGAAGTCACCTTTCCGTTACTCTGATACAGTAAAATTACAGCACTGGGATCTAGTTTGGCTTCAGCAGTGACTTCAAAAAACAACCATTCAGGTTATCAGCTCTGTGCTGAGGAAACCATTTCAGCCTGGCAGCCATTTCAGCTCATTTCCATGGTACTCTCACTGCAATTCAAAGTGTGTTTCTAGAGCCCTCTCACTTGAGGGCATTAGTGCTCTGTGGAAGAAGGGCAAACCTTTTGCTATTGTGAGAACTTGGCTGTGTAGTGAGGCTGCTGTGATAAAGACAGAAAGAAATTAACAGATTTGCTCCTGATCTGAGGTAGGGGATGTGAAAGGTGTGCTCTTCAGTTCTCACATACTTCCTTTCCTCCTCCGTGTGCCTGTATGTGTTTATAAATCAGTTTCAGAACTGTCCTGTAGAAGTTGTCTGTGCAAGAACTGGAACTTGGGACATGCCACTTCGTTTCTGAGAACCAGCACTTTCAAAGTGTTGGTAATTTATCTGTTACCGCCTCTGGGGAGCCTTTCATGCCCTCTTTCCTCCTAGTAACAGAGGACTTGCTCAAGCAGAATAATGTAGGCACTTATTTTCACCTCTGATCCTTTCTTCTCCTTTGCTTCCCCTCCCATGTTGCCATGGAAGAGCAATCAGCAGTGGGAAGCACTGACCTCCCCCTAGTCTTGGGGAAAACAGTATGCTAAGTCCACATCCTTCTTTTCCCTCCCCTCACCTTGTGTAATGTCGTGAACAGACATTCACTAAGGTAAAATCAGACTTAGGATCACGTTCCCTTCTCATATTCTTACAGGGAAACATAGATCATGTCTGACACTAACACCAGAGGTGTTTTGCCTTAGGGCAGTATTGAAAGTGACTAAGTGTAGTAGTGTAAATCCAGGTAGAGTCATGGAAAGCATTGTCTCCGTGTTCTTATTTTAGAGGACATGAATAAACTCGTGTGTTGGAAATTGTCCTTTGAGTGACTTATGTGAGTGATTGCAGTGCTCTCAATTTTAAGAAGATTGTCCCGTTTAGACAGTTAGTTTTACAAAGCAAAGGGAAATCTCTAGTTGCCACCTATAAAATATTTTTGTTTTGCATTTTTCTTCCAGAGGACTGTTTATTTCCATCTCAGACAGAGGCCATATCAGGTCAATTGTCAACAACTGGCCAGAGAACGACGTTAAGGTACTACCACTGCACAAATTATTTCTAGCTGTTATTTAATCTCAGTTGAGCTTTTTAAGATTTGTTAGTGTTTGATAGCAATGTAGATACTAAACCTGGGCTCTTTGATGATGATGATGATGGAAAATGCAGCTAATGGAGATAACGGCTATATTCAAGAGATGTATTTTATCCTACGTATGAGGTTTATGGTTTGAGTAGACTGTGATGATGAGAACTGGGCTTGCCAAACTCTTTCCTTTACTACACTGTTGCACCTTTTGGGGCAATGTTGAGGGATGCACCTTTGAGTCTGACTTACTGTGTTACATAGCAGTTAGAGAGGTGATCTTGTCACAGAATCACAGAATTGAAAGCTCATCCAGTGCAACCCTCCAGTCAGAGCAGCAGCACCTAGAGTAGGTCACACAGGAACTCATCGAGGTGGATTTGAATGTCCTCAGAGAAGGAGGCTCCACAGCCCATCTGGGCAGCCTCTTCCAGTGCTCTCTCACCTCAACAGGGAAGAAGTTTTTCCTTATGTTTCTTTGGAGATCAGGACACAGGAGTGGTAGTTGTGCAGCTCGAATTTTGCCATTAAATCCTGTATGACCCCATTGAATCAAGAACCACAGGTGAAGATCAAGTGAATGATACTTGGACAAAGTTTTTGATGTCTGTATTTACAAGTGGAAATCATGAGCCCAAGTTAGAAGCTGTAGTTCCACATGGTAGCTTGGATCTTTCCTGTTTGGGCAGTGGGTTTCAGCAGAAGAAAATATGCTTAGCAGATTCTAACATTAAGCATTATTGCTCTAAGTAAAATATTCCTTGAAATCTATTATTTGTGTAAAAGTACATGAACTTTTGCCCTGGACAAAAACTGTTAACTAGTGTTGCTCTAAGCTTCATCAGTTTCAGTGATCATATATAGTTATTACATCTGCATTTGTTTTCAGGCTGTCGTTGTCACTGATGGAGAAAGAATATTGGGTCTTGGTGACCTGGGTGTGTATGGGATGGGAATTCCGGTAGGAAAGCTGTGTTTGTATACAGCCTGTGCAGGAATACATCCAGATAAATGCTTGCCTGTGTGCATCGACGTTGGAACTGATAATATAGTGAGTTTGACTGAGATTTCCCTGCCATCAGTTATCCCTATGAAAAGTAGTAAATATTTAAGAGTATTTAGTACCATAAGAGAAGGTTTTTATTTCAGCACTTTTATTTAAGATAAAAATAAATGTTTTATGTTGTAAAAGTAATTGATTTAGAATTCACTATCTAGTTACATATCAGTGATTGAAAAATGCCAGTTAATTTGTCAGTGAAATGGTGCATTTGTGAGTGCGTTTGGAAACCTGGTGCATTTGAAATTTGAGTGCTGGAATGCTGTAAAAGTGTGTTCAGGATTGACCTGACTTGCAGAAACTGGAAATGTGAATCAGATTTATTAAAGCAGTTTATTGTTCTCAGTATTGATTTGCTCCATTTTAAAAGGAGTCATCACCAACCTCAAGTGCCAGCTGAAATTACTGAACATTGATATAGACTGGAGGTAGTTGCAGTGGCTATATAAATCCAGTATCTTTGTTGTGAAAGGTGGTACTGTGAACTCTGGAAAGTGTGTATTGAGGAAGTGATTCATCTTGCTGCTGTCTTTGATTTGTTCTTTTTCAGACACTCTTAAAAGATCCATTTTATATGGGCCTGTACCAAAAACGAGATCGCTCACAGGTCTATGATGACCTAATTGATGAATTTATGGAAGCCATCACAGACAGGTAGGACACTGAATACTCTGCACTGGTGTATGGCCAAAGCTGATGGCAAAAAAATTCCGCCCTGTAACGCACTGTCCTTGTAACAGTCACTTAAGGAATAAGGATAGGAATAGAAGTTGAAAGACATGGCTGTATTTCTGGATCTGTAGTGATTTTTCTCTGTGACCAGATGCACACTGATTGTAGTTTCCTGTTGGAGATCATAGAATCACGGAATGGTGAGGGTTGAAAGGGACCTCTAGAGATCCTCAGGTCCAACCCCCCTGCAGAAGCAGGTTCACCTAGATCAGGTGGCATAGGAACATGTCCAGGTGGGTCTTGAAGACCTCCAAGGAAGGAGCTTCCTCAACCCCTCTGGGCAGCCTGGGCCAGGGCTCCCTCACCTCACAGTGAAATAGCTTTTTCTTATATTTAAATTTTTGTGTTGCAGCTTCATCCCATCACCCCTTGTCCTGTTGCTAGATACCATAGAAAAAAGGGATGGCTCAACCTCCCGACACCCACCCTTTAGATATNCCTCCCTCAACCTGCTGCCCATCTGTTCCAGATGCATCTGGATGCAGATGGAACTGTTTCAAGCAGAGAAGGGCCTGAGGACGTTCTCTTTCCAAAGATAATTTATTATGTGCAGAATTTCTTTTAAAAAGATGATATTTCTTTACGTGTGTAGTGATGGGAGTGTGTGCCACGTTCCATAGGTATGGCCAGAACACACTTATACAGTTTGAAGACTTTGGAAACCACAATGCTTTTCGGTTTTTAAGAAAATACAGAGAGAAATACTGCACCTTCAATGATGATATTCAAGGTATTCCCTTTGTTTTTGTTCCTTAATGGAAATACAGAAATTTTGCCTAAAACTGTAATCTGTCATGTAGATCTGTTCAGCTCACCTCAGACTTTTACTGCTTTCACAGGGACAGCCTCAGTGGCCTTGGCAGGACTGCTGGCAGCACAGAAAGCCACTGGCAAGCCACTTGCAGAGCAGAAAGTGCTGTTCCTTGGGGCAGGAGAGGTGAGTTTTCTTAAGTGCTCTAGAGCAACAAGAGTTGTAACCGTCAGTTTACTGCTCCTTTAAGACTTGTGGAGATTCACTTTCTCTGATTTTCGTTGTAGAACTTTTTATGTAAGGCCAGCTGAAGTACATTAACAGAAGGTACTACCTATTAAAGATGACTATTTGAAAGGTGTTTAACATTTTCAAGGACTCAAGCAACAGGGACATATGTGTAGCTGAAGGGGAATTTACCATGAAATTCTGATTTAGTAAGAAAGAGGGTAAGAACATCTTGTTAATTTGTGTAGCATTAGAGAGAAGCACACGGTGTTTTTCTTAGGAAGTTAAATCAGTGGCCGTTTGCAGCAGACACTGGTATAGTTACTAGGGCAGCAGTGTAGGTACTAGCACTGTACTTCTTGATCTATCTGCAAAATTGCTTCCATGGTGCTGACACAATAACTTAATTAGCTGAAAATTTCTCCTGCTGGGGAAAGTCTTGATTGCAGTAATTGACCAGTGTTGTAGTGTGTTGTGGCCTGAGCCCTGCTCTGCACTTCCCTCTGCCTTATTTCTCCTGCCAGACTTAGCAGCATGTGCAGTGAGCCAGGAGAAGGGATGTGGATGTGCCAGCATCTACTTTCTGCCCTTTTGTCTCTGAGGCCTTTATCACAGACAGCAAGAAGTTCAGAAAGCTGTTGGGCACAAACCACTGTGCTGTGGTTTCTTGCCATGGGGGCTGCAGTGCTAACTTGTCTAGTTGAGCTGCTTTACTGTGGCTGCTGAACTGGTACAGGCAAGGGGGCAGGGTACCCAGAAGAGCTGCCTCTCTCTTTTGCTCAGATCACAGAATCACAGAAATCTCAAGGGCTGGAAGGGACCTGGAAAGCTCATCCAGTGCAACCCCCCTGCCAGAGCAGCAGCACCTAGAGCAGGGCACACAGGAGCTCGTCCAGCTGGGTTTGAATGTCCCCAGAGAAGGAGCCTCCACAGCCCATATGGGCAGCCGCTGCCAGTGCTCCCTCACCTCAACAGGGAAGAAGCTCTTCCTTGTGTTTCTTTGGAACCTCTTCTGTTCCAGCTTGTACCCATTGCCCCTTGAACATCATTGAGAGTAGCCTGGCTCCATCCTCCTGATGGTGTTGATCCCTGGAGTCTGCCCCCATGTAGACAAACATTGCTTGTGTGTCAGAGGTGACTTACAAAATTATTTTTGTGGGGATCTTGAACAGGGTGGTGTTTATGATGACAGACCTCTTTTGTTCTTTGTTAAAAATCATGGTCCTCTCATCCACAAGGCTGCCCTGGGAATTGCAAACCTCATTGTTATGGCTATGATGGAAAGCGGTGTTTCTGCTGAGGAGGCCTATAGGAGAATATGGATGTTTGACAAATATGGCTTACTGGTTCAGGTAGGGGTGCACCATGCCTTCAAATACCACAACACAGATGGTCAGGGCTTTCCATGTCCTTCTCACAAAAAGAATCAACCTTTTATCTACAGGGCCGAGAACAAAAGGTGGATTCCAACCAGGAACCATTTACACATCCAGCTCCAGAGCAGATACCAAAGACATTTGTAGAGGCAGTGAACGTGCTTCGTCCTACAGCTATCATAGGTAAGTAAGGTTATTTTTGTTTCTGTCTTTCCATTATTTGATCATTTGCTGCATTTAATTTGTTAGTGTGGCTCCAAGGAGGCTGGTGGCAATGATCTGCATTTCTCCTGGTGTAAGGAAGGTGAAAACGTAAGGTCCATTTTCGGCTTGAAAGTACACTGAGCGGCAGGTCAGCTCTTAGTGCATCCTCCATGGCAGGTGCCGTGTTCCTTCTACATCTTCAGTCCTCATTAACTGCTTCCTCTAGTCCTTCTCCAACTGGTGTTGGACCTTTCTTAGAAAAGTCTAAGCACACCCTCAGGGACTCTGCGGCCTCAATGAACTGAGACTGTAATGCAGGGCACTAAGAGCTAGGAAGACAAAAAAATCACCTTTTTTCCCAGGCCCTACAGCAGGAGAAAGGGAGAGAGCAGCACAAGCACTGCATTTTCTGCTTTACAGGAGTTACCTTATCTTCCTTCCCCTAGTGAGGTTCTCTGGCCAGAATCTGCCAGCAGCATGGCTTGAAGGAGCTGTTTCACACTGCAGATCACCAATACCTGTCAGGTCACTGACAGACGTAGGTATTGCTTTATAACTGTGTGTGCCTGCAGAGGAAAGATGGGATTACAGGTGTTCCTGGTGCAACTTCCTTTGCACCATGATTTATTTGGAAAAATAGAAGGGTTTTGGCTGAGCAGCTGCCCTGAAGTTTGTAGGAAATGTGCAGTGTTCTTATGTGTTTGTACCTGAGGGTCTGGGTGCGGTCAGAAGCAGCAGCATGGAGGGAATGTGCATTGTACAGATAACACCCAGCAGGGATGAATCATCTGTGAAGAACCTCCAGTTCCCACTTCCTTATCAAGGCCAGTGATAAATGATCTATACGGAGATCAGTAAAAAACCCACATAAAATAGGTTTCTGGAACACATTAACTAGATGAGCCAGATGAGCCAGCAATATGCCTTCCTGGCCAAGAAGGCCAGTGGCATCTTAGGGAGCATAAAGAAGAGTGTGGGAAGCAGGTCAAGGGAGGTTCTGCTCCTCCTCATCTCTGCCGTATCTACTGAGGCCTCATCTGGAGTCCTGTGTCCAGTTTTGGACTCCTCAGGTCAAGAGGGACAGGGAACTGCTGGAGAGAGGCCAGTGCAGGGACACCAAGATGATCAGGGGACTGGAATATCTTCCTGATGAGAAAAGGAAGGACCTTTGCAGGACCTGGGACTGTTTAGCCTGGAGGAGACTGAGGGGAGACTTCATCAACACTTAGAAGCATTTAAAAGGTATTTGTCAAGAGGATTAGGTGACACATTTTTCTGTAGTGCCTAGTGACAGGACAAGGAGTAATGGACATAATCTGGAACACAAAATGTTCCGCTTAAATGTAAAGAGAAATTTCTTTGGTATGGTGGTGAGGGAGCCCTGGCCCAGGCTGCCGGCGTGGGTGTGGAGTCTCCTTTTCCAAACCCGCCTGGACATATTCCTGTGCGACCTGATCTAGGTGGGACCTGCTTTGGCAAGGGGTTGGGCTATAGATGCTTTCTAAAGGTCCTTTCCAACCCTTATCATTCTGTGGTTCTATGTTCCTGTGAATATTAAATGTGACTTTTAAGCAGCCGCAATCGGAATGGTGCCTGTTTTCTATCTCAGACAGCTAGAAAAGCCTGTGATGCTTTGCTTGAGGGAGACTCCAGGGGCAACATGAACTTAATCTACGGATGCTGGTCCTCTGCCCTGAGGTGGTCAAGTACTGATCCTGTTTCTATGTGTTTCCATTTACTCCAGGAGTTGCAGGAGCTGGGCGGCTCTTCTCTCAGGATGTGATCAAAGCAATGGCCTCTATCAACGAGCGACCCATAATATTTGCACTGAGTAACCCTACCACACAAGCTGAATGCACAGCAGAGGAGGCATATACATTAACAGAGGTATGCAGTGTTTAGGAACGGTGGCTATAGTGGCACGTAGTGATAGAGTGTGACACTGTAAGAACTCAAAACTGTTTTAGTTTTACTTGGGCTTAGATGATAACACAGACCTTTCTTGTCGTCAGGCAAAAGGAAATGGAGGTGATTTGAAAAGAAGTCTTGATTTTTTTTTTCTAAATAACAGCATTTGGCAAAGCTTAAAATAGCTTAAATCTTGTTATTACCTTTTAAAGGAACGAGCACTAGGTATGGTTTCATACCATTGCTCAACTCACTGTTTCCCACCAGGCACTTCAATTCTTTTGAGTTTTAAAGAAGCATCGTATGTTAAGAGACTAGGTGCAACCTTCAAAATGGAGCAACTGAGTAAAGCCCTTAAAGCAGGTGATGTCTTTGCATCAATCTGGACATTCTGCTTTGCACTCAGGCATTTCCTGGTGTCTGCAGGTCACGACCTTGTGTCGTTAAGTCACCCGTGAAGGCTTGTGTGCAGGAGACGCTGGTGGCCTTCTCTCCTCGTGTTCCCCTCTCACCTGTGTCTCATACCCTGGCACCAGCAAACTTTGAAATGAGTGAACCCAGAATAAACACACCTCCTTCTCCACCATTACCTCAAAGCCATTACTGTGTAGGGTGCCTGGAGAAGGCTGGGGTTTGGGGATGATACCACCACATCCAGATCTTGGTTTTGCCTTTGGTTGTGCAGAAGGATGAAAGCCTTCTGCATAACTTTTATATTAAACTAACCATTGTTGAAGAAAGCCTGAGGGAAAGGACATGGGGGTAAGGGAGCACCAGGCAGACAGAGTGCTAGCTTTAACAATGAACTGGCTTGGCTGGTGATGCTTTGCCTTTACAGGGCAGACTCCAGTTCAGGGTGATCTCTACCCTGTCCACAGGGCCTGCCTGCAGACCTCAGGGGTGGAGCCCATGAAAAGACTGTTGCTTTTTTCTTTTTGTTAACACAGTCACAAACCAGTGACTCACGTGTCAAAATGAGTGGGTGGAGAGCTTTCCTTGTTTCTTGATGCAGAACTATGAACTCCTTCCTTCCACTGTTAGTGTGGCTCAGTTTCCAGCATTACAACCTCAGTGGTGTAGATAGGGTAGAGGGTAGAACTCCATCATCTCCACTTGCCACCCAGATTCTCTTTAGTGTTACTGGGCCCATTAGCTCAGAAGGATCTCTTGCTACAGAGATTTGCAGGTCCAGAGCAAGATCTAGGCAAGAAAAACAGCCTCTGGACAATATCTAGGCCTTTGCATTTAATAGTAAATGAAAACACTTATAAATGACGATATCTTCCATTAGCCAGAATAGTGAGTTGGGTGGTATTTCAGTACGTAAAACTAAATTCCATCATCTTGGAGAGAAAGTTAATGAAATGTAGTTACACAGCCAAACCTTTAGCTTGCATAAATAACTGTAAAAGCTTCTGGCATCTCTGACAGCTGAAGGAGAAGAGCAGCGCTGTTCAAGGGAGTTGTGGCTATCAGATGCAGAAGCAAGACAGTGCTGCTTAGATTCAGGTCTGGTGACTTGTCCTCACTGAGGCAGCTGCATGAGCATCGTACTGTTTTAACAGTTTGTGCCAAATGGAGAGAGGACCTTTTGGGGTTTTTTCCTGTATTGGTTCCATATGTCCTTTTGTTAATGACTTTTCATAGACGTGGGTTACGTGGACAACTAAATATTACTCGTCAGTAAAGGAATGTGTGCAATTTTGTTCCAGTCTGTATTAATACAGTTTGTAATGTTTCTGGCTCCTTAGACTTTTCTCCCTGTCTAGTGCTTGTTTTATGTTCTTTAGTTCAGAAATGTGCTCAATTTATCCACGGTTTGCCCTTAAAAACAAGGAGTGTTTTTTCCTCAAAGATACAGTAATTACTTAGAAAAGCCTCTCTGACTTTACCTTGCTTAACCAACCAAATTTTGTCAGGCAATTAGGGATTAGAGCTGACAGCTTTCTGTGGCTCCAGGACTTTGGGGATAGCTTGATCCTGCCTGGTTCAAGTCATTAAGGAAAGGAAGATGTCATCACTAACATTTTATTCCTTATTCTTTCTCCACTAGATGGCATCTGTAAAAGCCTGAGGATCCTTTAGCGTCCTCTACCACTGCCTATTGTGTGGGCTTTTGTTGTGCTTTAATTTTCATTGTCTTTTTGGTTCTGGCCTCAAATGCATCCCTGTGTTTTGCTCCCTATAAAAAAAAAAAAAAAGCTATTGTCGTGAGTGCTCCAACATTAAAACGTAGTTCCCAAGTCTTTAGCTTCTTTGGTAATTTGTGCTCAAATGTAGATACTGGAAAGCCTAAAATATATTAAGGTAATGCTATTTGACCTGTTGCTCAAAAGAAAGTCCAGATTTTTTGCTTACAGAGGTTTTACTGCTTGAGGAAAGGGTCATTTATCTGCAGGATGCATTTCACACTCTTTTGTCACGATCTAAATCCATTTCAAAGGAAGGAGAAGCAATCTGCATGATGCCTTCCTCACAGAGCTCTCTCCAGCAATCTCAGTGTGATACAGCAGTCCTTCCTCTCTCCCTCCCACCCATCAGGAACAACTGACCTTTTGTTACTGTACTTCCAATTTACTCTCCTTTTGGAAGTGGCCATTATTCATCTGTCTTTGTACAGTTCCTACAGTGGTGTGTCCTGGCTTGTGTCTGTGGTTCCCCATACATGGTTATAATAAAGCTTAGCATATGAGCAATTTGTGTTTGTGTGTGTGTATGTGTGACTATTTGCTCTGAGTGACTGCTGCCTTCAAGAACAATGAGTGACAAAACAGGTTTCATTTTCAACAGATAAAACAGATTTTTCATTTCGTTTGGTCTGCTTCCATTCCTTAGAAAGCTGCCTGGTTCGAGGGGGTATGCTTGCCTCTTCTGCTCTCCAGACGTTTGCTGTGGAAATACGCAGATGCTTACTGATTCTTGTGTCTCTTCCAGGCCCTGTTGGAATGGGCAGGTTTTTCTGGGATTGTAGGAATCGAGTCAGCAAGGGATTTAAGTATGTGCTTGAATCCAGCTGCATTCAGTACGGCCGTTTGCCTTTTTGCATTTGTCTGTGTGCTCAAGTACCTTCCTGACTCAGCCCTAGAGCTGTCTGTGAGCTGTAGGACTCTAGAGTCCCTGTATTTCATGGTGATTGTCTTGCATCATACTGTTGGTTCTTCAGAAGCTGCTTGGCTGACAATTCCTCTGTTTTACAGGGCCGTTGCTTATTTGCCAGCGGCAGTCCCTTTGAGCTGGTGACTCTGAAAGATGGAAGAACCTTCAAACCAGGCCAAGGAAACAATGCTTATATTTTTCCAGGTAATAAATGAAATTGTCTTATTTAATCTTTTAAAACTAGACTATTAGCATTTCTTCCTGAGTGCCCTTGCTCCATTAGGGAAGCAGGACAAAGGGGTGTTAGAAGCATTTAAAGGTGAGAACTCAACCAGAAGAATGAATAAATGAATGAAAGAAAATCAGTTAAGGGTGGATAATAGGCATCTGCCTATCATGTGAGCTCACCCAACTGGTTGTTTCTAAGAAAACAAAAGGATGTTATTAAAGGCTTTGAAAGCTGCTGCATTATGGGTGGTTCTGCTTATTTTGGTGGGAAGGAGATGATAAGTGTTAATATACTCCTCTTGAAGTTAAGTCTGCACAAATGAGGGTATAAAAAAGCCCTAAAGATATTTCTCTACCTTCCCCTTTCTCTCCCTTTCCTCCCTGACCTGCTAAACTCCAACCCCTTGTCAAAAGCCACCAAAATGACTAGCACACGTGGTAATAGTTTAGTGAATGTGTGTGGGAAGCTATGGGAGGATTTTTAAAACTAACATTCTAGCTGTCTCACGCAGCAGGCTGCTGATTTTAAAACGATGTGGCCCTAATTGGCAATTATTTTATCGTAGGCGTGGCTCTGGCTGTGATCCTCAGCAGCGTTCGACACATTAGTGATAAGGTTTTCCTACAGGCTGCTAAGGTAAGTGTGGCAGCAGAGTAGCCTGTGGCTGATGACACGATGGGCAGTTCCTCAAATCTTGCCTGAAAGTCTGTGTTTTCTTGTGTGATTTCTCTTGGGTTTGTCCCTCCCCAGTAAAAATAAAACCAGCTGGCAGGGTACTCAGGGATGCCGTGGCCACCCTGAGTCTCATCCTCTCCTGCCTTTCCGCTATGGGATAGGCAGGGAATCAACTGGCCAAACTCATGGCCAGTCCTGCAGGCACGTTGCACTCTGATACTACTACTCTGTGGTTCTGAACTGCTCCACGGTTCAGGGTAGCTCAGCCTCCAAGAAAAAAAAATAAGACCTTATGTTGCTGAATGCTTACAAGCAGAATTTGCTGCTGCAGACTGGATCTTTGAGAACGCTGAGATTTTTCACTGCTTTATTCTAGTGCTTTGGGCACACTCTAGTAGTAAGAACACTGCCACTTGTTTCTCTGGGGTGTTTTGTCTAGTTGTTTGATCCCGTTTGGGATGCAGTAAATAAAACTGGTTTGTTTTTCTAACTCAGGCATTGGCAGAACAGTTGACCGATGAAGAACTTGCACAAGGAAGACTTTATCCTCCTCTGTCTAATATCAGGGAAGTTTCCATTTATATTGCTGTCAAGGTGAGTGCGAAGCATATAAGGGAACTTTACTGAAAGTGTTTTATTAGTACATTGACCTGCTGAACTGCACAGTGTGGCCTTGAATGCTGGGGTGGTTGGGCACAAAGTACCCAGTTCTTTGTGCCTCTTATAAGAGACACTTAGAAAACGTCTGCATTTGTTGGAAGCTTCAGTTTAGTAGTGGTGGGCCAAAGTGGTGCTCCTTTGGTTTCTGAAGCTGAAGGTGTCAGCTCCCTGGTAAGGCACTCAGGAATCATGTTGGTGTTTGTCTTTATCTGGCTTGTGAATCCTAAACATATTGCAGCGGGAGCGTGGGTGTTGCGCAACTGTAGTAAAAGGCACAAACTCTGCATGGTAATTTAACTTTGCAGGTGATGGAATTTCTGTACGCAAACAACATGGCTTTCCATTACCCTGAACCTGCAGACAAGAACCGTTACATTCGATCAAAGGTTTGGACCTACGAGTACGAGTCCTTCATGCCAGACGTGTACGACTGGCCTGAATCTAAGGTTCACTGATGCAACAGAAGATCACACTCCTCAGGCAGTATCTTCTACTCTGCAGGGATACCTTTTTCCGACCAATTAACGATCTTTGAGTTCTGTAATTTATTTTTTGCTCATTTTGGTTTTTTCCCCCCCTCCCTTTCTACCCTGTTTTTTTCACTTGACGTAGATTTCTCCCCACTCTCCCAAGTACCTGATAAAACTGTATGGATGATGGCATCTGTCACAGGGATGAGAGAGCTCTCCAAAACTACTTTAAATAATGACATTGCATCTCTAGCTTAGAGCCATCACCTCCCTAAAGAATTCCATTAATGATGTTTTAGCTCTGTGTGTTTGCTGACGATAGCTCTCTCATCGCTGCTGATATCCACTATGATTTATTTCTGCTTTTAATGATCAGTCTTCTAATTGTCCTCATGTTGTCACGCTGCATTATCTGTGACATCACCAGATAACATTTGTCCAAAAAAAAAAAGAGAGAGCTTAAGACAAATTTAACAGTCTAATGGGCTTTCTGTTGTGCCTGGTGTTTAAAGATGCCCAGGCTTCCTTGTGGCACGGGCTGCTCTGATCCTGTGAGTGTACCTGGAGGAGCAGCGAGGTGTGCACGTGTGGAACCCGCAGTAACGTTTGTGTTTTCATCATTGTGTTAAATCTGTTATCAGGAAAAGTGTGAGCTAGTTCAAATTGTCCTTGGGAAGCCTGGAAATCATATGAATTACTTTTAATAGCTTTTAAAAACAGAATTATGCTGTTGGCAGAACAAGTTCTGTCCTGTGGAGGCAGGATCTGAAGTGATTTACAGAGGTGTCTTAGAGGTTTTACAGGGAGACTTTTGCAGTGGACTCCAAGGTGACGTACTAAAGGATTTTATTTCCCCTTGTTCATTTTTTCAGCATTCTGTTGCTTCAGAGCTAGTTTTTATCCCATGCATACCCTTGTTCTCGCAGGGAGACTTGTGTGTGATGTTTTCTTGACATCGCTGACTCTCAGACTCCTAAGTGGACTCACTTGCCATTTCGAACAAACCCTCCTGCAGGCAGCTGACGAAGCTGAAACGGAGCGTTAGAGGCAGCTATTGGCACGCATTTACAGAGCTTTGGATGTTTCTGTGGTTGTAGTCCCTGTACATTCAGCTCGGTTTGAACACAGGGCTCGAAAGGTCTAATATTTAGAAGCTCTAAATCCATGACTTTGCCTTCCTTGCTCTGTTCTCAGGTTTGATCTGTCAGGCTTTTGTTTGGGTGTGGAAACAAAGTTGGCGAGATTATTTTTCCCTGCGACGATTCGTGCTGCGCATCTGCTACCGACACCACCGTGTGCAACCTTTTGCATTTGGTTAGTAAGCAGGTTTGAGCGCCCTCCGTTAGCTTGTGTTACCAGGCGAGGGCACATGCTGATAGTTACAGACTGTGACTTCCCTAACTCTGTTCTCTGTAACAACAGTATGTCAGGAACAGAAAGATAAAACGCTGTTCCCTGGTTTGCTGCATCCAGGCCAAAAAAGACAGAAATAAACAGGTAGATTTTAAAGGGCTGTACTGGCAAACTTGAAGCAGGAACCCAAAGAGATGAAGCAAGGCTTCCATGACAAGCACCTCTCTCATATCCTCATTTATATCAGAAAAAAAAAACACAGTTTCCACAGGATAGGCCCAAAATAGAACAGGGGAAATAGTCTCTGTACCCCATGCTGCCTAGACTCCGATTTCAAGATGATGTTCACATGTCAGATAAAAGGAACAGTAAACTTTCCGAAGGCTTTACCTAAGCGAGGGAAGAAGACTGATTATATAAACACAGAAAATAGTGATATGGGGAAAATACTACATATTCAAACTGTGGTAAAGTGTTGTCTGGTGGGGCACGAAATGCAACGTGGCCAAGTTGAGCAACATACGTGGTTTGCAACTTGTGTTTGTAAGTATAGTAGACAAAAGACCAACACACACGTGAGACGTTTTTACAGAGAATGCTGTTTTCATCTATTTTTGCTATGGCTGTTTTTTATTGTATTTAAATTTGTGACCTTACTGAAAAAGAAAATTATTTATTTAGTGTACCAATTACTTTTACCTTCTGCAAGCTCTAGCTGAAGGCTTGTTGTAGTTTGTCAGTGGAGTGGATTTGGGGACAAACACTTCCTTCGCTTCTGCCAACGCACTAATTAATTAGGCAGGCGAATAACAAAAAACATCCCGTGCGTGGATCTTGTGTCCTGGCCCAGGATGATGACAGAGACAGGGCAATCGGTCCATAAGTATAACTCTGGCTTAAAAAATAAAGATCTGCCTACATCTCTTCAGTCTGATGACTTTTTTTCAGGCGAGAAGTGCAGCCATGGCCCATAGGCAGTGGGCACTGAGACTACTCAGGAAAAGAGAATTACCTGCATGCAGCCAGAGCCTGGCTTTGGGAAAGAGGGATTTTGGTTCCCAGAGGGAGCTTCCCTGTAGGAAATTTGCAGTGGCTGCCCTCAAGCTGAGGGCAAGATGCCCATTTCACGGGGTGCAGTCCTTTCTCTTCCTGGCGCGGGCTCCCTGCTGTCTTTAGGCAGATGCTGACAGGGACTGTTCAGAGCTGGCCAGCAGTGGGATTTTCCCAAGTACAAATGTTCATGTGTACTTTTTCTTCTGGAAATGCCAGGTGAGGCTGTAGTTACACCACAGCCCTGCCCTGATGGGGCTGCAGATGTGTCACAGCTGTAGAGTTAGAGAGGGCCTGCCTGTGTCTCTCTAACCTGCCCCAGTTATGGCAGCTGGGTGGCACCAGTTCATCTGTGCATATGCACCCGTGGTCACAGTTTAATCAGGTTCTGTGCATCACCTGCAGTAAAGACACGGCAGAGTTTTGCCTTTCGTGTACAGCCACTGTTTTCTTTTAGCGATAGGTAACAACTCAGCTCACTTTAAGTGAGCTTTAAGTTTTAAGTGCATTTCACTCTCTCGTTTTTTCAGTTTTTTTAAAAACTACATTGATTCCCTTTTGGGTTTGTGTATGCTTCAGACCTAATTAACCTTGGAATTAATTGCAATCGCTAATACTGCTGCTTAGTAGGGAACAACAGTATCCTTTTTTCATATTCTACTTAACCCTATTTCTTTTTGTTTGCTGACTTGCTCAAAAGTATCTACCAATCTTTATACAGAAAATTCTCTTATACAATATGCAAAGGGAAAAAGGTGTCACCAGGATGCATTGTGCAATGCTACAAAGAGTAAATCAAGCATATACTGTTCTTTAAAGAGATATTTCACCTTAAGGGTCACTGGTGTTCTAGCTTTTCACACAGCCCTGGTGACACTTCCCCTATGAGTTGTACAAAATCTTTCATGTCTCTACTGTGAGGATACTGTTCTGGATATACAGAACAATTCTGAGAGCATCAGAAACTCCCACTGATGTTTTCACCAAAATGGGGATTAAACTCTTAGTGAGCAGTGTGGCATGAAGCACCAGTGTTGCTTTACTGCAGCACCAGGTGCACAGGGGATCGTTCCATCCCACCTGCACCCTGAGAAATGAAACCACACTCCCTATGGAGCTGACAGAGAATCAAAGCAATGATCTCACTCTGGGCACTGTGGCCTTGCTGGAACTGTGTTGAAGCTGTTTTCAAGCTGTTTATCTGCTCGGTCCCATGGTTTTTAAGCCAAAACAGAACTACTTGTTGCTATAAAGCTCCCTCAAGGCTCCCTCCCTCAGCTGCTTCTCAGGCTGGTTCTGAAGGCCTCCTGCTCACCTGTACCTGCACAACAGACCAGCAGCACTAGTGCACTGCAATACTGTGAACCCTTTGCTTGCAGTTCTCTCATCACTCAACTCAGAGTCCAACTCGTG
>WBNH01009740.1:21853-34439 GCA_013401255.1 Urocolius indicus
GCCGAGCCGAGCCGAGCCGAGCCGAAGGTAGACTTGGCAGCAGCGGAAGCCACACGCCGTGCTGCTGAGCCGAGCCGAGCCGAGCCTGAACCCGCCCTCCCCGGAGCTTTGTGTCCGCCCCCCGCAGGCGCCGTGGGACGGCGGCGAAAGGCCAGGGCTCGGCGGCCGTGCGGGGCTGTACGGGGCTGTACGGGGCTGTACAGGGCTGTGGGTGCAGTCCCGCCACGTTCCGGGACGGGTAGAGCTCGGAGGGGCTGGGCGCTGCTCCCAGCGCACGGACGCGCATTCACCGCATCAATGCCCGAGGGCAGCGTAGCCGAGAAGTCGTTGTGCTCGGCTCTTGCACCGTGAGGAAACGGGAGCGATGTGTTTGCGGCTGCCTTGGTGCGGTGGGTGTAAGCTGCCCGTAGCACGGCGGGGACCTGCCCCGCTCTCCCTCCAGAGGCACCGAAAAACCTGGAGAGCGGTTTTTTGTTTTGTTGTTGTTGTTTTTTGAAAGGTACCCGAGGCAACTGAAGGCAACCCTGGAGCTTGAAGTGAGGTGGGAATACATCCGAAAAACGAGGTGGGAACCGAGAGGTGGCTGAGACGTGGTGAAGGCATCAGACCCCGTTGAGGTCAGATGGCGTCGGAGCAGTTGTGCGCGTGGAAGTCCTGCTCCTGACAGAGCGTTTGAGAGGTTGTCCTGAGCCTGCAGACCAGCCCGGCTCTTCACCTGGACGGCAGAGCAGGTACATAAACAGCTGGTTGTATGTATAGATCCTGCTGCTGCCATAGGCGCCTGTCACGCAGCCTCCAGGCTGTTTAAAGGGTTGGTGGTTGTGGTTGCTTCTACCCTTAGCACTGATGATACGTGGATCCTTCTCAAGGATGCCCGAAGGCAAAATTAAAGGCCGAGTAAATCAGGTCGTTCCTGTCTCTTGGCAGTCTCTGAAGTTGTTTTGAAGGGAGCGAATCGCTCTCCAGTCCCAGATGTCCAGTGACAGTGTTTAAACGTCAGCGGTGGCTGCTCAGTGTGCCTCAACGTGAAAAAGGCTCTTCGAGGAAAACACATGCGGGAAATTAAGAGTTTAAATAAAGCCAAGAAGAAAGAAAAGCAGTGGACTTAAAGATTAGAGCATTTCCAAATGGATAGGACTGTAAGAAAAAAGTTCTTCACTGTAGAGGTGAGGGAACACTGGCAGGGGCTGCCCAGATGGACTGTGGAGTCTCCTTCTCTGGAGACATTCCAGCCCAGCTGGATGAGTTCCTATGTGACCTGCTCTAGGTGCTGCTGCTCTGGCAGGGGGGTTGGATGGACTTGGATAAGCTTTCCAGGTCCCTTCCAGCCCTTGAGATTCTGTGAGGTGACACGCAGAGGTCTTATGTTTGCGCTTCATGTTTGCAAACCTTCCACTGATACCAAAAGGATACATTCTGCATGTAGATACCGTGTTGTCTGATCCTCTCCTGCTCCAGGGAGGTTTTACTTTGACTCTCAAAGGGAAGGGGCATTTGATCCTCATAATAAAGTGTGTAGGGTGGGGGGAAAAAAAAAAGGAAAGCAAAACCACATGTTTCTTTCCCAGCATGAACGTGACCTGGTTACCTCTGTTTTCAGGTGGCCTGTTCAAAATGTCAATGGATATAACTTTCCTCGGCACAGGCTCAGCCTATCCCTCTCCAACCAGAGGAGCGTCGGCCTTAGTGCTTCGCCGGGAAGGAGAGTGCTGGCTCTTTGACTGCGGGGAGGGAACTCAAACCCAGCTCATGAAGAGCCACCTCAGAGCAGGTTTGTGCTGTCGGGAATCTGGGGGGATTGAGGGAAAGGGGGAAAGCTTCATGAGATCTCAACAAAACACTTTGCCCTCGTGCTGGTGGTATTTGAATACGTGGTAAACATGTGTGAGCGCCCAAAGGTGGCAGTTGCTGAACCTGCTGTGCAGTAATCCTTGATTGCCCTTTTTTTCCTGAAGAATTTGACTCGAGAACCAAACTCTCCTGAATTAATTTCGCAGTTTCAAATGCAGACCACAGACCAGCTTTAGACTGGCACAGTTTGTAAGGCTCTGAAGGCAGCTCTGGGTAATACCTGCAGTGTGTCTTCTCGTCAGTAAATGCTGTGCTTTTGTTTTCCAAGTGAAGTTGCTTGGGTCTGTGGTAACTTCTGTGCTTTGGCAAATAAAGCAGGCTCACTTTCAGGCGCTGTGCTTCTGTGGTCTGCAGAGGGCAAGGGCAGGGTGCAGACTCTCACATTATAACGATGGAATTATTAATTAGAAAAACAACCTCCTGCTCCCACAAAACCTGAAGGGATTCAGAGGATTGACCAAGTGGAGAGGCTCATTATAACTAAATATACTGATTTTTACTAAATTCATTGAGTCATAGCATGGTTTCAGCTGGCAGAGCCCTTTCAGCTCATGGAGTGCAGCCTATGTCCCAGCCCTGTCAACCACCAGCTCATTTCCCTCAGTGCAACATCCACCTGGCTCTGAAACCTCTCCAGGGACGGTGAATCCAGCACCTCCCTGGGCAGCCCCTTCCAATGCCTGACAGCCCTGGCAGCAAAGAAATTCCCCCTCACATGCAGCCTGAACCTCCCCTGGTGCAACTCGAGGCTGTTTCCTCTTGTTCTATTGCGTGTTACTGGGGGGAACAAACCCACTCCCACCTGGCTACAGCTGACTTTCAGGTAATTTCACAGAGTTGCTTAGGTAGGAAAGATCACTGAGTCCAACTGTTAAGAGAGAGATTTTGTCCTTTCCTTGCCTTACAGCAAAGAAGCAGGCACAGAGCTAGCAGAGGAGGCTAAAGCAGCCTGGTTAAAGTCTGTAGTAATTCTGGGCTTTTTTAACCTAGCAAGGGCAGTGCCTAGGAGCTGGAGTGAGAGAAACTCAGACACAAAACAAAGCTCACATCCAGATGCATTTTTTTCACCTCTTCACAATTAACCAGTTGGGAACCATGGGGTTCTTACTTTTTAAAGGACTTTGGAATCAAACCTGGGTGCTTTTTCTTTTTTTTAATTAGCATGTGCGAAATTCAGAACTAGGAACCAGAGAAATTCCACCTCATGTTTCTCATTAGCCTACGTTTCCGTGTCACATGCAAATGCTCAACCAGCTTCTGGCACCTCTCTGTGTTGTGATGTGGCAGATGTCACCAGTTTATTCTATTCTGTGTTTGTAGCAAATTTCAGAGAATCACAGAATGGTTGGGGTTGGAAGGGACCTAGTCCAACTCCTCAGCCAAAACAGGTCCACCTAGATCAGGTCACACAGGGACATGTCCAGGTGAGTTTTGAAGACCTCCACAGGCACCTCCACACCCTCCCTGGGCAGCCTGGGCCAGGGCTCCCTCACTGAAACACTGAAACAGTTTGTCCTTNATGGCAGAGCCTTGATCTGCTGCCCACACTCTTCTTGATACATTTTGCTTAGAAGGAACTAGAACTTCTGTCTCAGTTTTCTTTTGTTGACAAATCAAGCAAAAATATCACTGCTGAGAAAGAAAAATGTATTATTTTGTGGTTTGGGCTTTATTTCTTAAACACTGGTTTTGTTTTAATTTCCTTCCTTATTTCCTGCTTCTTGCCAAAAAGTGACGATTTCTGAGTTGTCACAGTGATCGTTTGTCTCCCTGTCCCTGTCTGATTTGTTTTTCTTTTCCCCTTGTTCTAATCTCTAGGCAGAATTACCAAGATTTTCATAACTCATCTTCACGGTGACCACTTTTTTGGGCTTCCTGGCCTGCTGTGTACACTCGGCCTCCAAAGCAACCTTGACCCAAACAAACCACCCATTGAGATTTACGGACCACTGGGGCTGCGAAGCTTCATATGGAGGAGCATGGAGCTGTCCCACTCTAAACTTCCCTTTTCTTACACCGTTCATGAACTGGTACCTACGCAGGACCAGTGCCCCGCAGAAGAGTTTAAAGACTTTTCTTGCTTGGAGAGAGAGGAGGGATCTCCCCAGGAAGCACAAGGGAGAATAATCCACTTGAATCCAGTGGAAGGCTCTTACCTGCTGTTTGAGGATGAGCAGCTGGTTCTCAAAGCGTTTCGTCTGTTTCACCGCATCCCTTCCTTTGGCTTCGTGTTGCAAGAGAAGCTCCGGCCGGGGAAGCTCAATGTACAGAAACTCAAAAGCCTTGGTAACCACTTTGAATTTTTGCCTTTGTAAAGAAAACAAATTCATGTGTCCAGGCCGAGTGGCAAAGTAGCAAAGTTTGCTTTTCAGCAGACACTGTTTCAGCTGAAGTCTTCTGATGACTGCCTCTCTAAGACTTCTCACCAATTAGAGCTGCTGTATCTCTCCATATCCCATTTTCATGCCATTTACTATTCGAGATGCTTCAGTACTTCATACCATTGCATCAGGCTGAATTGGTGTGTACTAGTTGACATTAGTTAACGTTGCAGACCGTATTGGGACAGATATGACAAGGTCAGACACTGAAGTTTCAAAAGCACGACGTGGCTTTCAGGGAAGCGGATAGCCAGTGTGCTTGCATCACTTTATTGACTCGTGAACAGCGTAGCTTTTCTTCAGACACACTTCCTGCTACTGTTCACAGGCTCCTTATTTGTCCCAAGTATGTGCAATACCAATTGCTGTTTGTATTCAGGTGGTATTTTTGCAGGGCTCTACATGTATCTCTTCTTATGTGATTTCTTCTGTTTCTTAAAACCTGACACTCATCATCATACTTCTGGGCTCTTTTGTCTTTATTTTACCAGGAGTCCAACCAGGCCCTTTGTATGGGAAACTGAAGAGTGGAACTGCAGTTGTTCTGGAAAATGGAGTAACAGTTTTTCCTTCTGATGTCTTAGAAGACCCCATTCCTGGAAGAAAAATCTGCGTTTTGGGGGATTGTTCGGGGGTGGTTGGAGATGCCGCTGTGAAGCTTTGCTGTGAAGCGGATGTGCTGATACATGAAGCCACGTTGGACGATACCCAAGAGGAAAAGGCCAGAGAGCATGGCCACAGCACTCCAAAAATGGCATCAGGTTTTGCAAAACTCTGTAAAGTTAGGAAGCTGGTTTTGACTCACTTCAGTCAGAGGTATAAACTGTCTGTGCAAAGCTGTGAGGAGGATCTGGATCTTACCAAACTGAAGAGACAGGCAGAGTCAGTGTTAGATGGTCAAGAAGTAGCACTAGCTGAGGATTTTATGACGATAGAAATTCCAATGAAAAGGTGAAAAAGTAGGGTGAGCAAGCTCTTTGTGAAGACAACAAGCAGGATGGTGTTGCATAGCCCTTGAAAGTAACAGTAGGGTTAGTGGGATCCCAAGTCATTCTCTTCTGCGGCATGCAGAGAACGATCACAAACTGGAGATAGTAACAGGTACAGTAAGCCTTGCTTTTGTAAAAGAATAAAAAACAGATACTGAAACATTTGGAGCCTGGAATAAATTTGGTTTCATACATGTAGCCTCCTCAGAAATGCCTTGTGTAGGCTGGCACAAGCCTTCACAGCCCAGGGGTTTTCCTTGGTCCAGCAGTTCCTACGACAGAGCAGTGGATCATTTGGCTTAATATGGCCCTCAGGAAGGTTTCTGTTTCTGCACTATAATTTAAGCCATCTTCCCTGTTTCAAATGCCATCCATTTCAAACTTGTGTAGAGTGCTTTGTGACTCTTAGTGATATCTATGCTAGAGGAATATTTATTACATTTCCAGAAATAACGACTTTGCCAATGACTCTGTAGCTGGGGAGCCTGAAGGTCATGCAGTGGCCTGTTCTTTCTACCCATGCTCAAGTTCAGGAGCTAATTCTTCCTTTGCATACGAAATCAGGCATCCTGTCAAAAGTGAATCAGTTGTAACGACTTAATTAATTTGCAGCTCTAAGTTTGTGTACCCCTGCCTGCATCTGTGACGTTTAGAAGCACGCTCTCAAAGTTTGTAGGCAGGTGACAAGCAGGCTTTCCTGAAGTGTCCTTCCAGTTGCATTTTCAGAGACAAATTCTCCTGATAAAAGCATGTTTGTGTTTGCAGAAATGCTCCCACGAGAGGAATTTCACCTGTGTATAGCTCAGTCCGTTTCTGCATTTTATTCTTTCAGCTGAGGGACACGTAGAGCAACTTCCATCTCGTTGGTACCTCAGAGCAAGCTAGAAGTTGGGAGTTTCCCAAATTTTAGCCCAGTTTTCAGATCAGAAGTAAAATGAGTGGCTTTGAGAAATGTACCCTGTAAAAGCTGAAGCACTTCATCACCTTATAACAAACACTGGAAGCTCTGCCAGGTTTCAGCACAGTTGCTGGAGTTTGTGCTGGTTGATGGCAATCCAGAAGGGAAGTGAATGGGCTTTAATGCACAGTTCCTCTCCGTGCTTTCAACATTGAGCAACAAAGCTCCAAAAACCAGAGCTCTTGAAAGTTCTCTCCCTTGTAAACGGTGCCCTTCTCAAAGGTGGTTTGTGTGCAGTGGGAATCCTCACCCAGACCGAGCTGGCGAGATGATGAAGTTAGATCCTGCAGATGGTTTTCTTCACTGAGAGTGTATTTGGATGTAATTGAGCAACAGTCTTCAAAGAAAAAGAAGATTAGCGTGATTTCCTAGCGTTTGCCTAAACTGATTGACTTGAATTCAGTATCTTACCCCCACCCTTCAAACAATCTCTCTCTTACCTGTGGTTGGGGTAACTCCAAATTGAATTAACACCAACATTAGTATTTCATGCTTCAAATATGCTACAAATGTTTCTTGAAACCCCGAAGCACTGGGAAGAGTTGCAAGCTTGAAGAATGTGACTTCAGGAGCAGCAACTCACTGATCTCTATGGCTTCTCTATTAAAAATGGCACAAAGCAGTTGGAGCAGATAGGTCATGCAGTGGCCCTGTTCTTTCTGCCCATAAGTCATTTTGTAAGACAAAAATGAATGTCAGGTGCAGAGATCGTGATGCTACACTGCTTTTTGTAGTCCAAAGCTGAGCAGTATCAAACTTGAAGAGCAAGGGGAGGAGTGTCTCAAATGGAAGCAGTGGTCCTCAGGTATTAAGGCTGTGGACTTTGTTGTGCAGAGGTGTTAGTGCATCTTTTTAATGGCCTTTTTTTTTCTGTATGGACAAGGAAGGGAGGAAATGGTTGTTTCATCTTAGCTGAGAAGGAAAGCTGCCTGGCATTTTCTGGAGCAATGGGCTGGGGGCCTGGGATGAGGTTCAACAAGGCCAAGTGCTGGGTCCTGCCTTTGGGCCACCCCAAGCCCAGGCAGCTCCAGGCTGGGACAGAGGAACTGGAAAGCTGCTGGAGGGAAGGGGCCTGGGAGGGTTGGTGCCAGCAGCTGAACAGGAGCCATCAGCGTGCCCAGGGGTGCAAGGAGGCCAAGGGGATTTTGGCTGGTATCAGCACTGGGGTGGCAGCAGGTGCAGGGCAGGGATTGTCCCCTGTGCTGGGTCTTGGGGAGGCTGCAGCTCCAGGGCTGTGTTCAGTGCTGTGCCCCTCACTCACTGCCACAGGGACACTGAGGGGCTGCAGCGTGGCCAGAGCCGGGCACAGAGCTGGGGAAGGGGCTGGAGCACAAGGGTGCTGGGGAGGGGCTGAGGGAATGAATGGGGGTGTTGAGCCTGGAAAAGAAGAGGCTCAGGGGACACAGGAGCACTCTCTGACACTCCCTGGCAGGAGGCTGCAGTGAGGTGAAGTTCAGTCTCTTCTCAACAGTAATGAATGACAGGACAAGAGGAAATGGGCTCAAGTTGTGCCAGGGATGGTTTAGCCTGGACATTAGGAAGAACTTGTTCACTGAGAGGGTTTATTAAGCTTTGGCCCAGGCTGCCCAGGGAGATGATGGAGTCACCGTCTCTGGAGATACTTAAATGTGTGTAGCTGTGGGGCTGAGGGCTGTGGGTTAGTGGTGGGCTGTGGCAGTGTGAGAGGAGGGGTTGGACTCGATTGTAAAGGTCTTTTCCAACCACACTAATTCTCTGAAGGCCGGATTAACTGTATGGCCATCATTTTTTCAAACTAGTTTCGTTTTGGTCTGTTGGTGACCGAGGGCACATTTAGTAATTTCCCATTATGAGAAATTCCTGTATTTTCAATTCAATGTATTTTAGCATCAGTAATCGAGTTACAGTTGTCTCTTTCTGAGCAGACCCATGTATCTTTCCTTACCATGGTCCACTCTTGTAAGTCTGGATACTGAATTACTTCATAAATCTGACTGGTAGTGAGACTTGAATTAAATTAATGGGAACATGTGTGCCAGTAAGGACAGAAAAATTTGGACCATAAATTGTCTCTTTTTGCAACGAGTTTATCTTCCCATTAACCATTTCTTAATGAGTGAAGGACAGAATTCCTTTGCATCAAAATATATCTGACAGTATTTCACCTGGTCTGGTCCTGTGGGGACTGGGAGGGTGTTTTAACCAATTCTGGGTATGTAAAAGAACATTTAACCTTCTTGGTTTTGTAGGTTTTTTTTAAGCTTTGAATAACTGATTTTTCAACATTCTTCTGCTTTCCTGGAGGAGTTTCCTCTAAGTTTGGTTCCTTTTTTTTTCAGTTGGTACCATCAGTGGGACTTGCTAAACCGCAATTAAAAAAAAAAAAAGGCTTCTTGTGTTGCAGGAAAGAGGAGGAGGGAGGGAATAAGACGTGAGGAGTTTTGTTCACAGCAGAAACGTTCCTGAGTTTTGCGTGTAGCCGATGAGCGTTGATGAGAGGGAGCGAGGGTAAGTCTTCCCTTCTGCTGAGATCCGCGTGAGCTTGCCAAAAGGGGCTGAGAAATAAGTTACCTATGTATTCTGAGCGTGGTGCAGTCTGTGTCGAGGATGGGCTTTAAATTCAGCTGGGAAAGGGATCCTCGATGAGCTTGGAGTGATTCAGCCTTTAGTATCAACATCTCCCTGTGCCCACAGAGGGACTCTTCATCTGTCTGTGTAGAGAAAACACTGCTTGGGAGCTTTGTTATTTAAAAAAAAAAAAAAACAACACTTTTAAAACGATTTACTCATGCTGAATTATGGTCATTTGTAAGGAAAAGGGTATTAATTATTTACCCTGAACGGTTCCATTGTAGAAATCTCATTGCTGTTGAGATGGGAGGACTGATCCTGGTCTCACTGAAAGTCGATGGTTTGGCACACGGTCACTACAACAGCTTAATGCATTTTTTATTAATAGTAAAAACATATTGAACTGGGATCCTGAGGCAGAACAAGTTGCAGAAATTTCATCAAAATAACATTTTGGGGAGGGGGGAGCAGGGACAACTGATCTGCCAGTGCAATCCGTTGATGCTTGAAAGCTGTTTGAGTTCTGCGGCATTTTGGCGGTTGGAAAAACTACCAGGTTGTTGGACATGGTGCCTCTGCAGCCGTTCAAGATCACTTTAGCAGCCTACAAAGGCCCTTCCAAAGCTGTTTGGCTTTGGATAAATACGAGGCAGCAGCTCAACATCTTCCCTGGTGAAGTGCCTACCTGCTCATGCACCTCCCAAATCCCGTGTCTCACTCTCTGGTTGTGCAGGACATCACAGTGATTGCTTTATGAACCCCAGAGCAGACTTACCTATCAGTACAAAGAGTGACTGTGACACGTGGGGTACTTACAAGATACCCAATTCAGATCCTGTCAGATTGAACACAACGTTCACGCTACAGAGATGAATTAATCACACCATAACCTTGGGCATCCCGTTCGTGGATCTGCAAGCTGTTCAGTCTTTCCCCTTACTTAGCAAGCAGGTGTGAAGGGCATTTCCCCATGCCCTTTCATCTCCACTCTTAAAAACGTTTCTGCCTGTAAAGATGGCTTCATGATGAAAAGATGTTTAATACCCACTGTCAAAAGTGGCAGTTTGTTGCTCCCCAATGGTGTGGGTGAGTCTCTGGTTCATGGCATGTCTTGAAAGGAAACTAGGGCTATTGCCAATGGAAGGAAACATGTTCCATTTTAGGCCCCACACTCACTACCAGAGGGACACTGAGGGGCTGGAGCATGGCCAGAGCCAGGCAGTGGAGCTGGGGAAGAGGCTGAGGGAATGGGGATGTTCAGCCTGGAGAAGAGGAGGCTCAGGGGAGACACGAGCACTCTCTGCGGCTCCCTGACACGAGCCTGTGGCCAGGGAAATCAGTCCCTGCTCTGAGGCTACATGTGACAGGACAAGAGAGAGAGCTCGAAGTTGCCCCAGGGAAGGTTGAGGCTGGAACTGAGGCAGAAATGTTTCCCTGAGAGCGGTGTCAGCCCCTGTGCCAGGCTGCCCAGGGAGCTGGGGCAGTACCCAGCCCTGGAGGGATCCTAAAGCCATGGAGCTGAGACGCGGAGGGCCAGGGGGTAGTGGTGGGCTTGGGCAGGATGAGATGAGGGGGTGGACTTGATGATCTTAAAGGTCTTTTCCAACCAAAACAATTCTGTGATTCTATGATACTATATTTACATGTTACTATTTTCTGCCGTATATCCAACGGGAAATCTGAAGATCACACTGTTTGGTGCTCAGCACTAGCAGTGGTCACCCCCCCATCTGAGTGAATCATCTCCCTGGATGAGGGGCTGCAGCTGGCTCTGCAAGCAGAAGGGGAAATGTAATGACTTGTATTTTTTCTACTATCATATACCTTGGAGAAGGAGGGGAAGCACTGGTGTGTAACTTGCCAGCCTGGGTGCTGGTGTAGGCAGCTTGTGAGCACGTGGGTTTGCTGTGCCGTGGTCCGTGGGTCCTGCACAGAACGTGCTCCCCTTGGAACTGAAGCTCTCACGTCGCATCCACAGCTCTTCAAAAAGCTCTGGAAATAGATAATTTGCTTCGCACTCAGCAAATCTTGGTGTGAAGAGGCTTCGATTACATCTACCCAGGAAAAGATGACAAATATAGCAGCCTTCTACACGGCTTTTCCTCACCACGATCTTCTTGAGGACATGGGAGTGACTGTAAATGACTTTGTAGCACGAGCAGGAAGTTTTGCTGTGGCAATGTGACGAATTTTGTACGGTTTCCCTCATTCTTAGTTCTTATCAGAGTAGCTGCCACAGCACAGCAGCACCCTGCCAAACACCCCCCACCCTTGTTTAGCAAACATTGAATGTTTGGTTAGGGGTTTTCTTTCAGTGGATGCAGTATTTTGTGCACCTTTTCTCTTCTGATTTGCATTGTAATGGTGGCCTGACACCACAAAAGTGGAAAGATGTAACCTGCTATTTTAGAGGGAAAAAGAAATGACCTTTTCAGCTGGATTCCTTTGGACAATTTGCTTTGCTGGGTGAGGGGATGAGAGATGGGAAAAGCTGCTGCATTCTGCCCAGGGAGGGTGTGAAGGCTTCTTCCTTGGAGGTCTTCAGGACAGGCCTGAATGTGTTCCTGTGTGACCTGATCTAGGTGGGACCTGCTTCTGCAGGGAGGTTGGACTAGAGGTCCCTTCCAACCCCCACCATCCTATGATCCTATGATCATGGTGCATTTGTTGGGGTGGGATTTGTGGGGCTCTGCCCTTTCAGAGGTTGCGTTTGTGGGGCTTTGAGTTTGTTTGGCTTGCACTTGCTGGGCCTTCAGCTTCAGGGGGTTGCATTTGTGGAGTTTTGCAGCTGTGGGGCTGTGCATCTGCTGGGGTCACGTTTGTGGGGTTTGGGTTCTGTGGAGTTTTGCAGCTGTGGGGCTGTGCATCTGCTGGGGTCACGTGTGTGGGGTTTGGGTTCTGTGGGGTTTTGCATTTGTGAGGATGTGCATCTTTTGGGGTCAAGTTTGTGGGGTTTGGGTTCTGTGGGGTTTCACAGCTGTGGAGCTGTGCATCTGCTGGGGCTGTGCCTGTGGGGTTTTTGCACTTGTGGGACGGTGCCTCTCTCGGGGGTTGTGTTTGTAGGGCTTTCAGCTTCTCGGGGTTGCATTTCCAGGGCTTTGCACTTCTGGGGAATAGTAGTTGCGAGACCATACATTTCTGGGCGTTGCATCTGCGTGGCTACATGCGTGTGGGTGTTGCATGTGCGGGAGGAAGGTTTGTTGAGTTTGTTCGTTGTGCGTTTGTTGGGGTTGGGTTTTTAGGAGGGTTGTTGAGTTTGTTTGTTGTGCGTTTGTTGGGGTTGGGTTTTTAGGAGGGTTGTTGAGTTTGTTTGTTGTGCGTTTGTTGGGGTTGGGTTTTTAGGAGGGTTGTTGAGTTTGTTTGTTGTGCGTTTGTTGGGGTTGGGTTTTTAGGAGGGTTGTTGAGTTTGTTTGTTGTGCGTTTGTTGGGGTTGGGTTTTTAGGAGGGTTGTTGAGTTTGTTTGTTGTGCGTTTGTTGGGGTTGNGTTGGGTTTCTAGGACGTTTGTTGGGTTAGTTTGTTGGGTTTTTAGGAGGTTTGTTGGGTTTGTTTGTTGTGCGTTTGTTGGGGTTGAGTTTTTAGGAGGTTTGTTGGGTTAGTTTGTTGGGTTTTTAGGACGTTTGTTGAGTTTGTTCGTTGTGTGTTTGTTGAGGTTTCAACATCCTCCTTTACGGCGCTTTGCATTTACGAGGCTGGCATCTGCGTGTTTCATTTGCACTGACAGGGGTTGCGTTGGCGCATTTTTTTTTGTTTGTTTTTGTGGGGGTGGTGGTGGTGATGTGTGCGCGCGTTGTTTTTTTTGGCACCGTGCCTTTTCCTCAGCAGCAGCACTGCTTGCGGTCCGCGCGGCCGCCGGACG
>WBNH01009743.1:7590-32675 GCA_013401255.1 Urocolius indicus
TGCCTTGCCCTGCTTGCCTTGCCCTGCTTGCCTTGCCCAGCCTGCTCTGCCTTGCCCAGCCCTGCCTTGCCCAGCCCTGCCTTGCCCGCCATGCTCTGCTCTGCCCTGCTCTGCCCTGCCTTGCCTTGCCCTGCCTTGCCCTGCCTTGCCCTGCCCCTCGGGCTTTTCCCTCAGCCCCTCCGAGGCAGCGCAGAGAGGGAGCAAGGACCTGACCCGCCTTGACACTCCTGCCCTGGTGTGGAGCTCTGGAGGCTCCTCCCCGGGAGCAAGGCAACTTTTGAGGTGGTTTAGGGTGTTTTTATGCGTTAGGTTTTGAGGGGTGTCGGCAGCTGACTGAACGCCGTATGGTTTTAGTCACCAGCCCAGCTGGTGCGGGCAAGGGCTGCGTGCTAACTGTTGTTTTTAGGATTAGTGACACCTCCATGTTCGGAGCAGCGTGTGAATGTAGTCGCGGAGTCAGAGTGGTCAAATTGCCTGCTTACGGAGTTAGATTCACTTTCTTTTTGCAGCCAAAGCAACTTCCACTCCTCAACCTGTCATCTTGCAGGTGCTCTGAGGAGATCAGAGTCCTGTGGCCAGTGCTGGGTTCCCCAGCTGCAGAGGGACAGGGAACTGCTGCAGAGAGGCCAGTGCAGGGCCAGCAAGATGATCAGGGCACTGGAGCATCTTCCTGCTGAGGAAAGGCTGCAGGACCTGGGGCTGTTCAGTCTGGAGGAGAGGAGACTGAGGGGGGAGCTCATCAACACAAGTGTTTGAAGGATGGGTGTCAGGAAGATGGGGTGACACTTTTTTTCTGTTGTCTCCAGTGCCAGGACAAGGGGTGATGGGATGAAGCTGCAACACAAACAGTTCCATTGAAACATCAGGACAAACTGTTTGAGTGAGGGAGCCCTGGCCCAGGCTGCCCAGGGAGGGTGTGGAGGCTCCTTCCTTGGAGGGCTTCAAGACCCCCCTGGACACATTGCTGTGTGACCTGATCTAGGTGGGAGCTGCTCCTGGAGGGGTTTGGACTGGATGAGCTCTAAAGGTCCCTTCCAGCCCCCACCATTCTGTGATCAAGGTCTTCAGCTCTGATTGCAGGTCAGGAAGCCGACGTTGAACAGAGAGCACAGACAGCGCAGTTTGCCAGGTTCCAGTTAGGTTAATAGTTGGATGTCTCATTGTGTAAACATCTGAGTTTGCTTTACTGCGCTGCTGTGGGTCTGTGCTCTCTGTGGAGAGAGGATAGGAAAGGTGGAGCAGATCCTGTCTGTGCCGTGTCACAGCAGTAACCCTCTGGCAGATTCAGGCTGGCTCAGCAAGCCGGTTTAGGTACGGCCGACGTGGATGTGCCGTTGGAGGGACTTTCTGCTGGGGGGTTTTTGCTGACTCGCTTTTGAACCGCTGCTTTCACTGCGAGATAAGCTGTGAGGATATTCCCTCGCAGGGGCAGTTGTGTCTGTACAGTCCGCATGCGCAGAGGTGTAATAAAGACCAGCTACACCTCCTTCAGCACAGGTGACGAGTTAAGTCAGCAGAATTCACGTGGTTTCTCTGTGGTGGTAGCTGGTTAGGGTTGCAGTGAGATTTACTGATTCCACGATTCCTGCTAAAGTTTCGATACGTTACTGTTAAGTATTTCAAGTGGTGAGTAGGTTTGGCTGTGGATGCTGTTTTCTCGCAGGAGGTAATGTGGAGTGCTAGAAGCAGTTTTCTGTCAAGGGTGAGGGTGGTTGTTTTTTTTTTTTTGCTGTTTCAGGGAAAGCAGGTAACTCTTTGCCCTCCCTTTTGTCCCTTTATTTAGCAGGACCTTGGCTTGTGGTAAAAGGTGCTGGAGCTAAACCCATTAGATGGGAAATATTAAGTTAGTATTAATTAATAGGTAATGCTAACCATGTGACACTGAAGCTGTCTGAGGAAGTGGGAATTAACACTTATGTGTTTCTAAATGTCATTCTTAATTGTATCACCAGGATTGCTTACCATCTGTCAGGCAGGTAGGAAGGTTATTTTTACATGTACCAAGGATACCAGTGAGGACTTGGATGTGCTGATTGTATTGGGGGCACGCTTTCTGCAAGAAGATACTGGGTGAAGTTGAACTCTCTTCTGTCTTCACAGGTGTGGCCCTTGTTTAAGAATAGCCCCAGCTTTCAATGCTCTGAGTAACAAATACCCCCAGGCAACTTTTTTGGAAGTAGATGTGCATCAATGCCAGGTTGGTATTCCAAAACATATTCTCTGTTGTAAGGGAAAAAGGAGATATTGTGTGAATGGGAAATGTGAAGGATGATTCTCTGCCCTTGTCAGACCACATCTGGGACATTGTGTTCAGTTCTGGGTCCCTCAGTTCCAGAAGGACAGGGAGCTGCTGGAGAGAGTTCAGCACAGGGCACCAGAGATGATGGAGTGGAGCATCTGCCTTGTGCTGAAAGGCTGAAGGAGCTGGGGCTCTTGAGCTTGGAGAAGAGGAGCCTGAGGGGTGAGCTCAGTCGTGTTACAAACCCATCAAGGGTGGCTGTGAGGAGGCTGGAGCCAGGCTGTGCTCAGGGATGGCCAGTGACAAGGGGCAATGGGCACAAGCTGGAACAGAAGAGGTTCCAAAGAAACACGAGGAGGAATTTGTTCCCTATTGAGCTGAGGGAGCCCTGGCAGGGGCTGCCCAGATGGGCTGTGGAGGCTCCTTCTCTGGAGACATTCAACCCCAGCTGGATGAGTTCCTGTGTGCCCTGCTCTAGGTGCTGCTGCTCTGGCAGGGGGGATGCACTGGATGATCTCTAAAGGTCATAGAATCATAGAATGGTAGGGTTGGAAGGGACCTTTAGAGCTCATCTAGTCCAACCCCCCTGCAGAAGCAGGACCCTTCCAACCCTTAAGATTCTGTGATTCTGTGGCAACTGTGCAGCCAGTATATTAAAAGTACTGTCCCATGGCTCTGCACCTGTTTGTTTAATCACAAATAACCACGTTGTGCAACTCTCCAAAGCCAAGAATGCACAAAGATAGGAGCAAAGCTTTCGTTTAGAAAGTGTTCTTGCAGTTACCACTCTGATGTCCTTCATTTAAGCAACGTGCAGAGAGTTTAACGGTCCCTGCTGCTTGCACCACATAGTACCATTAAATGTGGCAGACAGCACCAGGATAAACTGGCAAGAGAGTCTTGCCAGAATATTGGGGTATTTATGCAGCAAAATTAAAAATGCAATGAAATGGTATTGTTAGTGGGCTAGGTTCCTCTCAAGTACTGCTTGAGTGTTAACAACAGACAACGGTGTTGCAGCTGAGCTGTTGGTTGGCTTAAGGGTTGTTAAAAAAATTAACAGTGGTACCTTGAAAGGAGTGTCTTGAATTGCTACAAGTTACAGTGGAAAAAGGTGAACGTCAGAGTGGTAACAGTGTTCACAGATAGGAATACAGATGGAAATCGAGTGGGAATTCACCTTCTGCTGCAGCTCCTGGGTGTGCACGAGTGTGACTTGGAAAGAGGATGGAGTGCAGGTGTAAAGAAAGCTGGTAAAATAAAAGGATCAGGTTAAGCTGTCTCCCACTTTTGAGAGCAAATGAGTAGTAAAGGGGTAATGGGATGAAGCTGGAACACAAAATGTTCCACTTAAATATAAGAAACAACTATTTCACTGTGAGGGTGCCGGAGCACTGGAACAGGCTGCTCAGAGGGGTTGTGGAAGCTCCTTCCCTGGAGGTCTTCGTAATCCCACCTGGACATGTTCCTGTGGCACCTGATCTAGGTGAATCTGCTTCTGCGGGAGGGTTGGACTGGATGATCTCTAGAGGTCCCTTCCAACCCCCACCATTCTGTGATTCTATTAATATATTTGTGGTGTACCAAACAAGTCAAGTCCACTGAGAGTATGACCACGCGTGTAAATAGGGTTGGGACGATCTGAAGGATGTAAGTGATCTTAACGTTGTTGTCTGAATTAAAGCTGTTTATTCATTAGCAAATCTTGTTGGTGATGTTTTAGATGAGGTAGCTTGGTTAATATCTGGAGTGTACATCGTTACAGAGGTGAAGCAAGCTAGTGTTTCAGGCTTATGTTGATAATAACTCTGTTAGGTAACACTAACTAATTTGTGCATTGCAGGGAACAGCTGCTACCAATAATATATCAGCAACACCAACGTTCCTTTTCTTCCGAAACAAAGTGCGAATCGACCAGTATCAGGGAGCAGATGCTGTGGGCTTGGAAGAGAAAATCAAGCAGCACCTGGAGAATGATCCTGGAAACAGTGAAGACATAGACATCCCAAAGGGATATGTATGCAAACTCTTATCTTAAGATAATATTTTCTACTGCTTGTGTAACTTAAACACTTTAGATCAGTTGCTTTCTGAACGTACTTTCTGAGTCAGTTAATACTGCTTTGGGCAAAATCGCAGGTTCCCTGTGGCTTTTTGGTGATCACTTGTCTGGGTTTCCTTTTCCAGACAAAATTTAAAACTTAACGCTATGAAACCGTAACATGTTTTAAGGAACTTCTCCACACGTAGCCCTGAGTCATTAAAACGATCAGGTTAGTGTTTTGTGATGTCCTTTTTGCTGCAGCTTCTTGTGCTGCTTTTCTTTCTTTCTTTCTCCTGGACATCCCAATCTGCCTTCACAAAAGGTTTTCATTAAAGTGTAAAAGTGTCAACAGGAAAAAACATTGTTAGAAATGCTGAGAAGTTGCTCTAGTTACAGAATCACAGAATGGTTTCGGCTGGCAGAGCCCTTTCAGCCCATGCAGTGCAGCCTCTGTCCCAGCCCCAGCACCCACCAGCCCATTGCCCTCAGTGCAACACCCACCCGGCTCTGAAACCCCTCCGGGGACGGTGACTGCAGCAGCTCCCTGGGCAGCTGTTCCAGTGCCTGACAGCCCTGGCAGCACAGAAATCCCTCCTCACATCCAGCCTGAACCTCCCCTGGGGCAACTTGAGGCTGTTTCCTCTTGTTCTGTTGCTTGTCACTGAGGAGAACAGACCCACCCCCACCTGGCTGCAGCTGCCTTTCAGGTAGTTGTAGGGAGTGAGAAGGTCTCCCCTCAGCCTTCTTTTCTCCAGGCTCAACAGCCCTAGGTCCCTCAGCCCTTCCTCAGCTGAGACGTGCTCCAAAGGTTGTTGTGGCCTCGAGGCAGGCCCCAGCACTTGGGATTATTGACACTCATGGCGTTGGCCTTGGCCCAGCCATCCAGCCTGTCTCGATCTCTCTGTAAAGCTTCCCTACCCTCAAGCAGATCCACGCTCCACCCAGCTTGTTGTCATCTGCAAACTTGCTAAGGGTGCACTCGATCACTTCATCCAGATCATTAATAAAGATGTTAAACAGGAGTGGCCCCAGCAACGGGATTTAACTCTGTTGACCATGTCTTGTTGGACCCAACCATCTAGCCAGTTTTCACCCAGGAAAGTGTCTGCCCACCCAAGCCAAGAACAGCCAATTTATGTAAGAGAATGGTGTGGGAAACAGTGTCAAATGCCTTACTAAAGTCAGGATAGGCGACATCCATGGCCTTTCCTTCATCCAACAAGCAGGTCACCCTGTCATAGAAGGAGATCAGGTTTGTTGAACAGGACCTGTCCTTCATAAACCGAGGCTGGCTGGGCCTGAGCAGCTGGTTGTCCTGCATGTGCTGCAAAATAGAACTGAGATCGATATGCTCCATCAGCTTCCTGGGCACTGAAGTCAAATTGACAGGCCTGTAATTTCCTGGGACATACTTCCATCCCTTCTTATAGATGGGTGTTATACTGACTGACTTCCAATCAGATGGGACCTCCCCAGTCAGACAGGACTGCTGATAAATGATGGACAGTGGCTTGGCGAGCACCCCTGCCAGTTCCCTCAGCACTCCAGGACGTCGCCCCTCTGGCCCCATAGATTTGTGCGTGTCAGTGTGGAGCAGCAGGTCAGTGACCTGAATTGTAGGAGGGGGATGTTTTGCTCCTTGCCCCTGTCTCTTGGCTTGGGAGGCTGCCTTTCCCCAGTGGAAATGCTGCTGTTACTAAAGACTGAGGCAAAGCAGGCATTGAGCACCTCAGCCTTATCCTCATCTTTTAATATCAAATTTCCTTCTGTATCTGATAGGGGATGGAGGCTCTCCCTGCTCTTTATTTTATTGTTGATGTATTTATAGAAGCTTTTCTTATTTACCTTTAAAACTAGTTTGACTTCTAGCTGGGAAAACTTCTAGTTGTCCCTTAAGGAATTCTCTGTGTTGGTTATGTGGTGGTAGTATCATCTGGGGTTTTCCTTTTTCCTTCTTACCCCCTGCTCTTTCTTTGGTCCTCTTTGTTTCCTCTCCTGAAGAGGAAAAAAATAAAGAGGGACAGATTCTGTTGCTGAAGGAATTAACCTTCATAACAGTCCAGCTCCATCTTCCTCTCTTAACAGCTTGCTCTGAAAATAGGATGCCTTTGGGAGGGTATCCTTAGATAAACAGTATCTCATGCTGCCTTTCCTTTTGCCTGATGGCTAATGTTTGCAAAAATGGATGGCACTATAAAGTGTTCTCTTTTGATCTCATCCTGCCTGTGAAAGAATGACAAGGATATAAAAAGACATAAAGGAAAAAAATGTCACAAGAATGCTTAGAGAAGATTCTTGTATGTGCTTCAGACCAAGCACAGAACCACTGCTTGCTGACTGTGAGCTTGTGTTCAGTGTAATGCCTAAGGCACATCGTTTTGCTCTTCAGGGATATGGTTTAGTGATGGGCTTGGCAGTGTGAGGTGAAGGGTTGGACTTGGTCTTAAAGGTCTTTTCCAACCATAATGATTCGGTGATTCTGTGATTGCCGGGGTACTGCCTCTCGCAGGCATTCACAGGGAGTGTAAACGGAGCGAATAACCTGTGGCTCTTCAGTAATTAGTAAAAAAAAAGGTGACTGTTTCTGAATTGATGTTCTCAAGCTGAATAGATTTAACATCTTTTATCAAAAAAGGAAAAATGGTGTTCGCTAACAGATTTGTTTGTGATGGCAGGGCTTGCCCATGTCTTCTGGCTTAAAACTTCATAGGCATGACTTGTATTTGTGGCCAAAACTTCAGTGAGGGAGTGAATTGTGCGGTGCAGGTCGTAAGCCTGCCTGACAGCTGTACCACTGAACACACGTAAATGAGAGCTCTAAAGTGACAAAACACCTCCCTGGAACTGGTCAGTTCTAGGTGGTGTTCTCCAAGCAATCCTTGGTGTAGTATTACTCCTTCAATGCCGTTGCCTGTTCTACCAAAAGCACAAACATAGTCAGTTAGGTGGTGTATTACGTTTCCCCTGCGTTGCATGTCAGTTCAGTGCTGGGCTAGCTGCTGTGGTGTGCGCTTCACTTTGCATTAACAAGTCTAATGCGTTGAGCTGAGCTGCCGTGAGTGTCTGTGGAACACAAAATTACGTTGTTCAGTGCAAGCCCGGTGTTTTTCGAGGTTAAATGTTTGAAATTCATAGCTAGCTGTACCCCGTCAGGCAAATGTAAGCAGGATGCAGATCCAGCTGAGTACTTCTCATCTGAAGAAACTATGAGGGCGCAGGTCACTTGAGTTTCTAGCAGTTCAGCTGCTGGCTAACTCCTCCGTGGAGCTGCACTTCGCTTCGTGTGTGAATGTTTACATTTATGTCTGTGAAAGCCTCTGGATCATCTGTGGGAGGGGGAAAAGACGAAGGTTCAGCTTGTTAGCTTTGGAGCCCTAAACACACAGAAAATCACTCATGCAGCAAGTTCAGGTCTGTTTAGTGAGTTTGGTTTGAGGTGAACACTCCACCTTCTATGAAGAGTTAAACCTTGTAGGAGGTAGTGTCTTACCACAATGAATCCAGTCCTTAATGTGTTCAAGGCTGTGTGAGCCAAGCATCAATTCCCTTTGACCCGTAAGTGCTGCGGGCTGAAATGCAGCTTTAGGACACACTCCACACAAACTGTTGATGCCAGGAAAGTATCAATATTCTCTTCTGAGCTGTGTGTTCCTTCTCTGTACCCTTTTATCTAAAGCGAAGCCTTCCTTTGCATGTTGGGAGCAGGGTAGGTATGCTTTGCTCTGAGTGACATGGTTGCAAGAGCTGAGGGATGTGTCACGGAGAACGAGTTGTGTTCTCACAGCAGCCTCTTTTCAGATTCTCTTGGTACCCCAAAACTCTACCCTGAGTTGTGGCATGCAATAATTTTCAAGCCAGCGTGCTTTTTAATAGTGGTGTGTTATTCTATGGGAGCCAGTACATGCCTTTAAGAAGGGTGTTTTGGGTTGTCACCCTACAAGATCCTTTAATTTCTTATGCCTGGGCTGGTTGTACACTCATCTTGCATTTGTATTGTTACGGTGTGAGACATTAGTACTCAGTCTTCAAGCCTTGAGGTATTAAATACTTCATTTTTAGCCTGGATTATTGTGCTTCAATTGCACTTGGGTTACTTTAGTTGCAGGCAAAAATAAATAACGGTTGTCTGGGAGTTGGTACAGATTGTTCTGCTTCTGCGGTAGTGCCACGCTTTCAATGGCTTGGAGCACGGGTGGGCAGGCTGCTTTCACCTGTGAACGCGTGCAGGCTCTTTACAGCAGAGATGAGCAGCGAAACAAACTGCATGACGGTGAACAGCCGTAGCTGCTGCTTTCTCTTAGTCTGTGTTTCCTCCACGGACAGGAACAGGCAAAGGTTTCGTAAAGTTGATTTGTATACGCTGCTGAAAAATGTGAAATGAGACCAGCTTGGCGCGTGAAGCCTGGTGAGAGCTACAGCGGTGCTCTTCTAGTTTGTTCTGTGATACGTGGTGTGTGGTGAGGGAAGCTTGTTTCAGTTACTGTTTTCTGTTAAGCTGACCATCGCTCCAGGTTAATGTCAACTTGTCTGTGTTGTGATGTGAGTTCTTTACCAGAAGTCTTACCTGAAAACTCACCCTGTGCCCAGTTTTTTTTATTCTCAGCATGTTCTGGGGGTACAGGGCTTCGGACTGAGGGGAAAGATGTCGTTCAGTTACGAACAGGAGTGCACTAGTATTCATGACTTCTGTTTGTAACGTCTTTTGATATAAACCCCTGAGGGTTTCTGTGTCTCTTGTTACTTTAATACGTTGAAAGAAGAGTTTCATTCATTCCAGTGCTTGCTAATCCCAGGTGACTTGATGGTGCACTCTGTGATGCTCTTGCCTTCCTTTACAGATGGATTTGATGCCGTTCATCAACAAAGCTGGCTGTGAGTGTCTTAATGAGAGCGATGAGCATGGATTTGATAATTGTTTACGTAAAGACTCTACCTTCTTGGAATCAGACTGTGACGAGCAGGTACAGTAGATGCCTTTAAGTGAGATGTTTTCGTTGATGGTCTGGCCTGCAAGCATTCTTTAAAACACTTGTCTGCTTTCTGTGGTAATGGTAGGGTAAATAAGAAAGAGTGGGAGGTGGAAGTAGCATGTAAACAAAATTAGTACACAAAGGTGGTTGTAGCATTCCCAGTTTCACGTCCTTTTGTGTATATGAACAAAATCCAGGCAGAGCAGCATTTGCTGGTGTTTTAAAGTGACAGACCGGTGCACGTGTAGAATCAAGGGAAGGCTGGTACTTAGTTATGTTTCAAAGCTCAGCCTTACTTCTTGTTAGTTGTGGTGTTATGTTTGCATCTAAGAATTAAGAAAATGGTCTTTAACATAAGCAACATTTTTTTTCTCCACAGCTGCTTATTACTGTAGCTTTTAGTCAACCTGTCAAGCTTTATTCTATGAAACTTCAGGGGCCAGATAACGGTGAGTGAAGTGTCTGTTTAATTGCCTCTTTGAAACCAAAACTTTGCCCTTGCTTAGCTGAATTTTCTAAAAATGACAGTGTTGTCCCTGACACCTTTTACCTTCTGAGAATCCCACAGCAGCTTCAGTAAATGTGTTGTTGAAGAATTACATAGCTGATTATTCATTTCTCGGTGGCCTCGTGCATGGGTGTTTGGAAGCGATGCAAATGTAAGCATTGCTAAAGTTTGATTTGCTGCAAAGAGAAATGTAGGTTTAAGTCAAAGAGTTCACGTGAGAGTTACTGAAAGGTACGGCTGAGTTTTTATGGCAACTCAGTTTACATTGTAAAATTACATCAAGTGTTCAGGGGTGTTATGACACAGCAAAACTGTTCTTTTTAGAGCTTGTTGTTGGAAATGTTTTGGTGGAATTCTGTCTGTTCTGACGTGTAGAAGAGTAGCACAACTTCGGATGTCCTTCAGTATCCAAGGCGGTGATTTAGGCCTGACAGATCAGGTACTGGAACCGCAGAAGCTCGTGCCTTCCTTGAGTGGTGTCTAGAGGCTGTGATAAGCGTGTGCTTCTCAAGCAGCGTTTTGAAAAGATACTTGAACAACAGAATACCCCTCCTGTATCTTAACACAGGGCAAGGTCCAAAGTACATAAAAATCTTTATCAACCTTCCTCGATCTATGGATTTTGAAGAAGCAGAAAGAAGTGAGCCGACTCAAGCCTTGGAGCTGACACCAGATGATATTAAAGAAGATGGCGTTGTCCAGCTTCGCTACGTAAAATTTCAGAATGTTAACAGTGTAACTGTAAGTAAAGCTTCTGTCCTGAGGTCTGTGCAGGCTGAAAGCTTCACAGGCTTTTTAAGCACTGTGTGTGTTTGTTGATGTCATTGCTGTTTCTCTAAGTGTCTCTCTGCCCGCTGTTTACTGTGTGTTTGTGCTAAAAGTGTTTCAGGAATTTGAGGTGAGACGAGGCCACGTGTGTGCAATGTCTGTTTTGACCTGATGTGAGACATAAGGTTAGCTTTTCGTCTCTCCGTGAGTTGATGTGCTGTTTAACAACAACTGGCATCTTCTTGAAAGGCATCTTGTCTTCCTTTGAAGAGCTGGGGAGACAAGGAATCCACTCTGCCAGTCATCCGATTGCAGAAATGACAGGTTTCTCCTAGTATCAAGTGAAGTACTTGCAATGTCTTTAGTGAAGTACTTGCAATGTCTTTAAACTAGGTACCTGCTCTGTATGAGGGTTTTTAAACGCTGTAATCAAATCACCTTTGTCTTTTAATGAGCTTTCTAATTCCCTTGCTCGAAGAGACTTTCCACAGGTTTCACATCGAGTTTTTTACTCTTAAATGCAGGTGCAATTGCTCCTTTTCCATTTGAAAGACACAGATTCTAGTGCAGTATCTGAGGTGACTAAATCAATTCTAGAATTGCTTTATGTTTGACATCATCCTGGTACTGCAGTGCTGCTCTTTCCTGAGGCATTGGGTTGAACTGTTTTTACAGTATGTCTGCTGGATTATTTTCCATGACAATGCCTTTCATGGCCTGAATTATCCCTTTGCAGATGTATAGACTTACAGTTGATTGAATTAAACTATACTTTAGTGGGCTGGCCACAGAGATCACCATCTGATTATGAGTTACAGGTAAATCCAAGGCACTGATCCACCCTCATTCTTTTTATTACGAAGGTTTCTGATAGGTTTCTAAATGACTGTTTGTGGACTGCATTTTAGACCAGTCAGCTCTTCCTGTGTTTAGCAGTGTTTGACTAGCAGTTATTTTAAAGGTAATGGGAGGTGAAGCTACGTGTCTGCTTTTCGTGTCTGTTACTTCTATTTCTATGGAGTTTCTTTTGCAGCCAGCTTTATCCTCCCCCACTGAAGTGGAGATGGGTCACATAGTCTCCAAAGCTGTGCTGACAAGCACAAGTTACATATTCTTTAATAAAATCCCATGTCAGCTTCAGACAGGATGATGTGCAAACACTAGGCAAACGATAAGGTGATTAAATAGATGTTCTGCTTGTTTGCACTTTCTGCCTGCGGGCACTGCAGCAGCACTCCCCAAGCTTCCTAGCTAAACCTGGATTCTGTATTTTAGGCTTCCTAAAGTGAGAGAGCCAGTCATCCACCACCTGGCTTTTGGGAACAGGTGATGAAATTCTTGGTTTCTTATAGAGTCCTGTGGATAAAAATCTTCCACTCGGTTCCTGACGAACTGGGGGAGGCAAGGTTGTGATACACACGTATTGTCTTGCTTTTCTGCTGTGTGTAATCAGAAACCCTTACTGAATGTTCCCATGTCGGTGTTGGCAAGTTCACACTTCATCTGCACGTATAAATCACTGCTAGGCTGGTTAGTTTTAGCTTACCTGGCTTATGAATCCTTCACCCTGTAGTTTCTAATCCATGCAGTACAGCACATCTATTGCTGTTTCCCCCTGTTTGTTGTGTAATTCCCTTCTGAGGTCTCCACGCTCACAGTAAAGTGTGGAAAGATCCACCAGACAACCTCGTTGCTCCTCTGAGCCCCAAGTTCCTTACTAACACTGTGTCATGCAAATAAAGTTGTTCTTTCATTTGCTTTTTAAAGTGTAGTGGCTCTGGCAATAGTTCCTTAGTCCATGTCTCAAAAGAAGCTTGCTATTTGTTTGAAACCCCCAAATCTAATATTCATACTGTGAAGCACATAATCAGGAGAGGTGATGCAGTAAAGCACGCAGGAGTAGTCTTAGGGGCTTCAACAATGATGATTAAAATGATGTTTCACTTCACCTGAAGTCAGGTTTCAGTGAGAAGTAGATTGTGGTGTCTTCAATCCTGTTTTTGCTTGCTGAATTTGGTCTCGGGTCAGAAGTGGAAGCTGGGAAAGTCCAAGCTCTGTGTGTTTTTTAACAACAGGAGCTTCTCTGAAGGGTACAGAGGCCTTTTTAAGAGGGGGAAAAAAAAGTTACTTTGGTTAGCTCAAAAATCATGGGCACCTGTGGTTTTGTGTTAATTTAGGCATGGACAGTTTACCCACACTCTTGTGTTCTTTTCCTTCAGTTGTTTGTCCAGTCCAATCACGGTGATGAAGAGACAACAAGAATTACGTACTTCACATTTATCGGAACCCCAGTCCAAGCAACGAACATGAATGACTTCAAGCGAGTGAGTCCCCTTTCTTAAAAGCACTTTCGAATGTTTCAGACCTGCTGGAAAGTGAGTTGATGGAACAAATACACTTGGCTGTTACTACAGTTCCACAAGTTACCCGAAAGAAAACCTGTAGCTTTATCTTACAGATACTTGGTCTTGCATTACAAGTCTTTGTTTGTCAGCTTTGTAAAGATAACTGATAATAATGCATATGCGAGGAGTCGGAGGGCTGTCAAGTTACACAGGCTACAGGCAGCGCTGGGCTGTTTGTGAGAGTCATGCCTTTGTTTTGGAACTTGCTTTCTGGTGGTGTTTAGGAAGCAGAGGAGCAATTGCATGTACGAATTCAACAGACCCCTTGTGGCCGACGTGACTTGTACTTTGAAGGATTTTATTCACTGGACAGCACAAAGGTTGAGATCTGAAAAACACTTGGTCACAAGGTGTCTGTTACTGAACATACCTGCTTTCTGAGGAGTCAGTGAAGAAGCAAACATCCTGTTGGCAGCCTGACTTCAGACACAGCAGTGCTGAACAGCAAGACACTCTCAGTTCTTGATTTCCTTGTTTTCGAGAATGTGCAATGGGTTTGAAAGGACCGAAACTTTAAAACTACTTGAAACTTAATAAAAAAAAACGTAATATCTTTTATTAAAATTGCTTTAAAACTTGGTGGCCTTTGTAAAAGGGCAAATGCTGCTGTGACACGTGCCTACAAACCGCCGTGCAGGTGAGCAGCAGCATGGGAAGCACCACGGAGTTCACGTTGCACATAACCTGTAACTTCAGAAGGTTAAAAACACTAATGCTCACCAACGTGACACAGACTTGGAGTTTTTAATGTCAGAACTTGACCTTAACATCTCTGCAGTTAATAAGTTAATCAATAGAAGTTTTAACAGGTTTTGCTGCCTTTCAGCGCAATGAGTTGCGCGACTGCTCTTTTAACACAACCTGCAGTGCTTTCTGGTGGTGGCGTGAGAGGGGTGGGACTCTTGACTCAGCGTGATCTCAGTCTCGCTTTCAGTTCTCTATAAATTAGTTTTGCTTTCAAAAGCGCTCGGTTATGTCTTCAACAAGTGCACTTCGGAAGTCTGCCTGTGTGATTGCTGGAGTAGCGAGTTTTTAACCGATAACCCTGATTGAGGTGCACTTGGCAAAGCAGTTGGCGTTGTTTTGCAGACTGTTAGGCAGGTTTGGTTCCCCTTGAGCCTGCGCCGTGAAGTTGCAAGGACAAAATGTGAGTTTGGTGGGCGCAGAACTGAGGTGCTGCCTGAGCCTGAGTGAGTCCGACTGCTGTAACTGGTTGAGCTCCAGTTCGTGTCGGTTTTGTAATTCACATCTGCCCTCATCCAGCCCTAGAAAGGCACCACAGACAGTGCCTCAGCCCTCTCCTGTGGTTGGAGGGGGTTTCATAGAATCACAGCATGGTGGGGGTTGGAAGGGACCTTTAGAGATCATCCAGTCCAACCCTCCTGCAGAAGCAGCTCCCACCCTAGATCAGGTCACACAGGAACGTGCCCAGGCAGGTTTTGAAGAGCTCCAGAGGAGACTTCACAACCTCCCTCCACAGATCTCCCCGTTCCAGATGCAGTGTGGGTGCTTGGAAGCTGCTATATGGCCTGGGAAATACCATGGCAGTTACCAGTTTTGGTTTCCCTGATGTTACAGGTGACATTCTTGGCATCACCAAGGAGTGTGCCTTTGTGTGTTATGAGACCTGTATACACAGGAGGGAGGGAGGGAGGTTTGCAAACCTGCCTGACACAAAAACAGCCCTGTGGGGTGTGCATGGTGCTGGGCTCTCGGGGTGCCCGTAGCCTTAAAGGGAGGAGCAGGCCTTACTATGTTATGAAGTGGGTAATGGCCTCTCCATTCAGATTCATCATCGACATGGTATGCAGTGTCCCTGTTTTGCTTCCTGAACATGTAGTTCTAATATTAGACTGTTAAAGTATTTCATTATAACAAACGGGAAGCGTAGTCTGGCAGGGCTGCAGCGCTCTTAGGAGTTTCAGCCTTTTTATTTCCTCTCTTCCACTGATCCTGTCAGTTATGAAACCTTAATATAGTGTTGGGCGTTAATTATATTTAGCTCTGTAGATTAACTGGGAAACATTAGTTTTCTTTTCATCTCCTTGGGTAGTTACCCACACTACTCCTCACTGCTTTCATCCGTCTCACTCCCTCAGCCACTGTACCTACTGTTCAAAATTACCCTCTCCCACGATAGAAATAGTGTTGTGACGTGGTTGGTAAGGCGGGGGGAATGGTTTTTCCCCTTGAGTTTGAGGAGTGTTTGTTAGGATCTGTTGGATCTCTTACTTGAAGGGCTCGTAATGAAGAAATGGACATGAATGTGATTCCAGTCGTGTTTGTGTGATCACTTTGCTGCTCAGCTGGTTGGTTGGTTGCGTGTTGAGTTTCAAAGCACAAAGCAAAACCAACACAGTAGTTTGAGTGACTTCTGCTAAGGGTCAGGCTCGTGTATTTTGCTTCCCATTTGGAAAAGGTGGGATCTGAAGTCATGCTTGTAGCTACAGAAGCTTACCAGCACCAGTTGATTACTCAGGTGCATAACTGCAGGTCCCTTGGCCTCCAGACAGTTGAGGAAAACAGATTTGCTCATGTGGTGCTTTGCTAACAGCAGCAGGGCTGGAAGAATAATGGCCCCTTCTTGGTCAGGGACTCTCAGTTCATGTGTTTAGTATCGATGAGACATTGCTTCCAATACTTAAACTATCAGAGAATGCTGAAGTTCCACCTACTCTGAAAAGCAGTACCAAGCAGGTGTAGCTATGTCGTCCCTTCATTAGAGGTTTTGGCACTCCAGTTAGTTCCGACATAGGTGGAATCACACAGCAGCCCAGGTTGGAAGGGACCTCAGGAGATCACCTGAACCAGCCTTGCATGGGAAGGGGAGTGCAGATGAGATTAGCTAGCACCCTGTCCAACTGCATCTTGAAATCCTCCAGCAGTGGGAACTCCCCCACATCCCTGCAGAGGTTGTTCCAGGGATTGATTGGTCTCACCATAAAGGAAATTATTCCGCTCTCTTGCGCATAGGTGGTGTTGCTGGATTGAGGGTGTAACGTTGTATAAGGTGCTTTCAAACTTGATGTAATGTGTTGTGTGCCTTGTTTTTTATCCTCTGTGGAGAAGGGAAGTCTTCAAAGTGATAGAAAAGGGTGGCACCAAGGGGAAAAAAATCTACTCAGGACCGAGTTAAACCCCAGAGAGCAGTGGGGAGAGACCTGGTCTTTGCCCTGTTTAACTTCAACAGCAGATAACTAGGATGAATATTCCTTTGCTGTTAACTGTCTAACGTGTTCTGAAATGCTTTTGGAAAAGCTTAATTTACAGCGGAGGTGTGTCTGTGGGTTTAAAAACCCACTAGAAGTGTTGCTGCTGCTGTTCTTTGGCCACACAGGGACTGACTTAAGGCACGACTGGCCACATGAACTCCTGCGGTGGGCTGCATCTGACTGGTAGTAGGTTGTGTCTGAGATTTGCTTCTGGTGCTCGAAGGGACTCACACTTTGGGCAGGCAGCTGAAGGTGTAGAGTAAAGGTGCAGGTTCTGTGGGTTCTTTAAATACTGATCGATGGCTTGGTGTTCAGGCAGATTGCTGTGAATCTTCTGGTGAGCCTGTAGACATGCCTTTGTTTTCGGAGGCACGTGGCACCGGTGACGTCCACCATAGTTCTTGTTCATTTCTGGTATTAACTGCTGGCAGAGCTTTGGAGGGTGGGACACAGATGAGCACTGGCAGCTTGTGGGGTGTTTTGTTCGGGGTTCTCTTTGTCCCCTCTTGAATGAAGGCTTCCTTTCTACTCAGAACTGCTTATGTGCACTATGCTGCTGCTTTCTCTTTTTTTTCTTGTAACGTTTTGTTTGTTTGTTTTTCAGCTTAACTTCCCATTTCTAAAGAACTAAAAAGGCAGAAGAAATTAAAAAGTAATAATAAGATTGAAGTGGTCTTGCGCTACTCCCTTCCTTGCTCCCTCTGCTCATCTAGCATCTCTTTCACCCTTTCCACAATCTCAACACTGATGCAAGAGTCGCCTTCTCTGCACCTCCTACCGCCAGGAAAAGCCTTCTCTACCTTCTGGCTCATCCACTCCCTGCACCAAATCTTACCTAAAACACTTCTCTCCCCTTTCAGTCTCACCAAACTTCTGTCCCACTGTTACCCTGAACCTGACATTCCGAAGGCACACTGTACAACAATTTGATGAGTTATTCCCTGTTAACTGAGAGGGATTTTGTGAAGCTGTTTGAGATGCAGCTTGTGAGATGTGCTCTACCAAGGCTTGACTTTTTAATATCTTAGTGTAGCATTAGTGTTCTTCTCTGTTGTGACCCTTCAGTAAGAAGCAGGCAAGCCAGAACAGGCTGCAAAGTACTGTTCTTTCTTGTCCTTCTAATGGCACTGGGCACCTGCTCAGGAAGACACAGTGAGGAGATGGTGAGTGTGTACCACGTGTGTGGCCTCATTCGGGGTCTCCAACAGCATCCTACTAATTTTGCTTGCTCGGCCTCTTTATATGTCTTTGAAACAAACAAACCCAACTCTGCTCCAGAAACTTTGGTCATAAATTGTTTCCAGTCCTAGTCTTGGTAATGAACCATGGAGCTGTTTCAAGTTTTTGGTCAGTCAGGCTTGGGCTGATGCTTAGGACTGCTCCAAACCCGGCACCGCTGGTGTGGGAGTCGCAGGCTGGAACTGCTGCCTGGGGCTGCAGGAGATGGCAGCTGCTCTGAGGGGAAGGGAAATGGATCTGCTTCATAGAATCATAGGATGGTAGGATTGGAAAGGACCTTTAGAGCTCATCCAGTCCAACCCCCTGCAGAAGCAGCTCCCACCTAGATCAGGTCACACAGGAACGTGTCCAGGGGGGTCTTGAAGCCCTCCAAGGAAGGAGCCTCCACACCCTCCCTGGGCAGCCTGGGCCAGGGCTCCCTCACCTCACAGTGAAATAGCAGTTGTGTGGTTGAAGTCGAAATAGTCCGTTTCCTTTTGGTGTGGGATGGTCNTTTAACTTTATTAATTTTGATCTTAATGCAAGTGATTGGGCTTCTGGTTTCCGTTGGTTTTTCTTTCTTTTTTTCCTTTCCTCATGTTCTCAGGTTGGAATTTTCCTGACCTTGAACGTCAGGGTTCAACTTACAACACAGTGAAATGTTCCTGGTCAGGGGTTCCTTGGAAGGGAAACTGATCTTAAAATGCAGTGAAAATGGTCTTTTTTCAGTCACTAAATGTCAAATACGTTGTGACAGTGATAACTCAGATGAGCAAAAAGCATCGGGATAGTGAATATTTCTCCCAATGGCAATTTGACAAGAAGTGAAGGCGGGGAGGATTAGGATGGATCCTTCCAGTGGGTCCGTGAGACTTCCCCAATTCATGGCTGTGAGTGTTGGGAGTGTTTTTGTTTTGTTCTCCCCACCCCAGTTCTGTATTTCACTGAGGACTGAGTGAATCTTGTGCACTACACGGTCGCTTCACTCTGACACAATTACCATCTTAGCTACAGCAGCCAATTGCGCAGAACACAGGACAGGTTCTGCTCCATTGTCGCCGTTGCTCTGAGTAGGAACGGGAGATCCTGTGCTCCTTTCACGTAACCTTGAAATCTCTGTTCACGTGAGTTCTGACAGCACCTTGTCAGCTCTAAGTGCTGCTCTGGGGTAGATGGAGATGAGTTGGGTATTGGTGCCTTGCCCATGGTCCCTTTTGCAGTTTGAAGTCTGAAACTTGAAGACTTGATGTCTCTTATAAAGGGGTATTTTTGCCAAGCAGCAGGAGGGTTTTTATTCTAGTGCAAGAGCACTAGAATTATGTCTGAATCTGTTCAGGAAGGTGACTAAAGGTAGCATCATTCTTTGCTCTCAGGATTTTGTGTTCAGGCTCCTGAATGCAAGGTGCTGAGCTCACTGTGACCACCCCTTGGGGTGCTGCTCTCGGCTCCCAAACCAGTGTCTGGTGGCAGTGGTGATCCTTGCAGGAAAGCGAGGCACTGAGCTGACTTTGGTTCCAGGTGCAGTTTGCAGAGTTGGAGATTGGAAGGAAACTTGGTCAAGGAATAAGATTCTGATAAGGAGTAACTGAAAATCAGGGGACTTCCAGGTTTCTTTATAGGTTCGAGCTGCACCATAAGGTAAATGCTCCCAATGGGCTACACAGCAAGGAGACAGCAGGGGAAATGGGCAAACTCGTGTGTGAGCACCCCGTGTCTGTCTCCTCACTGTATCTGGTGTCACGTGTGTTAAGGTTGAACACTTGGTGTATAACACCTGTTTTGAAGCGTGGTCTGTTCTGCTGCAGTTGCTGACTTCTAACTTCTCAAAGTGAGGCTGCTGCTTTGCTGCCTGTATGGGTACTAAAGACAAGGCTTTCTTGTGTCTCGCATCCCTCTTCACCTTGCAGAGGGACCTCGCAGCTCCTGCAGCTGCCGTAGTAACGCATGAGTAAATGCATTCACTGAGTTGGAAGTTCAGTTGCACTCGTTTATCTTTGAGACTTAAAAACACGTGGCAGGGCTTTTTTTGGTTGAATACTACTTCTGGGTTCTTTGTTTTTCCCCTTGTAGGTAGTTGGCAAAAAAGGAGAGAGCCACTAGGACGCAGAAGATACTGGAAGGCCTTACTGCAGTCACAGAGATCTTCATTTTTATCTACGACTCCTGGATAATTGCTTGACCATAACCAGAGACTGTCAATCTGTTTCATTTAATGCCATTACCAATAAACCATTGCTTTTGTTGAGATGGAGTTTCCCCAGTGTGTTTCTGTTGTAATCCTCGCCCACGCGCTTGTAAATAAAATCCGTTACTTTTGCCAAGGTGAGTTTTGTTATTCTGCTAACTCTGCCTCCTCTTCCTTTCTTCGACTTCAGAACTCGACTGGGCTTGTCTTCAGCAACAGAAGACACAAGTAGCTCGTGTTTGTGCAGAGGGTTTGAAATGTCAGATGTAAGTAAAACCTCAGTGGCCTTCCAGAGGCTAACAACAAAATCCGAGCTGCTTTGCTTTGCTGTCCGGGCGAAAACAGGGTGATCCTCACAAACTACACGCTTCCCCTGTGTCCTCCCTACCTCAGGAGGCAGAGGAGGAGGAGGAGGAGGAAGCGTTTCTTGCAGTTACCTTGCAGGTTTGTCTCAGCTGCTGGGAGCTGCTGGTCACGCAGAGTGTTGGTGGTTTCAGCGTGGCTGCGTGATGCTGCCCTGGTTTCCCGGGCAGAGCAAGCGTGCTGTGCAGCCTGCAGGGAGATGGCTGTGCACCCCACCTGAATGCAAAATTCCTCTTTCCTTTTATTGAGTGTTTTTCCTCTCTCTGGATCTTGATAAGGAAATGTTTACTGCAAATATTAGTTTTACATCTTAATTGGAATTCCTTCACTACTTTGGTAAATTTCCTTGGAAGTGTGCCCTAGGTAATTTTAATAAATGGGGCATTGATCAGCACCATGTACAGAGAGCACTGTATAAATTCCCAGTAAAACTTGCTGAGTGTTTTAATTGGCATAATTAATTTCTTTGTAAAGTTTAAATTTGTTACGTTTCTAATTACCATAAATCCCACTAAGGCTTAAATCCTGCCCTAATTGGCAATTCCTCCCTTGCGCGCAGTAGGGTGGTTCTCTTCTGGCTCGGCACACTCGGATGTTAAATACCGAGTCAACTTGCTGCGAGGAGTCACTTGCTCCAAACGGAGAACTGGGGGTTGTGTGGAGGTACCTTTCTCAGAGGCAGGTTTATTTTCCCCCCCTGCTGTCTCCCTGTGTTCCCCCCAGGTACTTGTCTGCTGGTGTGACATCCGCGGCGTGCGCTGGTGGCTCGGTTGCTGTCGTACCTCGCTCGTGCTGTGCTTCCCTGGGGGGTGTAAGGTACGTGACTCGCTCTATATCGAATATAAATCACTCCTAAACAGAACTGAAGGCAATATAAGTAACTGTTGATCGTTTTGCACACCAGTTAGCTTTTGGGTCCTTGTTTTAAGTGCCTCGTGTTAAGTATTGCTTACCTCATCGTATTTATACCTGAGAGGTTTGATGACCTAGTGGTTCTCATCTTTAATAGTCAAACATATATTGTTCATGAGACTCTTCTGTGGTGTGCGTGGCTGCATGACCTGTGCCTTCCACAGTGATATTGTCTGCACAGGCCTAAACAGAGGTAACTGTCACACGTTTCGCTTCATGGAGGATTGGGAAGGGTTTTGCATGAGGAGCCAAGCATCCCAAAGGTGATCTAGGTGAACCTGTTTCTGCAGGGGGGTTGGACTAGGTGATGTCTAGAGGTCCCTTCCAACCCTGCCATTCTATGCTGTGCTTGATGCAGTGCTGTCGTTTAAGGGGCACGGCCTGTCGGTGTGTTCCTGGGTGCAGGTGGGTCCCACAGGATGGATCCTGCAGGATGGGTGCTGGCACCATGCTGGCTTGCCCTGAGGGTTTTGAGGTTTGTTCTTAACGGGAAAAGTCCCACTGAGGAGTTGATCTGGTCTAGAACTGAGTAGGAGCCCTAAACAGGGAGCATGATGCTGCCTGTCCAAATAGCTCTGGTAATGGAAACGTGGCTAGTCCAAGCTGTGGATGGCTAATGCTCACTGTTCTGGGGTTAAATCAGCTCCCTCCTTGGCTGGCTGCTTTCAGATACCCTGAGGCCGATGTTTGTTTGGGATAGGTGTTGTGGTGTTCAGAAGCCTTCCCTAGGCAAGGGGCATGTGTGGGCAGCAATTACTGATGTGCCTCGATGCACATGGAGGATCTGACTCAGCTTTAACCCCAGTCCTGTCCCCTCATGCCCCTGCAGCTGGCCCACCCCTTGCTGCTTTATTTCTAGCAGAGGTTCATCTGTCGAACTCCCAGTGAAAACCTGTGGGTGCACACGTGGTTTACAGCAGGTGTCCTACTTCCAGTAGTAGCCTTAACAACAGCTTTAGTTGGAACCTTCCTTCGGGGCTGGCAGGCTGGTCCTGAGGTTTGCTCGGGTGCCTTTACATGCCAAAAGGCTCCTTGGTCATGGGATTGAGTGTGAGGCTGGGGATTGCAGACCAGAATCAGTCCACAGTGCAACACCTTAATTAGGGTATTGCCACGGACAGTGTTCCTGTGTGGACACAGGGAGAAGGCTGAGAAGCGGGACTTGAGTCGCCGACGGGTACTGTGTGCTGGGAGCCTTTGATGTGGGCTCGTCTCATCTTCACCCTCTGCGTTCCTGGTGTGTGGAGATTAATAAGCACACGTTACCAGAGAGCTGCTGGATTTCATCTAGAGAGAACAAACACAGCACTGGGGAAGTTGTTTTCCTGTTGATATTTCTCGTAAGAGTTTGAGGTGTTGGGAGACAAATCTCTACATATCGTTTGGTTTCTGAATTAGTGGAGAAAGGCAAGAAGTAATGACAGGGGGAAACTGTAGCCTGAGAAACGTGCTTGTGGTCAAGGTGGTGCACCTTTAATCTGCCTGATTACTTCAAAACACCACGTTTCCTCCTCCTGTCTTCCTCTCAGGCAGCTGGAGATGCTGGTAAGGTGGTGTAGGCAGGGGGAGACCTAATGCAACACCTTCTGCTAAAATAAAGTGTTCTCTTTCTAATTATCAAAACAGTACTTCTCTGAGAATTCAGGAGAGCGCTGTCCTGCAAAGGCACTTCAGAACACATCAGCCTGGGCAATTTCTGTAGCCTTTAATGGCGGCATGACCGAGTTGATGCTGAATCTCCACTACAGTTCCCTTGAAGAATTGCACAAGGTGTAAACGCTGAGGGGTGGAATAAGGTTTCTTCTTTTGGAGTGAGTGGGAAGGGACGTTTATGTTGTGTCAACACCCAGCACTGCTGCTCCTTTGCCTCTGCTCTGCCTGTGCTCTGCCTCGCTGCTGCCTTCATGGCGCAGCGTGCGTTGTGCCTGAAACAAAGCACATGAGGCCGTGGTTAAAAACGCACGTACAGAACATGCTGGAGAAAGCTGTGTCTGGGGAGGAGTTGGTGGATGAGGAAGGGTTTTGCTGCAGTGGTTGGATGCTGAGCAGCTCAGTTACTCCTGTGCTTCACAGCATGGTGGGCGTTGGATGGGACCTCCAGAGATCATCCAGACCAATCCCTCTGCAAGACGCAGCTCCCACCTAGATCAGGTCACACAGGAACGTGTCCAGGTGGGTCTGAAGCTCTCCAAGGAAGGAGCATCCACACCCTCCCAGGGCAGCCTGTAAATACTTCTGGATTATTGTTTAAAGGTATTTAAAATGTTTTGCTGTTGTCAGAATGCCCTTGTTTTAAACAGCTGAGCAGGATGGATGAAAGCAAACCTAAATTACCCTCGAGTACAGAATCTTGTTAAAAACTGTGTGCGTGAACTACTTTGTGTGGCAAGGTCATATTTGTGATGAAACTATGATTAAGCTGTGTGCACTGGCATTAAGGGAATGGTTCTGGGGCCAGTCTGGTTCAACATCTTCATCAATCAACCTGGATGAGGGGACAGAGAGACCCTCAGCAAGCTCCCTGCTGGCACCAAACTGAGAGCACTGGCTGATGCACCAGAGGCTGAGCTGCCAGTCAGTGAGAGCTGGGCAGGCTGAGAGTTGGGCACAGAGGAACCTGCTGAGGTTCAACAAGGACAAGGGCAGAGTCCTGCAGCTGGGGAGGAACAACCCCCTGCCCCAGCACAGGCTGGGGGTGACCTGCTGGAGAGCAGCTCTGCACAGACAGACCTGGCAGTGCTGGCTGATCATCAACTGACCATGAGCAGCAACGTGNAAATGTCTCACTGGTGGGTGTCAGGAGGTTGGGGCAGCACTTTTTTTCTGTTGTCTCCAGTGCCAGGACAAGGGGTGATGGGATGAAGCTGGAACACAAACAGTTCCATTGAAACATCAGGACAAAGTGTTTGAGTGTTTGAGTGAGGGAGCCCTGGCCCAGGCTGCCCAGGGAGGGTGTGGAGGCTCCTTCCTTGGGGGACTTCAAGACCCCCCGGACACGTTCCTGTGTGACCTGATCTAGGTGGGAGCTGCTTCTGCAGGGGGTTGGACTGGATGAGCTCTAAAGGTCCCTTCCAACCCCACCATGCTGTGATTCTGTGATAACTGTACTCCTGCCTCTTGAATGTCTTTTGATAATCTTCAGACTTCAGTTGGGGTTTTTGGTTTGGTGCTTTTTTGTTGGTTTTTCTTCTGTCAGGCCTGATGTCAGAGCAACTCCTCGTCCGTTGGCCGTGAAATTTGGTAAGTTTTTTCCCCTCTTGTTTTTTCTCCATGGAAGTGCAGTGGGGGGTGCACAGATAACGCACCACAGCGCTCTGTAATTTATGTGTTGATGAAATGTTGCTTGAGCTCAGCTACCTACTGCCTGTGGCTGGCTTAACTGAGATCTTACTTGTTCATGCGTGGTTCTGGGTGGGCACTGTTGCTGCCGCTTTCTTACACGGCCTCACCTTATTTAAACATTAAAGGCACGTTGGGGTTCTTTTTCCTCCCTATTTTTCCCACTGGAAATTTATTTGAAGCAACAGGCAGTTCTGCTTCAATTCCACGTGGTGTGACAGTGCAGGGAAGCGTTGCTGGCAGCCCAGTGAGTGTGTGACGGCCATGAGTTGCCCGAGGGCTTCAGCCTGCCCTGGCCTGGAGCTGGGCTCTGTTCAGCCCTTTTTCACAAGGCTTTTGAGTCAAGCCTGTAGCAACAAGCCACAGGGTAATGGTTTAAACTGCAAGAGGGGAGATTCAGACTAAATGGGAAGGAAAAGAATGTTTCATGCTGAGGATGGCGAGGCGCTGACACAGGCTGCCCGGAGAGGCCGTGGCTGTCCCACCCCTGGCAGTGCCCAAGGGCAGGTTGCATGGGGCAGCCTTGAAGCAACCTGGTCTCAGTGCCAGGACAAGGGGTAGCGGGCACAGGCTGGCACACAGGTACTGCCACGGCAGGAGATACAGCTTTGGTGCTGAGGTGAGGGAGCCCTGGCCCAGGCTGCACAGGGAGGGTCTGAAGGCTCCGTCTTGGCAAGTTTCTGGCTACGTTTCTGTGCCCCCTGAGTGAGGGCACCCTGCAAGAGCAGGAGCTTGGGCTGGAGGAGCTCTGGAGCTCCCACTGTGTGACACTGTGACCATGTCCCTGCACAGGGCAGGGAGCAAAAGTGGCTGAGCATTAAAGCCCCCACTGCCTGACCTAGACAGTGAAACCGCAGATCCAGGAGGTCAGGGAGGTGCTGAGGCTCCTGCAGGAATGTGGGCAGCGGCCGTGGCGGTCCCA
>WBNH01009745.1:0-34603 GCA_013401255.1 Urocolius indicus
GGAGGAGGAAGGGGGGGGGGAGGCGGCCCGGGATCCCCCTTCTGCCTGGGGGGATCGGGGGCTGCCCTTCCTCCCCATGGAGCAGCAGCTCCTGCCCCTCCTCCCCGGGAGCCGGAGCTGCTGCTGCCCGGGGGAGGCCAAGCCATGGACGGGGGCAGCCGCTCCCCAGTCACATGGGGCAGGAGCCGCTGCCTGTCACTCCCCCCTCCACGCTCCGGGGGAGGAGGCGGCTACCGGAGCGGGAGGGGGCATGAAGGCCGTCGAGCCCACCCTCGTTAGGGAATTAATTCATTAATGGAAGCCACAGGGATTCCTCCTGCGCAACTGCCCCCCCACACACACACCCGCTGCCAGCCTACGGCCCGACGCATGGGTCTGTCTTCATCTGAGCTAGGATTAGGAACATCACCTGATGCACATATTCGTTAATAACGTGAATAATTAATTAACGGTGAGGACGGTGATGCCAGGTAACCAGAGCATCTGCTCACCACCTGGAGCAATCCTGGCTGGGTGCAGCACCCCGGTGCAAGAAGGTGAACTGCAAGGTGATTAATGCTCATTAATTATACTTGAGCAGAGCCAAGGAGCACCTGTCACCCACCAAGTGACGGCAGGGGTCATCTAGTGCTGCACAGCAGTTTTCAACACTCCCAGATTCCTGGGCCACCTGAAAGAAAGCCTTTTGCATGTAAGAGTGGGCCCTGCTACGCTGTATTTAAGGCTCACTTTTCACACTGACCGTTTGGTGCAGTCCATACCCCATTCCAGGACTTCACAGAGCTGGGCTGAAAAGTGCTTATACTTCACACATGTGCATGCATATGTACAAGCACACTGCCTAGAAAGAACTGTTCATAATAACTGAGTCATTGTTGCCATCCACAGGAGCCTGGAGTACTGACAATACAGAAGGATCCTGATCCAAAATATCAAAGTAGCCCTCCACAGACAGTGCAGCGGGAAAATATGAGTGTTGTATTGTGTTATTCTTGCTTAGAGTACTTTCCACTCTCAAGAAGCCTGAAATGCTTGTGGAGATTTCTCCCTCAGTAGTAAAAAGTAGCTAAATTATAATAAGTTCATCATTTGTCTAGTATGCTTTGAACAGATATCACTTAGCTGCCAGAGTCCACATCTTCTTTTGTGCACTGGAGTAGGAAAATAAATTTCAGCATATGATGAGGTTACCATAGCATACAGGCCTTTAGACAGTACTTGCATCCTGTTCCAGAAGGTCATCTTGTCTGTGTAATCTCAAGCACTCAAATATTCATACAACTAAATCACCAACTCTGGAAGCCTTGCGTTTGAGAGGTTCAAAACTGCTGGCTGAGAAGCTGTCTGGTCCATTTCCAACATACCCTGGAAGTCAGGGAAGTTCCAGAAGGCAGCAAATATTTTATCAGCATTTTTAGTGAGTGAATCAGACAGCCCAAGTAATTAAAAATTTCTCTAACCTAAGTTTGAGCTCAGGTGACTTAACAGCACATCTGGTGCAGGAGTTAAGTAGCCAATTGAAGGGGAGGCAATATAAAAAAATTCTGCTTAACATGAGATTCTGGAAGCTTGGTGGGAGTGCAGTTTTCTATCGACTTAGTGTCTTTTTGATGATGTTAAACTTGGCTCTTTTGTAATAGGCTTCATCAATGTCTGAAACATTAAATTTATTACAAGCTCAATGACTTCTCTGTCTTAAATTGGTGTGGTAAAGACAAGTTGGTCTTTCTCTAGTAGGACAGCTTATGAACCCCACGTTATTGAATGTTTTTACCAGTGACCTGAAAAGAATTCTGAAATCACGATTAGCAAAGCGTCGGGCGAGGGGCAAAGGTTGCTTATGGCTACACAGCCCTACGTTGAGTTTAGGCATAATCAAATCCTATGTATTTCAATCAAGCGAAATGTAAAATCCCACATCTAGGAACAAAGAATGTAGGTCACACTGAAAGGATGTAACTCTATCCTGCAAAGCTGCAATTCCGTAAAGACTTCATTAAGATGAATAATCAGCTGAACGTGAGCTCCTTCTGCAGTGCTGTGACCAAAGGGCTAGTGCTGTCCTGGGAAACAAACAGGGGCCAGCAGGTTCTTTTGCCTCTGTTGTGACTGCTTTGGAAATAATTTGTCCAGCCAACATTTCAAGAAGGATGTTGAAAAACTAGAGGGGTTTCAAAGAAGAGTACTGAGAATGATTGCGGGACTGTCAAACATGTTTTATAGTGACACCCAAAGTGCTCAGTCTATTTAGCTTTTCTGTTTCTAAAGAGAAGGTTAAGGTGTGAGGTGCTCATACCTTAGGAGCACTGAAACAGGAAGAAAAGCCTGATAATTCCAGGATCTTCTCTTTGGCAGACAAAAAGATAAGATCTCTTGACAGAAGGTGATAGGAAACAAATTCACAAATAGACCGTGCTTTTGTAGTGAAGAAACTGAAGAACTGTTGAAACAGCTGATTGAGATTTATGGTAGATTCACCATTACTAGATTTTTTTTAAACAAACAGTACCAGGTGGATTTTTTTCCCTTGAAGAGAGACAGCTTGGATAGACCACAACTGCTAAAACCAAAACCAGCAACTGAGCCGAGTCCTAACTCAAGATATCAGACTAAGACACTCTAAGGGATCCCTGCTGGTCTTGGGCTCTGTTACTCCACAGAAGTTACATCTGGGTAGTGCCCGTCTCCCTGCGCTGTGTGACATTCAACATGCAGCAGGCTCAGGCTGTTGCAGTGCCACTTTCCCAAGGAAACTGCTTGGTGCAGTCCAGAAGGAGGCTCTGTGGCCCTCTGCGATACCAGGGCCAAGGTATGGCCTAGTGTATCTGTAGAAGTGGGACCTTAGTGTTCTCCAGTTTGTGACCCAAGGTATGAACAACTCTGAAATATTTGGGCAAGATGAAGCATGTATTTGCATGCAATAATAGTGTAGAGGGTCAAATATGTTCCAGACATGGGAAACATAAAGAAAAGATTACGATACATTGCTCTTAAGTGCAGCATTTTTTTTTTCTGGTATGGAAAATTGCTTTAACAACATAGTAGCAATAATTATTCCTTGCCCAAAACATAGATAATCTTGTATTTTCTATGGGATCTTTTTAAGAGAAAGGGATCTGTCCTACATACTCTTGTTCTCAGCATGTTTTCAGCTACAATGGCTTGCTGTGGAGCTGTCAAAGCTGTGCATCACAGGCTAAGACCCCAGCAACACTGGTCTTCCCAACAATACTGAAACCAGTGCCCATGTAGGCATCTGTAGGAGCAAAAGCCAAGGAATACTCTGAACCATTATAAAACACCGTGTGTAGCATGATTATTTCCATTACATTGTTCATACTCTAATAAAGGACTCGGTGCAAGTACTCGTACAAAGTGAATAATGCATCCTTCCCAAACCTTTTAGTCAAAGATCCCAGTTCTTTCATGGCCCACAACCGCTCTGAACCTCTAGAAAATGAAGGAGAGTTCTATGCTGAGGTAGCAGACCATTCCAGCATCATGGCTTGCAGGGTTTTTGAGCTAAAAACCGGGAGCTTATACCTGTAGAGCTTACGCTTTAACAGTGTAGGTCAATGAAATCCAGCCTGGAAGAAACACTGTTTCAATACCTGCCTGTCTTGTATTTTTTTTTCTTTCTTTCCTGTCTTCAAGGGGTTTTATTATTTGCAGTGCCCTCAAATACACCTTTACAGCTAAAGACACAATCATGTGGACAGCTCTTTGTTTTGTTTTTCCTTCCAACCAATGCTTTTGTGTATTTCTGAAACTTAAGACACCTCCTCTGCTACTACAGTACTTATCTGTAACACCATCGCTTTGAGGGATTAAAGCAGGTTACTTGTTACACACTTAGATCAAGAGTTATCTGAGTAGAAAGTCTATCCTGTTAGGGTTGGCGGAATCTGTTTTTGATCTTGAGTTGTTTTGATTTTCTCTGAGAGCAAGTAACATGTTATTTTAACTTCTGAATAAGGTGTGCTACCTGACTGCGCCTCTTCTGTTTGGCAGAAAGGATTAGAAACCTCCACGGAACTTGCACTCTATTAAAGCAGAGTGCAAGCCATTGAGAACCAAGGAGCTGAATTGTTTTCAGATTATATGTGTGTGTGTGTGTCTTTCCCACATCAAAGACTTTGATGGAAGCTGTTCACGCTATTGTCAGGAATGCAGGGATTGGCACAAAGGTGATTAGCAAAATTGCTTTTCTGCAGGAGAAGCACAAAAAAAATTATCAAAGGATTAAAGAGGATAAAATTAAAAGGTAATGATGAATTTGGGGGTAAATTTTCTCCTTTTTATCCCAAATTATACGTATTGATTTTATTTTACCTATAAAAGGTCTGCCAGAAGAAACCAGGAATAGAAGCTATTTGGTGTGGGTTCTGATAAAGGGCGAGGAAGAAACTTCCCTGAAAAATCCCAACAGCCCTGTTCTATATGCTTCCAAACCACATCTTCAGGGAGATTTCAACAAGTACTGAGGTAGCCCAGCCCTGCAAGGTTCTCCCAAGCCACAGGATTAGGACTTTTATTCATAATCATGCTGAAAATTCCCAAACCAAACAGTTCCGTAAATCAATTTGTCATCAGTGATGCTCTTTGTTTACTTTTCTCACTACACTCTACTGACAAAGATAGTAAACCGAGGGGATTGCTTTCATTATCCACTTGCTGGGCACATGCAATGCTTTTGTATTTTGATCAGCAGTTGAGCTGCTTGAATGGTTTTGGGGAAAAAAAGGCAATAAAAACAGACTCTCAAATATTTTAGTGTATCAGACTGAAGAGCTGAGCCTTCCAGAAGCTCTCTTGCTTGGCAAAACTGCAGTGCAATAAAAAAAATGTATCACCTGCGTTAGCCAGCAGAATTGTCTCATCTTGCAGGTTCAGAATCTGTTTATTGTTCATTTTGTTTTGAGCAATCCTCTGTTATTTGCTGAGTACTGGCCATATACCTGTTTCTTGTCTTTACATCTTGAGGTTTGTTTGTTTGTTTTACTAACCTGTTATTTTCTGGAAGTCACCCAGAATATTTGATTTGTTTTTAAACCTCATTTATCAGAGTATTATCTCAAGCATCTGTTCAGAAAATGTTCATTTTAACTGTTTTCCCAACAATGACCTTCTTCCTCCCCCCCAGGCCACATCAAGTTGTCACTCACCAGACAGCTGTGGAATTTGGAATCATTCCTTTTAAACGCTTTACAATTCCAAATGGTAGATTTCTAATGGCACAATATGATTGCCACAAAGATCTTTAAATTTCCCAATCCTCCAGGCTTCAAAGGCTGGACCGTCCTTGATCTCCTGAAGGAATGCTTTTGAATCTTGTTCTTTTATAGGGGCTACCTATGAAGATATTTTAGGGGCTTTTTCCTTTCATACTTAGAGCCTGAGGAACTAAACATTCAAATACCCACTGGCTTCTTTGAGAGCAAGATCAAAACTTACAAAGTTGTTTCTAGAGATTTTCAGCTCAGTTTTCATTCATTCCACAGGTTGTTTGAAACTTTTTGGAGTGTTAAAGAGTATCCTCAGTGTCACGGTGATTATGGCACCGTTTCAGCCTGCCTCTGCCTTCCACTTCCATGGCTACTTCATGCAGTTCCTAGCCGGCCATGAGCCAAGCCCGACAGTGTCCTGGCTCACCAAGTGTCTGTGTGGGTACAGAGCACTCCCTTGCTACTGGAGAATCCTCCACTGTCAGATGACTTACAAGGTAATAATTTGCTCAAGGAAAGTGAGCAAACCTAATCCTACAAGCAGTTTTGGGTCTGCCTCGACCAGGCAACCAAGACAAGGCGTAATTAGCCGCAGCAATTACAGATTTGCAGAATGACTGGAGTTCTAAGCTTCCTTCTCTCTTCCCCTACAGCCAGAGGCAATTTTTCACTAGTAGTCTTGTTTTGCACTGTAGGATTTCTCAATCAGGAAGCTGCTATTTTTTTTTTTTTTTGCTAGTTAATTCTGTTTCATTAGTGAAACACTGAATTAATCCATCTGAAGTTCAGAGCTTTACAGTGCGGCAACAGGAATCTGGTTGGTGCTGGAAACAGCCTTTATTTCTATTCAATTCAGCTTATGCCAAGCCATAAGGCAGATTTTACCCTCCATTCTCTTATTAATGAAGCACACATGTATACTAAAAAAAACCCCTGTCTTTACATTGTATGTCCTAGTCCTGCAACTAGGAGCACCATGTAAGTGCTGGGTCCCACCTAGCAGATTCATCTGTAGGTTTGGGGCCTTCAGCTGGAAGCCCCTTGGGGAAAGCTCTGTGCTTTCTCCTCTACTGCAGTACCTCCCATGGCATGACCTCTGCTGTGACTGCAGGCTCTCGGGTATTATTATAAGGAGCAACTGATGCTCTGTCACTGCAGTAAGTGTCTGGCTAGATATCCCATATCACTACTGCACATGATTTTTAAACAGTCATCAGCCTAACCTTGGGTTTTGTGACAATAAACTGCAGGACCAGCTAATTACTAACCCACTTCATGGGTCAGGGAACAGGCCTTAGATCCTCATTTACACAGGTTTCTTATGATCATGTAAGCTCTGGCTCTCCAAGGCTATTTTTGTTTGTTTGTTTAAATGGGTTTTAAAAAAAAATAATAAAATCCCACATCCCAAAATAGAGAATGTTTTTCTTTGGGACTGGAAGAAAACACACTTGATGGCTTTAACATCTGCTGGACAATGCGTGGATGGGTGGTGGGCACCTCACACAGTTTCGTGACAAACACATGTGCGTACAGCATGTCAGATTATAAATCCAAGAATAAAGAGTCACTAAAGCCTCCCTTCTCTAGCCCACCTGCCATGAAAGTAGGCCTTTCACTCAACTCAAAATGAGTATTGGGAAAGAAAATGCCAACATTCCAGGGATTCAAGTCAAAATCTCCCCCTCCAGTAAGGGAGGTCTGTCAATTGAACATAAATTGATCCATTGTCTGTCTCACATCAAGACCCACAAGGCACCCCATATGCTTCTATTCTTGCTAGGGACAGACCCCACAGTCCAAGACCATCCCAGGGACACTTATATCTGTCGATGTCTTCTGAAATGCTGCATAATTCTGAAATACTTTTTGTGCTTCTGCAGCCTATTGGTGCCTGGTGCAATTTTTGGGTGCAGAGTGCAGTGAGATTAGCCTGTTACCCAGCAGAGCATGAGCCCTCACAGCTCTGCCGTGGGTGCAAAACTTCCTGCTCTTAGAAGGGAAGAAAGGAGAAAGAACCACTTGCACTTTGCTCTTACCAGAATTCACTGGAGTGCCACGGGTGATAAATTTGATCCTGTTCTTTCTCTTCCACTCCAGGTTTGCCATGGGCTTATCATTGTTAGTGTGTCTGAATTATGATTAGCACTATATTAAAATGCAGCTCTAATAACAAAACAGACTGTGCAAGATGCTCATGACCCTGCAGAGGAGAAAGGGCTTCTGACTTACTGACATCAGTCGTGGCTCTTGAAACTGAATTTACTAGTGTGTGATGACTAACAAATTACAACACTTCTTGTAGATTATTCTCCTTACCTGTAACTGTGCTGCTTCATCTCTTTACTTGTGGCATACTCAGCCCTATAACTGCATTAGTAACACCAGGAAGAGGATGGCTTTCTAAAAGGGGTAAAACCCACAGCACTTTTCTCTATTCCTGACCTCTTTCCTTGCACACAAACAGAGAAAAGTGGGGGTTTTTTGTTTTGTTTCCAGCATGAACCTCTGTACAAGGAATCAGTGGAGCCATCTACTTGCTTATTTTCTGTCACCTGGCCTGAAGCGCAGGGCCCATTTGCTGCGTGGTTGCCCTAGCAGGTGTCTGAGTGTGCAGGTGTGTTGTGCACAGGCAGAGTCCCCAGCGCAAGCACAGACAAAGATTCAAATACTGGGGCCTTTCAGCCTGAACCTGACACTGCCACTTTAAAACCAAAGACACGGACATCAAAGTTTTCCACTCCTCAGAAGGAATGGACCCTTCCAAATGATGTCTCTCATCTCTCTGCCTTTCCTACAGCCTTCTCTCTCTCTCACACGCACTTTTTCTAATGCCATCCCTCCCTCTCCACTTCAAACCATGGGAAAAACCTAGGAAAAGAAGCTTGCCGACCAAGGGACCGTTTCACTGCATTGTGTTTTCCAGCTAGACCTGAACAGACTGAAATCAATTCAGCCCCTTCTCACTCGCTCTTTCCCTCCCTCTCCCATGTCCTTTTTTGTTTCTCTTAGATCGTGCTCTCTGCCTTAAGAAAGCCCAGTTTAGTTACATCTATCCCCATAGCAATCAAGTGACCAGTGGTTTTTTATTGCTTGTAAAAACACGGTATCTTTTTCATGGGAGTCAGGTTCTTCTTTGGTTTGAAATGCCCAGTGAGCAGTGGCAACAACCTGCAGAATCTTTGATCAATTCTCACATATCCATGTGAAGTATCTTTAGTACACCCATCAAAAGAAAGAGGCTTTGTAATTAATATTTTAATATAGTGTACCAGGCTGTCATTGTGTTCTTGGCAAGGGGCCTGACTCAACAGAAGCACACAGAAATACCTGTATCTGATCCGAATCGCTGCGTGCTCTAAGAAAATAGACATTATTAAAGCTGAAGTCCAGCTGTTGCTGTATTAATATCCTCTGTCTTTTATTTGCTCCTACCTTTTGGAAGGTTTCGGTTTTCATTCTGAAATTTTCCAGGCTTGCTCCCAGTCTCGAGGTTATAACTGCCTGGTAAGAACCAGAGGAGAATGCAAGGAGGTTCACTGGAAATTTGAAGAGGCGAGATTCAGCGCAGCGGAGCCAGCAGCCCCAAGAAGGCACAAGTGTCACTGAAATGTTGATCATACCACCTGTCGACAAAAGGGACAGAATTAAGATGTGTGTGCAACATGACTGTTGTGCCTTCCAATCTTTGGAATACTTCATTAGTGTTCCCTTCACATATTTTTTTTTCCCTTTCCCTGAGTTGTCCAGGGTCTCAGGGCCGGATATAAGGTTGCTGTAAAGTACCGTCACTGCATTTAACAGGATTATGCTGCTGTAGATTGAAATAGGCTATTGCCCAAAGACTACATGGAAATTGTCCACCTGGCCTATCCAGAACTTACATAATAAAGAAAACCCAGCAACCAAGACTAACCACAAAACAGAAGTGTCCAACGAAAGCCAAGCATCACCATTGCAAAACAGTTTAAATAAGGAAAATAAAGGTGAAGTTCCAGGCTATCCCCACCACCCAGAGGACCTGAGCCCCACGGGGGTCTTCATAGCCTGCCCTAAAAATCATGGCACTATCTCAGACAAACTGGACTTGGGGAAGTCCAGTCAGCAGATAATGTCATGCCAAGAGCTTCTTGTCACATAGCCCAAGCTGACTACGAAATGGTGAGGTCTTGATTTGCTTTAACGATGGCTAGATCAAAAGCAGCACTGCAGAAACCCACTTGCCATTTACAAGGTGTTCAGGTCAGGTCATCACCTGCTGCCAGGACAAGGACATCCCATTTAAGAACTGAATTAACACCTTCTGGGCTACCTGCAGTTTCCAGCTGGAGGCTGAAGCAATCCTAAAGACAAGCCAATGCACTGAAACCTGCCTTCCACATTGCCAAACTCAAAGTTGTCTGTCTGTCTATCTGTCAGTGTCAGCTGAGTACTTGTGAAAGTCACACAGAACTGTTGGGTGCTCAACACCACAATACATGTCATTGTATTTAGGTGCCTGAGTACAGTTTCCAGTGTTCACCTCCAGACTCTGCAGTGGGTGCTGTGACTCACCTCCCTTTGGTGCCACTTTATTGCAGCATGAGCTTTGATACCACAATTCCAAGTTACTTCCCAAATAGCACAACAGGTCGTGAACTGATTTTCCTCTGCCCCCTCAAATACACTGCTACTATCTGATAATTGCCTTGCAACTTCAACTACCCAAGATTTGAGACCGCTATCTTCTGACTATCTTTAGTTTGGCTGTGCCCAGAATGTGGCCTAATTATTCTCAGCCAGCTGCACAGCCTTTCAGAGCTATGTTTCAGGAAGAGAGGTGATTAATTATGACCCTAATTTTGTGTGATACAGACTTTTAGGTAAAGGAATTAAAGAGCTCAGCCATTCAGGTCAGCAGTTATTTCATTTGGTTTATAGCTGTTAGCAGAGTATATGTGTTTATAAACATTCTCTGTATTTAATAGTGCATTGTGTAAATACAGGTCACCAAGGATTTTCCCAGTAAAGAACGTGCAGCATAACAGATTCTACACAAAACTGCAGAAAAAGGGCAAATAAAATATTGCACAATGAGGAAATCCTAGATGATAATAGGTATTTGTCTTAGAGGATAAATGAAAGTGGCTAGAGTTAGTTATCTGTGCTGCGAGGTGCCTCCTGATTAATGTGCTTAATCATACAAACGTAACGGTCTCCTGGAATCTTTAGCACTGGGGCTTTTTCTCTGTTTTGTTTTGTTGGTTTTTCTTTAATGAGAAAAACAATGCTGTCGTGTTTTGTCACAATGTGTTGTCACTGTTGTGGTTGTATTTTCAAGGGTGGTTTTCCTAAGGGCTCATTCTCTTTCTTGCTATAATTTCTTCTGACTTCCCACTCCCTATTTTATGTTGTACAAGATTAGGATCAGAATGTAAGCTTTTTCAAACACTTGTAGGTGCTGAAACAGCCTGGCAGCTCTGGTTGCCCGCTTCTAGGATTCCTCAACTTTTCTAGCTTGCAAATAATTGTCATGATTGTGTGTAAATGCCATCTCTTGGGACTTCTGCTTTAGATACTGCAGGAATGCGGTTCCCCTGGAAGTAGCCAAGAGGGATCCACTTCCTTACACATCTTCAAACATTAATCAGGGAGAAAACTCCTTCTCTCCATCCAGATTCTCAATTATGTCGCAGAAAATCCTAGGAAGTGGGTTGAAAACAGACTATATGCTCCAAGAAACAAACAAAAGAAAGTTAACAAGGGGGGGGGGGGGCATAGAGACATTTTCCCCGCTCATAGGAACAGATGGACAAGAATAGCTGCCTGAGCTATCTGAACTTTGTACAGGAGCATAAAGGCAACAGATGAACATTGTATTAGAAAGGCAGAGGAGAGAACTACAGTGAGAAAGCAGAGAGATGGTGTTGAGACACTTTCGGGGCAGGGGAGGGGGGAGATGGTTCGTTGGGCCAAGTGACCTTTTCCCATCCAGCAATTTCTTCTGTCCCAGTGCAGAATGACAATGGGAACCCAATGGCAACGCAATTTGACATCCCCGTCCATACCGACAGAGATTCAACTCGACCGTGCTGCGCTGCTGCGGCCATGGGATGCTGTGAAACACGCCAGACCCAAGTCTCCAACTTGCCCTCTTTTCTGTTGTTGTTGTTATTGCTGTTTGTTTCCATTCACCCCCTTTTCTTCTCCATTTTTTTTCTGCCTTGACTCTGATGGGGGCTCTTTTTGTGCAAAACAAGCCCTTCTGATCTCTTTGAAAGGCCAGCTCTTGTCATTCTTCCAGATCATCATTGTATGACATGTTTTTATATCAGACTGACAAAGGAGCTATTTGATCAGGGGGTATGGTGTGTGATTGTAAGAAATTCAGCTAGCCGGTGGCAACCATTGTTCCCCAAAGCGGCTCCCTGACCCCATTCTATTCAAGGAAAAACTCCCTTGGAGTGGCCTCTATTCATTGAGTAACACCAGTCCACAGTCTCACTCCAGGAGTATGCTCAATTCAGAGGTGTGTCACCGATATTGCCCATCAACCAGCCTTTAACTCTTTCATCAGCATTAGGTTTCCAACACAACAGCTGTTATCATAGGATGAGCTGGGGGGGGGGGGGGGTGTGCATTCCAGCTCCCTGAGCTCTCCTTATCTTGGAGAAATTTAACCTTCCTTTCCAAAGTTGCCTCGGAAAATACCCATCTGCTGCTTTCTTCAGAGTGCAGCCCTTTCCATCCCTCTTCCCTGAAACGCACCAGTTTGTTACTCAGCTTCAAAATCAAGTATCTCTCTGCTTGCTCAGGCTAACAAGGGGCTTTGCATTGGTTTGAACGATCTCTGCATCTGCCCTAAAATGATCAGTGACCCTCCTGCACCAAAATCTCACAACCTTCCCTCTCCTAAATAATCTTGTACCCGCATATGCATCCATGGCATGTGTGGCTACTAAGAGAGAGCACACAGATGACACTCAGCTGTGTCCCTGGGAGACATTTTGTCTCACCTTATCAGCAGAGAAAACTTTGGGCATTCCCACCAGCCCCAAGAAGGCTGTTCACTAAAACTCCTCCTGCCTCTGTGTGCTAACACAGAGCCTGTAAACCTCAGGGAAATCAGTGCAAAAGGTCCCACTAGGTTTGAGAAGCTGTGAATCAAACCTACAGCCCTGTACATGCAGCAGTTATAGAGCATCACCCTGCAGCCAGAACAGGATCAGAGCCAGGCACAAGGTGGCAAACAACTATGGATTTGGCACCACAGGGACTGATGGGTTTGAGTACTTTTGGGAGGACTGTCTAGATGACATGATTAAAACTGGTCTGTCCAGAATATATGCAGGTACACCAATCACAATCACTGCCTGTGCCTTGGGGAAGTCTCTGAAGCAAATTAAACCCAGTTCATCCATCCTAGCACAGCTCTGCTGCATCTTTCAGTGCAACATGCAATGAGTATGACCCCTGGTTCTTGCAAGATCATCCATCTCTTGACATAGCTACAGTGTCCCAGGAGCATAATTACTTCCCTGGTAGGAATCACAGTCCCTGCTTTCAGCATCACCACTAGCCCCAGCCTCCACCTTCTGCAGCCCTCCTCCAGTGGCAAGCACTCTGCCAGGGTTTGGTACCAACTTGATAGCAGCTATCGGCACTTGTTAATAAACTCGGGCTCCCTCTGCTGGGACAGAGCACAAAATACCGAGGGGCTCTGCAGGACAGGATTATCTCGCTGCTGGGCTTTGAAGCAGAGGTGTTTTTTTCCCCATAGCATTTCACTAAGTGTCATGATATTACCCAGTGTGGAAAAAGGCATAGTATAACAGTAGAAGCAGCAGCAATGCTTTGCACTGCAGCATCCTTCACTACATGCTCCAAAACGTCTGGGAAACTTGCATTAAACTTCCAGTGAGCTATGAACTGATCTGGCACCAGCTCCATTTTACATAGGAGGAGCTCAGGTGGTCAGCCGGTTGTTCCATGTCAGCAGCTGAAGTGTGCAGCCTTCTCCTCTGTCTGCTGAGACATATGTATGCCTGCACCAGCATGCTGGATTTAATTCCTCTGGGAACAGTCCTTTTAGAAGTACTTCTGCCACAGACCTACTCTCCACCACAGGAGACTTTTTGCGTCAGTCTCAGATGACCGCAAAAGCTGCAATGGATTGGGAAAATCCTCTCCTCCCCTCACCCAGGAGCACGTTCTACAGCAAGACCCAGTTGTGCATGTGGAAAGCTGCTTCTGAGGGGGCTGTGTCTGAGCAAGAAGGCTACAATCCCCTGCTCCACCTGCATCGTGCTAAGCTGCCACCTCATGATTTAAGGCATGGGGGAAAAGATGCAGGTGCAGCCCTGCATTCCCAGCGTGCAGAGGTGTAAGATCCCTGAGCAGAATCAGTTAGCATAGCAAAGAGCTGCTAGGATAAATCAAGGAAAGGGGAATGTGGGTTAAACCTCAGGAAAAAGGTCTAGGCATGAGTGAAACCCACTAGGAAAGAGAAGTAAACCCAGTCCTTGAGTAGAACAAAGTTGCAAACCATACACTTCAGGGAGACTTTCCCAGTAGGTCCATGACTCTTGCCATCTGCTGCTTACGAGTGCTATGTTATCTCTATGACCTTCAGCCCACTCCTAGTTGCTGTGCAGGATGTTACTGCATCGACGTTTTTTCCAACAAAAACTGCAGCGTAGATCGAATGAAATGCATTTCCTCAGCAAAGCTGCTGCCTTCATCACTCACATCTGTGCTTCCTGACCAGAGATCACTGCTGAGGGTAAGCAACCTGCTCTGGATGCTCTAGTCTCAAGGAAGGTCAGGCATTTCCCCAGCAGTTCAATGCAGGACAAATAACTCAAGGAGACCTGTTGCCTTCCATGACAGCGAAGACAGCTCTCACTAGTGATCCGAGCACCCAGCTTGCAGCTAAGTTCACAGTAATGTCCTGTAGCATCCCAGCCTTATCTAGGGCTGAGCCTTCTTCCTGTAGGCTGTTGGCAGAGCTATAGATTCACTGCTTTGAGGAGGAAAGATTTGCTTCCCCATACAGTCTGTCCCTAAAACAACATAGCAGCAAAGAGCTTCAGAGTTTCTGCCCCCATAGGGAACAGTTATAGGAGCAAGCAGAGCAATACAGGAAGGTTTCTGGGGATGAAGGCTCTGTAATATGTTGACAACTCCCCTCTTCCCCATCCCAAGCTCTTTATGTCCCACTGGCACTCACTCTACCTTCTGCCTGGCTGACCACTCTTGGGGCTGCTGTGACTTTTTGTGTCATGGCCAATTGCCAGGTGACCAGTTTCAAGTAACAGTTCCACACCCGTTTCAGAGAACAGCAATGGCAGTGTGTAGCCCATGCATAAAACCCAAAAAGGGTTCTTAACCCACTTGGGAATAAGTCAGTATACTCAAAGCTTTCCTGCACAAACAGCAACTGGGAAGGCCAAGCACTGCAGTGCCACTGGTTTTGGGGCACAGTACCCATGACGCTGCCCAAACAGAGGAGCAGAGGCTGATCTGTGTCCAGCACCTCCTCCCAATAGTCAGTGCAGCTTCTCTGGACTGTACATCAAGACAGGATACGGCCAGGTCAGTGCAGCTCACCCTGCCACAGGTTGTATCCAGCTCTGGGGCAGAGCAGGCAGCAGAAAGGCAGAGAGCAGCAAACTGGCCATGAAATAGCCAACTGCATCAATGGGGGTTTGCCTCATTGGCATTTCTCCCCTGAAGCAGCCCATGAGACGTTCACTTGGTCTCAATAGCAGACACTGCACTTTTGTCACCTCTCAAGATGACAAGAGGACTAAAAGCCAGTGTGCTTCACTGACTGGTTCTAGGTTCTCTCTCTCCTCCACCTGGACATTAATTCCCAGGGAATGTATTTTAGGTAGCACAGAGGTGGGATCCACAACCTCTCTTCACTCGGGGCAGAGGGGGCTCCTCTGCCATTCCAGCTGAGATTTACCCATGCTCCTGCCTACTTCGTCCCCTCTGACATTTGTCACTTTGCCCATACCACCAGGAGAGCCTTCCACACTGTAGATAGCAAATATAGAAGAAATTTCCCCACGTGTAAGGTTATCCCACATCACAGCACTTTTTATTTGTCTGAAATCCCAGCTGATGCAGCCTCACTATCAGGGCAAAAATCTCAGCTGCAATTTTCTCTGTAGGGAAGTTTCTCATCCTCATTGATGCTTAAGGCAAGCTGGCTCCCCCAGAGAGCCTCAGACTTGATTTGGGGAACCCCAGCTGTCACATCCCACTACACTAGTGGGCAGCATAGCCCGTGGGGAGGCCATCTCCACATCACACCACCCCACACTCATGTTCAGCCTCGTGCCAGGAACAGCAAGTACATCTCTTTCTTGGGAAGTGGTTAGAGGCAACTGCTGGTGGAGGACAGGCAGCTGCTGCAGCGGAGACAGTCATCAAGTGCAAGTCATCCCCTGCACTGGTGTCAAGTGCACGGTGAAGGCACAGCTCTAGTGGGGAGGTGGTGAAACCCTCAGCTCCTCCCAGTGATCTCTCTGAGAGGGAGTGAAGTGTGGCCACTTCTCCAAGCTCCATGATGGAGACTGCAAGGGCTCAGCATGTGTCAGCAACCACTGCTCTCCCCTCTCATTCTCCTCAGTCCATTACGGGCTGAAAATGCTCCTTTTCCCTACTAAGTGCTGCTGGCTGGTAAAGCTTTTCTTATAGTTATCCAGGCTGGGATACTGGGGGGATTTGGGTCAGCGTGGCAGGTGCTGCACAGACTGCCACAAGCCAGAGCCTTTGGAATTTGCCATTTCCACAGCACCTTTCCTCTCCCTGTCCAGTCATGCCTCTTCCATCTTTTGGTCCCACCTCAGCAGCAGCTGTGGGACCTCAGCATCTGGGGACATTGACCAGCTCTACAAACACAGATTCTGCCAAAACCTCTTGCTATACCAAAACACCTGCGCTCACTGCTGTTACTGTGCTAGCTTCATGTAGGACAATTGAAGATATGGGCACAGAGTTTAATTAGGTCAAACCAATGTCTGCTCACATCTGAAATGATGCAGAGTGGCTCTAGTGAAGTCAGAGGAGCGACTGTGGCTTTACCTATGACAACTGAGAGCAAAAATAGCTCAGATTTCACCCACTGAATATTTGAATGACCAGAGATGGAGCCCTCCTGAGCAAGCATGAGATTGGGGATTTCAGCATTCGTTATAAAAGAAGTGCTACCTTTGTTTTACACAATGTGCTGCAGCCTCAGCAGCAGAAAACGAGGGACAGGAGACTGTAACCATGCCCCAGCTGCACCTCCAGCAGGGACCATCTCTGCCTTTCTTCTTCAAAACAGCCTGGAGTTACAGTGAGCTCAATCAAATCAGGGTTACAGCTCCACAGTCGCCTTCAAATCTGTGTGCAAGCCCCTGCAGGAATCTTTTGGAAGAGAGAAGCCCTGAGCAGAGACACATCAGTCCAGCGCATGGTCACTGCAGCATCTCCCCTTCTAAGGTCCTGGGCACAAGCAAGCCAATGCTTGACTCCATCACCAGCTGCTGATGCAAAAACACTTGGCTGAACTTCACAAGAGATGTTGAAAGGTGGGAATCAGCTTAAAAAAAAAAAAAAGTCCCTACAAGATCTTGGGAAGACCTGGGAAACCTGCTTACAGTGCCTGCAGAAGCTTGGCTGCTTTGGGTAGCGCAGTAAGCTGGAAGAAAAGTGCAGGATCAAGTGTCCTGAGTTGAAGTTGGGCAATTTTAAACCAAAAGTATCAGATAGTACTGAATGAAAGATGGAGTCTCTGTGGGATATCCTTCCTTCCTTCCTTTTCCTTACACAAGGACTATGGCTTTCACTTAGAAAGTGCCAAGCAGGATCCTCTGTCGTTCAAGAGTTGCAGAAGACTGGGAGAGGCTTTCAGAGTAATCCCCATGACCTTGAAACCTGCTCATTGTACAAAAGCAGGTTCCTTCCAGTCAGGATACAGGACAGAGTCCAACCTTCAGTCAAAGCTGCAGAGTCGGACATGAGGTTTAGAAAAAGATCAGTTTTGCGGTTTTGTACTTCATTTATAGCTCAGATCATTGCACATATTCATTGCTTCTCCCATTGGATCACTTCCATACATTTTCTTGGCCTCTTGCAGGTTGATTCAGCTGATTTGTGGCTCTGCCAGGATTTCTGCCAGATCTTAATCTTTCTGTGCGGATTCCCTTTACTCCAAAATTAGGCTTTGCCACTCTCTTTCAGCTCCAGCTGGGAGCTTCTCAGGGCTCACCCTATGTCTGTGCAGAGACCACAACCAGCTGCTGTGGCAGAAAGTATAAGGAGGAATGAGGATGTGAAATAGTCCCAAAAAGTCCATGCTGCTTCTCTTGCTGAACTCTCTGACCAGGGTTTGGCTCCGTTTGTGCTGGCTGCTGAAAGCTAAGCCAGGCTGATGATGATGGAGCATTTTTGATGTCTAAAAAAAGTCCCAAACAAAACCAAATGTTTCTGTTTATAGCTGACCTTCTGTGTTACACAGAAAAAGCCTGAGCAGCCAGGACTCACCCAGCTCTGGCAGGTGAGAGGCACCCATCACCACCTCTTGAAGGGTGCATTTACCCATAGCTGAGGGGGATGGAGACACTCAGACAATGCACAGACCAGGATCGCTGTATTCAGCCCAGTTAAATACACAAGCTGCAAATAAACTATTTACTCTCAGACCTGAGAAGCGGGGAAACTGGGTTGTCGGGTCTCCTGCTTACCCCAAATTTCTCATCTTTCCCTTTTTTAGATTCTGTTTCTCCTTGTACAGACTGGATGCAGAAACCCTGACCGGTCCCCAGGACACAGAAACTCACTGGTCATGCACTGCTCAGCACAAGGAGAGTCCCAGCTGCAGCCCAGTCTCCTCAAGATAACGCCAACGTGGGAGACAACAGAGATACTTTTAGTAGGTATCTGATGAAATACACAGCTTAGTCCCATTTGCACACGGAATATCTAATACAGCTAGTTATGGAAAACATGCCCCATGCTGGGGTATGTCCTGGTGGGAATCTAAGATGACCACACCTCCTGTGAAAGGGCAGCAAAGGCATAACCCAAGGGGGAACCAGATCTGCACTTGGAGGGATCTGGTAGGGGGAAGATCTTTGAAACATCTACAAGGATTTCAGGTTCCTTTGTCCCACTGAAAGGCACCAGGGCTGAGCTTCAGGAGTGTTGCTCAGACTGCAGAGCCAAGGCCCTGTCAGGACCACAGGTCTTCAAGTGCCCTCAAAAGCCTCAGGACTATCGGTGTTACACATCAAGGCACTCACTGCTTTCCCAGCATCACTGGAGTTCATATTTCCTTGAGGTCAACCTCTGCAGCATATCCTCTGTGTTTTCAAAATCTTTCCCTAACAGGTGGATGTCTCCCTTCTCCCTGTACATGCTACAGCTTGAATCAACCACTTTGATCATAGGAGGCATTATCCTGGGAGGAAAAAAAAGCCCTTAATATAGCACCAGCCATTGTTCAAACCAACCTGCCAGTGCACAGCAGAGAAACAGGGCCTGGAACAGTGGAGGAAAACAACTGAAGACCTGATCAGTAACCTTAAACAAAGCTCTGCCTAAACCCTGAGACTCAAAGGGTATTTTACAGCTTTCACAGAGATGCTCACATCTGCAGAGAAGTCTGCACTGCCTGATTGCTGATACAGACTGCTCTGGAGGCATCCCCAGGCTTGCCTATGCTGATGGGAACTGCTTTCCCTGTATGAGCTCCCAGCTGGTTGTGCAGATGGAAGTGACCCAGGAAACATCCAAACTAGACAAACTAATCTTTTCAGTAACTATGGAAGATGGAAGAGAGCTGGACACTGAAAAGTTCTCATCCATGGGGACTTTGAATGCCACGATGCTCCACAAGTATGAGCAGTTGCCCTTCAGATAGCACTGTCTGCTTCCCTGGAGCACAGTGCTGTGACAGAACTGGCTGCCACTTCTCCTAACACACCCCAATAACCCACATTTTAATGCAAACAGATAGAAATCCTGGTCATCACCTTGCCTGCTCTACTAGTATGGGAGAGCTCCAAAGTTTGTCTCAGCCAGATGTGTCCACAAAGTCTTGGCTTTAATGGCTTTTGGTGGAACAGGTTGGCTCCTCCAACACAGCCCCAACTGCTGAGAAATCAATCATTACCAGCAGTTAGCTGTTTGATGGTTAACAGCCTGAACCAAAGCCAAACTGGTTGTTAATTGGGCTAACAACTGATTTCAAGGGGTTGTTTTGCAGGGCCCAACACTCCCAGCAATTGACTTGGAGCTGTAACTAGCAGCCAGGTGGCAATTAAGGGAGCCAAGGGAAATTCGCAGGCCATTACCAAAGGGCAGGCTCCCAGCTGGGCATCTGCTTCTCACGGGGGCCTGAGCAGGCAGGCACAGACAGCACTCAAAAGCCTAGTTCACATCTCAGCAGCCAGCATTTTGCTATGGATGTACAGTTTGGGCCTCCTCATCCTGCACTTTAGCTCCTCCACAAGTTTTTTTTGGATGCTGTCATTGAAGCTTCTCACATTTATTATGAGCCTCCCCAAGGAACACCTTCAAGTCCTCCTTCAAGCCCCTTCCCAGGACTGTCTTCTGGTGATATAGCAACAGCCCCGTGGTGAGGTCTGTCTTACCAGCTTGTCTCACCTGCTACAGCCAACCATACAAAACAGCATGTCTTTGGGACAAAGGCTGCTGTTTACTCTGTGAGCAGCACATCCAGCCACCAAGATGTGCTACTACAGTATAAAGATTTGGCAAAACAACCATAGCAAGAGCAATGCTGTGGTTTTCCTTCTCTTTCTGCTATAGAATCTTTTAAGTGGAAAAAATGAAAAGATACTCTTGGCTACAGGGACAAGAGGGACCAGCCCAAAAAGCAAGGACCCTTTGCAGTGCTCTGATCATGGCTGAACAAAGGATGGGAACAAAAGCAGGAGCAATAATCAGACCTCCATTGAGATGAGGAGGCTCTGACATCCCTCACCATCCCATTTCTAGGGCACAACAATATGCAGCACAAGCTTAGCAAAGGAGTAGTACCTGGGCACGGCTGGAATGGTTCTTCCCATCACAGCCAAGCCTCTCTCAGCCTCTAAGACAGGACTTTACAACCACAGATTATATCTAAGCCTTCACATCCTACAGCCTGCAAGAACCTTCTTCTGATACAGCTTCTATAAACATAGGAGAGGTGCTGTCAGACACATGAAGCCCAAGAACATCCCTTCTCCTCCCAATACAGTAAACCTAAAGTGTGTTTCACCACAGAGTATCCCCAGGCATTTGGAGTTATCACTGGAATCTTCAATTCATCCACACATGAGCCCTTTCTCATTCTTTAGCTGACATAGCACAGGGTCAGTGGATGGATGAGCAGCTCTGCTAGAATCCAGCACCAGTCCCATGCTGACTTTGAGCCAGAAAGGCTGCAAGTTCCTATTAACCAAGTCTTCAATATTCCCCCCGGCAACTCCCAAGAGTTCCTCTGGTGCACAAAGCTACAGCTACCATGTCTCCCCAGGTCCAGGAGTCATAGATTGCACATCCTCACTCCAGGAGAGAAGCAAACAACAAACATGGCCATCAAAGGTCTTGTGCAGCAAAGCCACAGCGGCCACCCAAACTGCTTACCCCAGTCCTGGAGAACAGCCTCTGGCCCCAACCCCAAAGCAGACTGTGGATACGTCTCCCTAGAACCCTGCCCAAAGGAGGTTTCCAGAAGGAAAGATGGGAAATTACCCCATTTCTAGGCAGTGGAAAGGGGGCAGAGACACAACAAATAGGAAGTAGAGTGGTAATGAGGAGCAGATGTGTAGGTGCTTGGAGCATCCCAGGTGCTACTGAAGTGCTAAGTGTTATTATCATGGCCAGGAAACAGGCTGTGAAAACCCACTGTACTGAAAACTCACTGTACTCCACATCCTCTGCCCTTTCTCCAGGGCCCTGAGCCCACTCTCATCCTCAGGAAAACAGGAGTCAACCTGGAAGTGCCTTCAGCTGCAGCCATGCTGGGGACACCATGGTGAGAGGGGCTGTGCAGAAAGGAGAGGAGCCCAGAGAGACCAAGGCTCAATAAGAGAGTCGGATCTGGTCCACATGTGGCCAAGAAGCAGCAGTGCCCCAACACATGAATTTCAGTAGCAGTGTGGAAAGAAGTTTCCCTAAATGAGACTCGTTTAGTGGCCACGCTGCCCAAATTTACGCATCTCATGAGCTCCTGGACATGGATAATGGTTCTCCTGGGACAGCACTGAGCTTGTTCCTGCTTCACCCTGCATCTCCCTCCAGGATGCTCCTGCAGCACTTGGGTCCACAGCCGGGGCTTCTTGGCCCTGAGCTGGGTTGAGGCAGCACTGAGCCCTCTCCCCTGGCAGGATGTAGCCCACCAACAAGCCAGTTGAATTTGGAGTGGCTGTGTGAGAACAGAAATATGGGATCTCCTGCTGAGCCCCTGAGCATCCCCGTTTCTGGCTATAAACACCCTTCCCAGGAGCGATCTTTAGAGAGTGGGGCCAAGATGATCCTCAAGCCAGGGCTGTCCCCCGCCCCCTCCCCGAGAGGAATTGCTCTCACACAAATGAAATGTGTGTAATTAATGGGCAGGGGGCTGGACAGGTCCGAGATGAAAGCGTTTCCTGGACTTGTCCTTCATTTGCATGGTATCAGAAGCTGTTCAGAAGGTGTGACTTTTCCCACAGGGAGCCCTCAGTTCGGTGGCACAATAAAGCCAGGACTTCTTACCCAGAATTAATTAAAGGAGGGGGAGGGGAGTAGCAGGGAGATGTTTGAAAGCTGAGCCTGATGCAATAAACAAACACCTCGATCCTTCCCAAGCCAGGGCATACCCAAGGGGGCCCGGGTGAGCCCCGGCCCCGCCACAGCATCGCGCAGCCCAGCTTGCTCAGTGGACATCCTTCCCAGGGCAGACCCCGTGAAAACGTTGTCATGGGTTGACCCAGCAATGAACACCAATAGTGTTTGCAAAGTGAGGGAGAGGGTGGAAGTGGAGACAGCATGCACTGGGAGGTCTGGGGCTCGGTGGTTCCAGCCCTAGTGCGGCCCCTGCTCAGACAGTTCAGATCCCTTTTCTTGTCACTTCAGTTTATTCCTGCCCATCTACTGTTTCTGCCATAGCCACATTTAACCTGAAAACAGCTGCTCTTGCCTGATGTTGCCCTGATGCATTCACCTCATGTTTACCTCTGCCCTACGTTGCCTGGGAACAGCCTTGTCCCATGGGGCAGACTGTCCTAAACCCTGCCCTGCTCCAGCCTTGTTGTGGCACCTGGATGGCATTTCCCATGGCAGCCCTGCACAGACAGGGACACGTGTGCATCACTGCCTGCAGCTTGGCATGGGGCAATTCTCCCTGCACCACAGCACTACAGCTCCAATCCTGCTCCATCTGCCACCTCCCTCCAGGCAGTCAGTGGCAGTGAGGGGCCACAGGCTGATACTGGGAGTGGTGGCACTAAGGACAGGCATATCCCTATCACAAGGACTTTGCTAGCTCAGAGCAAGGGGCCCTGCCCATAATACCCATGAACACCCACCTCCAAAGCCTCTGGACCCTTGGCTGCAGCCCCAGCTCAGCATCCCACCAGCTCTGTGTGACTGTGATTCTCAAGCTTGGTCCTCATGCCTGATGGAGGAGGAGGAGGGGAAAGCCGCAGATAACTGTGCTGATGACTGACCCTGTGTGTTTGACCAGGGTTTCTGCACACCTGAAGAACAATGGGTACCACTGGGGACTGTCCCCATCTTCCTGCATGGCTGGTGGGAGCTACCAGCCCTCGAGGACCATGTGCTCAGGACCCTACAGGGCCCAGGTCACTGGGAAGAGCGTGAGCTGCTCCTGCCGTGCCACAGACTAAGCGGTCTCAGCACAGAGAGAGTATGAGGAACCATTAATTAATTCATTTACTCATTAACTAACTAGTAGTGGGCTCTTTAATCTTCCAAGTAAAGGCCAAACAACATTTACTGTCTGGAAGCTGAAGCTGGGCAAATTCAAGCAATAAACAAAGCCCCAAGTTGTAGTGCTCCTGGGCTGCATGGCCACCCAAAAGCCCTTTAATTTAAAGGGGCTAATTAACCACAGACCAAATGAGCTGGGAAAGCTGGGAGTCCCTTCCCAGGAGCCAGGCCTGGGTGCCTTTTGCAAAAGCAAGCTGTGGCAAAGCAGACAGCAGGAGTTGGGGATGGTACAGAGATGTGCAAGGACATAGGGGTGTTCATCCCTTGTTCAGAGCCACAGGATGCTGAGTTCCTCCTGCTCCAGCCCTCAGCTGCACCCCAGGATTGCGGGGATGGGGGAACAGCCTTACTGGTGGCTGAGCACCAACATCTTCTCTGACATCACTGTCCCTGGAGGACAGACAGCAAGGAAGGAGAAGTCTGCTGACCTGCATGGAGCCAATCCTGACCCTCTCTTATCTTTACCTGAAGCAGCAATCCTGGCACCAATTCACTCAGGTTCACAAAGCCACTAGGAAAAGCTATTAGACAAATTAATGAATTAGATTAACTAAGGATTGTCACACACCATCAGTGCCTGGGGAAAGACCAGGAGCCATCCACTTTTAGTTCCTTTAGCCTGGCCAGCACAATGTGGGCTCACCTCAGCACCTCTGCAGTGGTTGGGTGGCTCCAGGGACAGCCATGCACCCAACGCTGGGCTGCAGCCCAGGTGTCATCCACCACCTCCATGATACAGGGTGATGCTCAGGTATGGAGTGTGGCTGAGTGCCTGGCATGCTTGACTAAAAAAACATAAGGAAGGACTCACTGTGAGGGTGAGGGAGCACTGGAACAGGCTGCCCAGATGGGTTGTCAAGGCTTCTTCTCTGGGGACATTCAAAATCCACCTGGACGAGTTCCTGCGTGACCTACTCTAGGTGGCCCTGCTCTGGCAGGGGGTTGGACTGTTTGATCTCTCAGGGTCCCTTCCAGCCCTTAAGATTATGTAGCACGTAGTTGAAATTACTGCTCTGTATTGACAGCTCATCCCAGCTCACTGCGTCAGCCAGGGGATGGCTCATCCTCACACCTCACAAACCAGGGAAACCTTGAGCCCTAAGCAGTGCCACAGATACTCCGTGAGTCTGGCACAGGCCACGATGAGACTCTCACCTTGCAAGGCTGTTCCATTTCTGCAATTATTATTATTTAACATGTTTGTAATTTTATTTTTACATCTTTCTACATCTGAGACCCCTCTCTATTTGAATCCTTCTCCAACAGCTCCTGGGAGCAGCACTCAGCATCCACCAAAGGAGGGGACCTAACAGCCCATTTTGAACAGAGACCAAGCTCATCCAGACCAGAGCGGAGCAGACAGTTGCTTTCTCTCTCGGAAAGACTCACCCACCACTAAAACCCATGGTTAAGGCCCCATGGCACCATGCCTCCATCGATCCTGCAACAACCCGTCGTAACAGGGCAGGGAGGTGGCATCTACCCCTTAAATCTGGAATTTGCTTCGAGGAAAATCATTATTTCCAAAAGACTCATATGGATCCAAGATCTTGGGCATCTTCCCCTTTCTCCCTTGGGAAAGAGCTCACATCAAGTGGCAACCTCAGCCTCATCCTGCACCTCCACATCCTCCTTTCACCCCTCTCCAGCCCCAGCCCCTCCCTGGAAAGCATCAGGCTCAGTTAGACTAATACAAACTTTTAATGCACATATTAAATAAATATTTCCATCATCTCATATTCCATTTGTACACAACAAAAACAAAACAAAAATCCTCAAGGAAACAGAAAAGAAACCCACCCCAATCAAAAAAGATTGGATGAGAAGTCACCCCTGGTTCTGGCTCCTATCCAGTGTCTTTGTTTGCCCTCCCCTGTCAAGAAATAATCACTTTAACCCTTTGGAGAGAGGTGCAGTCCCAGGGCAGCGTGTGCAGAGCAGGGCTGGCTGGGCATGTTGGCTCAAGAGAGGTACTGTTTCCTTTGGTGGTTTGTTGGTTGGGGGTGGGGTGGAGGGGAAAGGGAGTATTCTCTTCTAAATAGAAAATTGGTCTTCTGCCACCACAGAGATTTTGAAAGAACAACTTCCCTTCCCTAGGAGGACAAGGACAGCGGCATTTCTCAAAGGGGCCAACATGGAAGAGACGACGGACAAGGGAAGTGCCAAGCGCCAAGTGAAGGTTACGACACCAGCAGCCCGCCATGGCTCCACACTCGTTTGTAAACCTCTTTAATTTTATGGATGAAAACTTCCATCTGATAAAAAAATGTAAACAGGAAAAAAATAATATAGCGGTTTTTGGTGAGAAGTTCACATTTTCCACATGGAAAAAAACAATAATGTAGCAGTTTCCAGCCCGCACCTGGCAGCTGCTGCCCGCTGCCTCACCTCAGGAGCTTCACACACACCAAATACCAAAGATGCTCTCGTAGGTAAGAGCTACAGAATCAGTTCAGGACTTTCTCTGGGGTGTCCATCACCCCTGTGTCCCTCTCCTGAGAAAAAAAGTAAGCTGGGAGTTGTGAAGCCACCAGCATTTTGGGAAGGATGCAAGCGGCTCCCAGCAACCCGTCGCTCAGCTGAAGGAGTAGGCACAGCTGAGGAAGGAAAGCGCCAGCGATCCTCACCCTGGGGCTCGCAGCCAGCCCCCACGGGCAATGCCCCCACAGCACCCAGCCTGCAAAACCCACCTGGGCTGAGGGGCCTCCAACCACCTCCAAAACAAATCCCCTCCTCCCCTGCATTGTTTCCCAAGCTCTCCCCGTTCTCCAGCGAGCGTTAACTCAGTTTAAGTAGCACATTGCTCCCAGATTTGGATTTCCTTTTTCTTCCTTTTTTTTTTTTTTGCTTGTTTCAAACAGTGATTTTCCCCCCCCACCCCTTTTCCCACTAGAGCTACAAAGAAAATAATTACCAAATAAAGCACAACCCCAAAGAGACTAGAACATTTCTAAGCAAAGGGCTCTTCCCCCTTCACCAGTCTTTCAAAGTTTCGTTTAAAGTTGGAGTACAAAAATAGAGCCTCTCTCTTTTTTTTTTTCCTTTTTCCTTTGTTTTTCTGTAAAAACCAAACCAGCCTCCCAAAATTATCAACAACTAGAGCAGGTAAATCGTTTCTTATCTTCCCCCCTTCTCCTCTTGTTTTGTGTGTGTGTTTTTCTCTTTAATATCCATATAGGAAAGTCTCTACATATAGTCCACCAAGCTCAGAGGAGCGTCCTCCAGGAGAGGTGCAGGCTGGGCAGGCTCGAGGCTGCCCCGTCACGGGCCTGCCCTGGAGTTGGAGTTTCTAGTCCTTTTACTCCTCCGGTTGAAAGGGTAGTTGAGGAACTCGAAGCGCCTGTGGGGCTCCGTGGTCTGGTGGCCCTTGGGCAGCCTCTTCATGAAGTGAACCTCGCGCTGGTGCTGCCGAGTCTTGGAGCCCTTGCGCGGGCGGCCCTTGCGGGTGAAGGCCATGTACCAGCCCTCGTACTTGGCGTTCTGCAGCGCCGTGTAGTTGTTCTCCAGCACGATCTCAGTGAAGACACAGTCCTTGCCTTTGCCGTTACTCTGGGGAGGGGACAGAGCAGGGATTTCAGTGACAGGCACTTGGGCAAATGCCAGAGGTTTCTCGTCACCCCAAGCCAGGTGGGCTGGGATGGCAGCATGCTTGTGGGTGGCCAGCCAAGGGCTCACTTCTACCTCATCTCCTATAGAGATGCCCCCAAACTGCTTTTTGTTAGAAAAGTTGAGGGAAACAGGTATTTGTGGCTTGGGCAGGTGCTGCTGACTGCAGCTTGCATCCCTCAGTGTGGCTTTTTCCAGCCTTCACCACCACTGCACCGGATAAGGAGACTTCTGCCTGCTCCCACCCACGCCAGGGCTGGGTTGTCTCACCAGCATGGCCATAAGCAACCTTTCCACCTCAGTGGTAATTCACCCACCCATCCTATTTCTCCATCAAGGGGAGATCAAGGAGCAGAAGGGGCAATGTAGGGTCCATGAGGATGATGCCCCACAGATGCAGGTGACAAGGAATGTGGAGGTTGCTGGAGGCTGAGCTCCCCCTCATTCCTGGGAGGACCAGAGAGAGGACCCACATTGGCCAGCCCCAGGGAAGGAGCAGCCATGGAAAATCCTCCCAGACAATCCTTGTCCCAGCAGGATTTTGCACGTCCAGCCCACTCCGCCCCTGGGGACAGAGAGTCAAGGCTCGGAGGGAGCGTGACTAACCGGCAAGCTGTGGAGCCTGGCTTTGGGGCCAGCCCCACAGAGCATCTTAACATTCCTAGCACTTGTACCATGTAATCAGGGAGAATAGTCCAGCAATTCGCCTATTTGTTCGGGGAGATAGAAGGAATGTGCCCCACATGGCACTCGCCCACCTCCCTCGCTCCCTCCCCGCCCCTTCCCTGCTTCCCTCCTGCCACGCGGACTGCAAGACTGCTCATCCCTGGGACAGTTCATCCCATCCCCCTGCCCTCCCAAACTGATGCTCTGCCTGAGCCCCAGGAATCTCCATCTCACCTCCCCATCCCCACGGATGGGCTTCATATGAGGTAAGAACTCCTCTCCCAGCAAGCCCAGCTCAGCACCCACAGAGCTGCCCTGCCTCTCCCATGCCCTACCTTGCCGATCAGCTTCCCCTTCTTGTTCATGCAGATGTAGAAACCCGTGGCTGCCCCTTTGATGCGCACGCGGCTCCCAAAGGTGTCTGTCTCCACGATGAGCTTGGCTGGGGAGAGCAGCAGGAGGAAAGAGAGGGGAAGGTCAGAGGAGCTCTGGGACAGGGCAGGCAAAGGGATGCCAGCAATGCCCAACGCTGGGTGCTGAAGCAGGGAGATGGCTGGGCCAGAGAGCCTTAAGAATCAAGGCACAAAGTTAAGAGCCAGCTTTGGCTTCTGTGCCTTGCCACTATATCCCCACATGACCTTGAGACCTTGCACATCTCTGCCAGCCTGGGCCGTGCTGGAGGGGAGCAACTCCACCTTGCTCAGCTCCATGGTGCTCTGCAGTTCACGTGCCACAGGGATGTCTCGGAAGGGAGGCAGAGCAGTGAGCAAGGCACACACTGACGGGTGTCAGCCAGCTGCCTGGCAAACCAAGGCAGGGCCGGGTGAATCTGCAAGGCGGGAGGCAGGCAGGGAGCCTGTGCAGGCTTTCGGCGTGCTGGCCAGCTGTCCCCAGCCCAGGGGACACAGCTCTGTGCCTCTCTGCCTGGCCAGGGCTGCAGGAGGAGCAGTGACTTTGCAGCTGGCAGGGGAGGCGTGAAGGGTACGGCCATCCTTTTAATGCCTTTCACCTTTGCAAGAGTCGAGAGGGCGTATTGATTTGGTCTCAGTTTTTTAATGGAGGCATCGATCCACTTCCGAAGGAGCTATGCAAATCGGCTGGTCGATGGGCCGCCTATAAATAGACCTGTCACCTTCCCTCTCTGCCTCTGCCCTGGGAACCCGAGCCCTGCAGCCCATCCATCCCCAGGGAAGGGGGAGGATGGGGACAGGACATCTTTCTCCTCAGCTCTGCAGCTGCTGTCCCCAGAGCCAGCTCCTCTCCCCAGGGCAAGCTCTGACAGGGAAGGTGGCTACCTGTTTGCATTTCCAAAGGGCTGTGCTGTGCCAAGCACCAAGGATTTCCCCGTGCCACTGCAAAGTCAGCCTGGACTGCCCCATCTCACCATCGTCATTTCTCACCCAGCATCATCCGCTGTGCCCTGAGAACGATTTGGAACAGTAACCAGAGCACAGCCTGCAAAGCTTGCAGGGCTATAGCCTTGTCATGGAAATAAGTCCACTGATGCCTCATTTCTCTTGTCCAATCTCTGCACAAGGGCTGCTCGGTTCCTCGGGGACTGTGCTTCACCCTGGCGTGCACACTTCCACCCCAGGATGCTCAGCCACCAGCAAGCCCCAGCAAAGGCAGAGACATGACACTGGAGGATGCTTTGAATGTGCCCACAGCCTTCTCTTGTCAAACACAAGCTAAAGTGAGCCTAAATCACACTCTGGGCTAGGAATAAACTGCTGACACTCTGTCTCTACGGTGCCCTGATCCCACATCTCTCACATCATGGGCACTGCTGAGGTCAATGGCACCAAAGAGAGGGGCACAGCAAGCAGACAGTGCTGGCAGCAGCTGAGTTGAGCAATGGAAAGAACATCCCAAAATCTAGTGCTGCCAGGCAAGTCAGGCTCCAGGAGCATCCAGGCACTCCCTCCTCACAACGTCACTTTACAGCATCTCTCATTCCCAGGCTGCCCTGCACCTTCAGCCTGCCACCCCCAGCCAGGCACGGGCTGCACTCAGAGCCAAGAAATTTTGGGAAGAGAGAACTTCAGGTTGTGCCACCCCAGCATCAACACCCCAACCCGCCACACACCCAGTATTCCCAAAACCAGCCACAGGAGACACCAATCTGCAAACAAAATGCTGAGAGAGTGACCCTCTATTTATCTATATTGGGGAAAGGGCGGGGGGGGGGATTGATCTCAGAGGCAGTAAAAGGTTTGAGAAGAATTGATTTTCTCCCTGAAAGATAGAAAGAGCAGGGAGGGAGGGACCGAGGAGGGAGGGAGCAGGGAGGCCTTGGCCCCAGCGAGTACAAAACCCCACGTTAAAGATGCACATTGCTTCTCTTTCGGCTTTTTTTTCCCTCTCCTCCTCCCCAAAGGGCAGCTGTGATTTACAGCCGCCGGCTGGGTTTGCCACCCCACACGAGCCCAGCCAGTACATCACTCCAGCCCCGACAGCCACCAAGGACGGGGACAACGCATCCTCGGGTCCCTGGACCTATGCAGGTGACCCCTAAACACCACAAACCCCAGCCCCGACCGTCAGAAAACCCTGGGCACAGGGGAAACCGGCGGGTGGGCCGGGAGCTGCCCCGGCATCTCCGCGGGGCCGCTGGCGGGTTTAACGCGGCCAGGGGCAGGGAGGGAGGGAAGAGCCCGGCCCGGGAGGGATGAGCTCGGCTGCACCGGCCGCCCACCTTCCCTTAGAAGGAAGGAGAGGAAAAAAAAAAGTCAATCAAATATTGACAATTAAGACAGATAACTGAGAACGCCGGACTCGATGTTAAGCCGGCTGTAAAAACGTCAGCGTTGGGGAAAGGGGTCATCTGCAAAAATAAATCAACCCTTTTTACACGCCCACCCCCAAAAATGAGATAAAAAAACCACAAAAAAGCAGAAGGAAGGGCTCAGGGAGAGGAGATCTTTTCTTCAAAGGCAGATTTCTAAATAACGTTTTGGGGGAGTCCTTTTTTCCCCCCTTTTTTTGAAGGTGTGTGTGGGGGGAGAGACATTAACATTTTCAGCTCTATTCTTTCACTTAAGTGACAGATTTATCCCAGTAAAATTATGTTTCATGCTCAGACTTTGAAGGGAAAGTGGCTACGTAAACGCTGAAAAAATGCAGCGAGACACACTTGATCCCCCAACTGGACTGCAAAGAGGAGAAAGTATTCAGGAAATGTTAAAAAAGGTGAAAGTAAGAAGCGTTTTAATAGTTCTTCCAGACATGGGGGCCTCCCTAGAGATTCATATAGAACAATCCTGAACCTCTATTTTAACATTTACAGACTTGCAACTCTTCTAAAACTTTACATCTGAAAAACTGCTTGTTCTCTTTCTGGTTTAGATCAGTCCTCATTTTCCTCCTTAGCTCTTCAAATGCTGAACCTTTCTTTATTACATTTTAATAGAGTTTTTGGGTTTTTTTCCAAGCCACCACCAGTCCTCTCCTCCTGGCCTTATTTAAACCTGGTTGTTAAATATGCACTAACTGCTGGTTAAAATCCAGGCATTACAGCTCTAAAACAAGACAGAGTGGGGTGGGGTGTTGGTTTTTTTTTTTTTTTGCTTGGGAAATTAGCTAATGCCCTTTCGAGCCCGAGCTGCTGCAGGGTGGGAATAATTCATTTGGAAGATTAAGGCTGGATGTATGGAATCTCATATAGATGGAATCTGTGCCGTGCTTGCACCGCTAACGTCCAGCGTGACATTTGCAACCAAAGGAAGGGAAAACCTAAGGAAATCCAGAAGGGGAAGGAAGAAAAGCATTTCTACTAATCTCTCTAAGCAAAAGAGGGAATTTGCAGATAATATCAAAGTAAAACTGTTGTGATTCCTACATACACCACACACAAACGAAGGCAGTTCCTTGGTGTGGGGGCAGGATCAGGCCCCACAGCCCGGGGCTGGCTGGCCACACACTGCCCCATGCATGGCATTGGACTGTCCCAATGTGTCAGGAGCACACGTGCCACCAAAGTGACTGGCTGCGGGTGTTCCTGGCAGAGGGACCGGTCACCCGGGAGGATCCTGGAGAAAGGGTGCCTGGGTCAGGGTGATGGCAGAGGGGCAGTGATGCAGCACAGACTCTCAGTCACAGAGTTCTCCCTACTTTGCATCTTTACCCACAGACAACTGCCACACTGACCCTCCGCTCAGGCTTTGGTTTGGGAAGGGAGGGATGGGGTACGTCAGGAAAATGCCACTTGGGACAATTCTAGTTTAGGAAAAGCTTCCAAAGCAGCCATTCACTGTTCCCTCTCTGACCACCTCTCCTTTTCAACTTTCCTTTCTATTTTTTTTCCAGAAGGAGGTTTCAGGGCCACCCAGCCCTGCAAAGAGCTGGGTTGGAACGCCTGCTGCTGCTGAGCACACCACCACAGCCCCAGCCCCACGAGTCAGGTGCAAACCAAGAATGAGGGGGGCAAAAAAAAAAAAGAAGAAAAAAGGAGCAGAGCTTATCCTGCAGGCACCTCCCTCAACACGGGGAACCTGCCCTCACCTCGAAGCACACAGCCGCTGAGCGCTGACCCCTATGTTCTCCCTTTACAAGCCAAACGATTGTAACGATTCCCGGCTAACAAACAGGACGGAACCCATCAATCGCCGTGTTGGGCTGCGGCCACCTCCCCGGCTCCCCCCGCCCCCTCCCGCCTCCAGCGCACTGGCCTTACCGTGCACATCCCCATCCTCTGCCATCGCATTGATTTTCTTGTTGTCCAAGATCTGCACATGTTTCCCACTGGTCCGGCTGTACAGCTGGTAGGTACGGACGAGCCGCCGGCTGAGCTGATCCGTCACCAGGCTCTGCTCCCTCACATGCTGTGTAAAATTAGGTGGGGACTGAACAGTTACCTTTAGGAAATTAAAAAATATACGACACACCATTATAATCTCTACTCCTCAGAGGGGAGAATGGGCTGAGCCGAGATCACTGGCCTCCAGCCGGGCTCTGCGGGGAGGCACGGAGCTGGGACCGCAGCGGTACCTCCTGTGCCAGCAAAGCTCCCCCAGAGGAGGGGAATTAAGCTCTGGGATGCAGCCACCAGAGCCCTTTGACAGAGCTGTGCCCACTCCAGATGTGCCCCAAATAGAGAGGTGCAGGTGGCTGGGGTGTGTGACAGGGCTCGGTGACCCCAGAGGCCTCTCTGGGACTCAGCAAGTCCTGGCTGACACTGAGGCACCCGAGATGGCAGTGGAGGCTTGGAGCTGGAAGGGATCCAGGAGGGCACACAGGATGGTACTAGATGGCCTCCCCCGAGGGGCTGACACATTCATCCCACACCTCTTTCACCTCTGCAGGAGCAAACTACTGCTCCAGCTGCCCCAGACATGAATCCCGACTGCTGACCTATCCCAGGCTCTTTATTTGCTCCCCAACACCCCACTCACCGAGCTCTTTAAATACAAAGTCCCCAGAGAAGGTAAAGCTGTCAGCTATAACAAGAAAACTCTGCCCCAGCCCAGGTATGTAGTGGCAGAGCAACCCGAAGGTACTAACGTGCTACCCGAGCAAAGCCATCCCTCAGCAGCAGCCGCCTGTTTGCTGCCGGCAGCGAGCGTGTCCCCAGCCCCGCCGCACCGTGAGCCCCGGAGCCTCAGCTGAGCCCGGCCCCTCCAGACCCGGCACTGTTGCTCCCGAGCTCTAAATGATTTTCACGAGCGGCCAAACCTGCTCCCCCCATCGTGAGCTTGCACAGAAGTCCTTTTTGCCCCCCCCCCCCTTCCTCCTCGTCTCAAATCCCTCTTTTAAGTCTGGAAAGTTTCGCCGCTCCGTGACATTTATAAAGACGTATTCTGAGCAAATGTTAGGAGATAGCTCCTTTCAACATCAGAAGGCTGGGACTACCCCCTGCCACCCCCCACGTCAAATGGGAAGATTTCCTCCCGTCTTGAACAACAACAGAAAAACCCCAATAAAAGCAAAAGCTGCCGCTCTCGCAAAGCTGCCTTTATAGAGATATCTCCCCTTGACAATGTCATCTCCCTCTCCCTCCGCTTCTGCCTGTGCATGTGCGTTTCCTATAGACGGGTTTTGGATAATGCAGCAGGATTCTCTCCCCGGCTCTGATGAGGGTACCATGTGGAGGAGAGGTCATTAGCCATACTGCTATTTGGTCTCCATCTCATACTCCAAAATATTACAGCTCTGTTTTACACAACCGCACATTCCCAGAGCTTTGTTCCCGTCGCTTTGGGGATGGAAACTCTTTTCTTTTCTCTCCTTTTTTTTTTTTTCCCCTCTCAAAACCTCCAGGGAAAAAAAAAAAGACAAAAAAAAAGAAGTATCTTAAAGGGCTTCTTAAACCAAGCTTCTACACCTGCGATCTGAAGGGGAAGGGGGGGGCTTCACCCCGGTTTGCGGGCGCACCGCTCCCAGCGCCTGCCTGCTGCCGGCCGGGCGTCGCACGAGCTCTGCCCGGGCTCTTTAATCTGTCCCTGACACTTCTGGCTCCGGCGATACAAACCAGCGATGCTAAAAAGACCGGCTGATTTAGGCTGAATGAAAACCTGCGGGTTTTAGTAAGGTTTGCTTTATTGTTTTATCGGGGGCGGGGGGAGCAGCGGGGATAAATTTTCAATTTCTCGTCACTTTTTGGAGTGTAAGGAAAAAAAAAACACCCGGACCAGGAGATCGAGGGTACACTTAGTGCCGTTTAAAAGTGGGGGAGAAGGGACTTAAAGCTACTTAAAAATAACCCTGTGCAATTCCTTGAAGCTCCGGGTACTCCCTGCCTCGCAGCCCGAGTCCCCCGCACCTCATTTTGCTCCCCAAGCCAGTGGCTTCCCTCTCGGCCACGGCTCTTTTCCAGCCGGGAGACTTTTGTCTCCTGGGTTTTAAACTGTTTCTCCTCTCTCTCTCCCTCCCGAGCCCAAGGCGCTCGGCGGCGGCTGCGGGGCACCCACCCCCATCCCCGAGGGGCGAACAAAGCCGGGCGGCCAAGCGGGCACTTACCTGGGCTTGCAGGCAGAGGACGAACAAGTGCATCAACCTGGGAGTGGGGGGAAGAGAGAGACAAAAAAGCAGGAGAGAGGTGTGAACCGGGGCGGGGAGGTGCTGCGGGTCCGGGGCGGGAGGGCCGGGAGCTGCCGGTACTCACACGTAGCTGAAGAGCGAGGAGCAGGGGTCCA
>WBNH01009745.1:34655-45927 GCA_013401255.1 Urocolius indicus
CCCCGGGGCGCACGGCCGGCTGCTCCCCGCCGCGGGGCACACCCCGCCCCGCTCCGCGGCCCCGCAGCCCCGACGGCGGGGGTGGGCGATGCCGGGGGGCGGCCGCCACACGGGAATCCCGGCCGTCCCCTCGCTCCGCTCCGCTCAGCTCCCCTCCCCTGCCCTGCCCGGCGGTACCTGCCGCAGCGGGCCAGGTATCGCCGAGCTCGGGGCTGGCACTAAGCGCCGGGCTCCGGGGGAGCCGCCGGTGAGAAGCCCTCCCCGCCCCGTGCCTCAGTTTCTCTGTCAGTAAAAGGGGGTGGCGAAGGGCCGGGAGGCAGGGAGGGGGCGTCGGGGCCGCGGTCGCCCCGCTGGGGGTTCGCCGTTCCGCGGGTGCGTTGTGGATTGGGATCGGCGGGCGAGCCCTCCCGGGACGTGCCAGACGTTTAAAAGGATTACCGGGGGGATGGAGGGGGCCGGAGTTTCGGGAGAGAGCGAGGCTGAGCAAATACCGCAGCCAGGGTAGGGTGGGGAGTGGGACACCCCCCGCTCCCGCCTCCCCGAGCATCCCCGCCGGGAGCTTACCTGGAGGGGCGGGCGGGCTCCCTCAGGGCCGGCGCTGCGGGGCCATGGGGCCGGGCGGCGGCGGCGGGACGGGGCTCAGCCCCGCAGCCCGGGCAGGGCCGCCGAGGGCTGCATTGTCCGGGCGAGCCCCGGCGCTCCCGGCCCCGCCACCTGTTGCGCACCGGGGCGGGGGCTGCGGCGGGGCTGCGGCGGGCGGCCCCCGGGGCCGGTACCTGGCCGGGGCCGGGACCGGCACCGCCTGCTCGGCCTTGAGTGACAGCCGCTAATTTGCCGGCCGTGCCCCGCTGCCGGTCCCCGAGCTCCCCGCTCCCTCCTTTATCTTATCAGAGCCCATAATTACAATTGCTATTTTGTTTCCTCGAATCAGCAATCAGCGCGATCCGCCGCCGCTGGAGAGGCAGCTCCTGTCAGCTCCGGGGCTCTGAGTGACAGAGAGGCGGCCTGCACGGCCGCACACACCCCCCACACGTGGGCACGGCCCCCCTGCACACGCGCGCACACGCACACACACACTCACACACACACGAGTGGGCACAGTCCCGAACATACACACACCGGGGCACAGCTCCCCTGCACACACACACACGTGCACACTGCCCTCACACCCCTGCAGACCCCACGTCTCACACACTCATACAGCCTTTCCTGTGCAGTCTTCTCCTTCCCCCCCTATACCCCTCACACACACAACACCTCCTAGGCATATGCAACACCACTGTGCTCCTCTCAGCACAGACACACGACTTTGTTCACCACCCTACCCCAAAAATACATGAGCACACTCTGGCTGCAGTCACAAGATGCTTCCCTTTCTCTCTCACACAAATGTATGTGCTGACACTCAGCTTGCACGTTTTCCTCCTGGCTAAAGCGTCCACCAACCCAACGCATGTGCCCCCACACCTCTCCTCGTCACACAGCCTTTCACCCCAAAACACTGCCTGCAGTCATCTCCAGAGATGGGTCTCCCAGGAGTGCTGGGGCTCTCACCCAGCCCCATCACTGCTGGAGGTGTTGCAGGCGGGCAGGGGAGCCTGGGCATTGTCCAGTCACTGGGCTGGTCCCACAGGACTGAAGGAGAAAAACAGACTCTGCATTGCTATCATCAGACCTTGTGCAGGGCAGGGTGGGCAACTGCCCTGCTCTGGCCAAAATTTCCTGCTAAATCAGCCCCTCGTGTGTTCTCCTTCCCCTTCTTTTGGTGCAAAAGGCTGAGGTTTCTGAGAGTTTTTCACACATGTAGAAAGATATGTAGTCTTGGGCCAAAGCTTGCATTTAACTGGAAGACTGTAGGAGCAGCACAGGATTAGATGGGATGGGTACTGAAGGTGGTCAGTTGAAGCAAGAGAACTTCTCCTCTCCTCTGCCCTCGTGAGACCACATCTGGAGTATTGTGTCCAGTTCTGGACCACTCAGTTCCAGAAGGACAGGGAGCTGCTGGAGAGAGTTCAGTGCAGGGCCACAAAAATGATGAAGGGAGTGGAGCATCTCCCTTCTGATGAATGGCTGAGGGAGCTGGGGCTCTTCAGCTTGGAGGAGACTGAGGGGTGACCTCATTAATGCTTACAAACACATAAAGGGTGGGTGTCAGGAGGATGGAGCCAGGCTGTTCTCAGTGATGGCCAGTGATAGGACAAGGGGCAACAGAGATAAGCTGGAACACAAGAGGTTTTAAAGAAAAATAAGGAAAAATTTCTTCACTGTTCATGTGAGGGAGCACTGGCACAGGCTGCCCAGAGGGGTTGTGGAGTCTTCTTCTCTGGGGACATTCAAAACCTGCCTGGAGGAGTTCCTGTGTGACCTACTCCAAGTGGCCCTGCTCTGGCAGGGGGGTTGGACTTGATGATCTCTTGAGGTCCCTTCCAACCCTTGAGATTCTGTGGTTCTGTGATTCCACACTCACACACTCAGCTCATCAGTCCAGCATATGCTTGGGAGAAAAACAGAAAACTCCTCCATGTGGAACTATGTGAAGAGCTGATGTGCCATGGCACGGGTGAGGTGGCTTCCCGTGCCCATCACTCCTAATTGCCTAAGGAAAACCAGGTAAAACCAGAACAGGCAGCACTAGATATTCCCAATAGTGTAAATTCAGGCAACCCTTGCTTTTTAAATAGATACAAAACCTGAGGGGATTTAGGCACTGCCTCTTTCCCAGATGCTGCTCTTGCTCACCAGTGACCACCCCTGCTTTACCTCCAGTGGGCACAGGGTCAGGCCACACGTTATCCAGCACATCTCACGCTGTGTTCAATGACACCATGTCCACAGCAGCCCAGGCTGCCTTAAACGGAGCAATTTATGGTGTCTTGTACAAGATCAGAGGCAGGCACGGGCTGACAGCCCCGTGTGCCCCCTGCCCTGGACAAATGGGCTCAAGCACCCGCCGTGGCTGTATAAGACCACCGCTGTGGGATCACCCAAGGACGGCCACGCTCCTCCTGACAGCGGATGACAGACGATGCTCCTGCTGCTCATCCTCAGGCCCACAGCCAAAGCCTCCACAGCCCTCTCCCCTGCCCAAAGCTGGGGTGGGACGAGCGAGTTTGTGATGGCAGCTGGGGCCGGGCAGCCTCAGGACTGCAGGGCTCAGCCAACCTCTGCTGCTGCCCCTGCTCAATGCCACCATCTGCTCCTTGCAGGGAAGCCAAGCGTCTGCACAGAGGCATTTGCCTCCTTCCCTCAGTGCTTCCCAGCCCACCCTCATGTTTGCAGCAAGAATGACAGTCCCATACACACACCTCATCTGTCTTTTAAGTAAAAGCCTCTCTCCTGTGCAAGGTAGCATAAAGGAGTCCAGCCTGCCTACCAGCTCCTTCACATGCCACCTGAGCTAAGCCCCTGGTCTACTTGCTGAGGATCCCCTCCCTCCCCAGGCACTGAGGGGATAAAGGCTCTCCTGTGGAGCAGAGAAACCACAGCTCTGTGCTCCTGAGACTGACTGGACCTCAAGCCAAGTTGCCATGGTGCTGGTGGAAAAAATTCTTCCCCAGCAGAAAGACTTGGGGACCTGCTGTGTCCCCAGCACCCCAGGCAGCCCTCAGGCTGTGATCCCTGGAGAAGGCCACCAGCACAGTCCCACCAGGTCCCATCCTACTGCTCCACTGCTCCATCGCCCTGATCTGCAGGAGCGGGACTGCCCTGCAGTCAGTCCCAGTCATTTTAGGCTGCCCAGGTGCAGGAGTGTGTTTCCCTAAGAGAACAGCTCATGGATTTTACATTCTTTGGGAGTGTTAAACACTGCAGATGAAACACTGAACACCAGAGATGTGATCTGCAGCCCTCTCATCCCTTTTCCCATAAAGCTGAGGGTACCTAGGTGCAGTTGCAGGGCTGCAACACTGTGAAGCAGATCTGGCAGTGAGTGGACTGGGAGAGGATTTGAGGAGATGGAAGAGGCAGCAGGTGAGGAACCGTGACACCCTGGGAGGGCATTGCCTGTGCCACTGTGCAGCAGAGACTGGGGGACGCACATGGCTGCTCTGTACTCTCCCTGTGACCCTCAGCATTGCACCCCCACACCCAGGACCACCCCAACACCATCACTGCTTTCTCCCAGAACATCCCTCAGACCTCTGCAGGACACAGCATGGTCCCAGGTCCACCCTCCAACCTGCTTCTTCTAGGGCATCATCTCTGGCTGGCTCAGTCCAGGTCAGAAGTGGTCCACAGACAACCCCTCTCTTGCTACAGGGCAAGGAAGGGCAGAGCAAGCTCCTACTCCGTGCAAGAGGTCAAAGCCAGCAAGGTGTAGCTGTTAGCAGCTGCTCACTGACCATCAGCCTAAAACCTCCCCTCTAGCACCACTTCCTTCAGAGGCAGAGCTAAGAAAAGCAACACCAGCTGTAGGTGGCTGGGAGAATTTGGGGTGATGATTATCCAGTGAAACACCTGCAAAAGGTTTAGCTTGAACACCTCTTTACCAGGGGAAACTACCAGGTGGAAAAGCAACCAGAACAGTGCCGTCACTGGCAGAGAAGGGTCAACCAACAGGCAGAGTTCCCTGCTCCTGCCAGCCCAGGGACATAGACAGACCCACAGCGCTAATCCCGAGCGATGGAGGAGAGCAGCACCTGCAGCGACGCGGCAGCGCTGAGCCGGCCCCCCGGCCACGACACCTCCTCTCTGCAGGCACGGGGCTCCGAGAGTGTGCGGAGCAGCTGGCTGTGAAACGGGCAGAGCAAGCAGTGAGGGGGCTGGGGGTTAGCCAGGGGCTGAGGCTTCCAGAGACAAGGACACCAGAGCACAGGCAGTGCTGCTCTGTTCCCAAGCATCCCCCTCCCCTCCAACACTATATGATGGAGAACCAGAATGCATGAAAACCGGGATCCTGTAACCCTTTACAGCCGTCCTTGGAGGACGCTTGGCCACAAACCAGCTTTTGACACCCCAGAATAAGCACGTGGAGGCTTCCCAGCAGAGCCAGAGGGCCCTTCCCAGCCTCAGCACCAGCACCCCCAGCCTTGCCTGCTGATCCTTCACAAAGGGACCGCAGCACTAATGGGGCGTTTCGGAGGCAGCAGCAGCTCCTCTCCATGGCTGAGCGGCGCGGAGCAGCCTGGGGCAATCCCTCTGCTCGCTATTAACCCGCTCCCCCAGCCCAAGGGAAGGAACTTGGCCGGACCCCACCGGGATGTGTTACATGGGAATGACCTTGTCTTCTCTACCCACAGCGCCGAGGCAGCCTCGGGGCAGATTGGGAGGGGAGACACAGCCCACTCACAATTAATTCTCTTCTCTATTCAATTACTAGCAGTAGGGTTGAGGTGTGTTTTGTGGGTGGTGTGAATACCAGGCCAGGGGACCAGCCCTGGACTCAGTCCCCTGGAGCTGCACCCATCCCTGCCAGGACCAACCAGGGTGATGTGGCCCCATCAGGTCCCTCTTCATCAGCCTGTTCTCAGAGCTTCATTTCAAGGATCTGGGCTCCCTTCTCTGCCTTTCCACCACCTCCTGTCCCTCCTGCACATCAGCTTTCCAGAAACGTGCCCTTTGCTTCCATAATTTCACTCCTGGAAGCACTGGTGTCAATATCGGCTTCATCATGCTCTGGTGCCCTTGTGCTAGCTGCCAGGAGCAAGCGATGCTCCTGCAGATCAGAAGAGTCAAAACTGGGCTCTGCATTCCATCCAGGCTGGGTGATATGGAGATTTCCCTGCCCACACCAGCGTGGCAGGGGAAGCCTTGGATGGCTTGGCATGCAGCAGCATCGTTCCTGGTGCCGAGGCAGAGCAGGACTTCACTCAGGGCAGGCCCTGGATGCACAGGGGGATTTTCCGTCCATCTCACAGCTGCCTTTGGCTCTGTCACCACCAGCACTGCGTCCATCTCCAGCATCCATAACCGGTGCACAGGGGGAGCTCAGAGGTGAGCCAGGAACACAGATAAAGATACAGCCATGCCGAGCCAGGCCAGGAGCCTCATGGAGGGCAGTGGTGGGGACATGCACCCTCAGGCCACATCCACTTGCAAGGAGAGACAATGGGAATGCCTCTGTGGCCACCCAACTTGGGAAGGGGTCCATACAGAGTCCCACGGCTGGGCTTGAGCTAGGCAAGCCAGAAACAAAGACAAAAGGCTCCCAGTAAGGATAGTTCATGTGGGAGCAGGCCAAGGAGAAGGTGGTGTCACCAACCTCATGTGGTTTAAACTCAAGGTTGAGCATTTTACTGCAAAACTGCTCTGCATCTAACAGGGCTCAGTGAACAAGCAGCCTGACCAGGAACAGCCATGACACGTGTGCATGGGGAAGGGGTGACATACATAGACATGTGTGTACCCATGGCATTTAGGCAGCTCTGCACAGAGCATCTCCAGGACCTGGTCCCAAGACATTCCTAACTTACACAACTTGTCCAGCATCATGGAAACAGAACAAGCAGCATCTTCCTTCTCAGGGTCTCCAGCCACACACCATCAGGCAGGTCTGGGAAGGTTGGGTGGAAGCCAGGCTGCCTGGGAGGGGGCTCCACTGGCCACCCAGGAAGGTGAGAGCTGTCACTTAATGCTGGGAGTCACTGTCCTCTCCGTGGGATGGGCTCAGAGGCTCCTTCAGGGCCACAAGCAACTGAGACAGAGATGCAAACGCTATCCCTTTGCTGGGAGCCATCCCAGCCAGCCAGGCCAGACAAATTGGCTTTGCTTTGGGTCCTCTTAGGAAGAGGACTCCTGTGCCCAGCCTGCAGGGGACTTAAGCCTAAAACTAACAGCAGTGGCTGGGGGGGCTGAACATCAGCTGTAACTCTACCTTCGTTTGTTTGCTTACAGCATCCACCCAAAATGCCCGTGTGTGTCTCTGGGCCCCTGTGTCAGTGGCAGCTGAACTGCTGACCCCGGCAGTTTGCAAAACACCAGGGTTATGGCCCCTTTGACATCACAGCCCGGCAGAGCCACGGCTCATCCTGACCCTGGCCCCGGGGAGGTATCCACTGGGCACCCCACATGGCCCTGAACAGAGCTGGAGAGATGTGAGGAGGTGGCAGGGGCAGTAAGAAGGAACCCCAAAACATCAGTGAAGTGGGCACGCTCCCCATGGCACCTGCTGCTCCTCCAGCTTGGCCGCAGCCCCTCAGCTTGCTGGCCAGCCCCAGGGACCTGCTCCAAACCTCCCTGCCAGTCCTTACCCAAGCCCAGCCCCCCAATCCCTGCCATCCAATACAGCCCCCACCCCACGCTGGCACTGGGGCTGGAGCGGGAACTGTGTCCCTCTCCAGTTCCCATGCCCAGGGTCATGCCTGGTGTCCCCGTTACCCTGCACACCTCTGTGTTTTGGGAAGGTTGAGGAACGCATGGTCCTAGTCAAAGCCACAGGCAGAGCCTGGAGACAGATTGGAACTGGTTTCTCTCAGGCACCAGCCATGGTATGAGACTTCACAACATCTTGGCATGGCCATGGCATGCACACAATGCCCATCACAGTGCAGACACCCTCTCCAGAGTGTGCAGGGATGGCCCATGGCTGCAGAGAGCTGGTCTGGGCACAGAAGCAAGCACCCAGGGAGTTCAGATAGGCTTTGAGAGTTCTCCAGTGGCTCTGATCCCACTTTGTCCCCAGAAGACAAAAATCCCATTTCCCAAGTGTCCACTCCCACCCCGAGACCACACTGCCCCCTCCAGTGAGCCAAGCATTGAAAGGTCTAGTGGGGCAGACCTGCCACAGACAAGACCCTTGTCCCCTGTGCTCTCTAATCCTCTACTTCTGCCTATCAGCAACAACCCTTCTGATCCAGCCCCCAAACCCTCATGTGCTGCAGCTTAGGGGTTTCCACTCCCCTGAGACCCCACTGGGGGAACAGAGACTGAAAGTGTGGTAGGGTACAGGGTGTCCCATAGCCCCTGTGCAGAGCCACCACCAGCAAATACACCACAGAGGCCAAATCCTGCCCACCCAGCCTAGGGCTCTGCCACCAGCTGGGAACAGAGGACTGCAAGTTCCCTGTGTTCCTTGCAGCAAAGTTCCTCCCTGGGAGATCCTAAATCCCCCTGGGGCACAGCCCAGCTGCTCTGGGCTGTTCCCTACCCCCTGTCCATTCCCCCCACCTGGTCCTCCCCCCTAGCTGCCACCAGCCCTGGCAGGGATGTGTAGTCAGCAGTGACAGCCCTGCCAGTGTCAGGGACAGCCTGGCCCAGAGCGATTAGATTCGTGCCTGGGAGAGGTCGAAGGCCAAGGAACCTGTGACCTCAGGGTATCTGGGCTGCGGCTGTGGAGCCCAGAGCTGCCATCCCCAGCGGGAGGGACAGCGTGGGATGGCTGCCATAGAGCCTCTCACCCAGGCTCTCTCACAGGTTTCCCTACCACGTTCATTTTTAGCCCCTGCTTATGTGTTTATGAGTTTAAACCCAACTCATGGTACAAGCCCTGCTCTGGTATCACCCCTGCGCTGCTCCAGCACCTTCTGCTGTGCCCCCGCTGCAGAACATAAAGCCACAGCCATTACAGCAGCACCTTCATGGAAATAACCCCTTCTTGTGTTCTGGGCAGTGCTGTGAAGCTTGGGGCCACATGTCCCCACTGCAAACGAACACCCTGAGCAGCCACTGCAGCCAGCCAGCTCTCAGAGCAGAGCGTGGCCCTAAGGAACCTCCTGTGCTGGGATGTGCAGCCTGGAGCAGATGTGGGAAATCAGCTGCTGGCACTTGCTGTGGAGCTGAGTGCTGGAGGAGCCTCTGCTCCTCCTGCAGAGCAATCAATGAGATGAGCACTCACATAATCTCATCAAGACTTACAAGTACCTAAAGGATGGGTGTCAGAAGGATGGGGTGACACTCTTTTCTGCAATGCCCAGTGACAGGACAAGGGGTGATGGGCACAAGCTGGAACACAGAAAGTTCCACTTAAACACAAGGCAAAACTCCTTTGCTGTTGAGGTGAGGAAACCCTGGCACATGCTGCCCAGGGAGGGTGTGGAGGCTCCTTCTCTGGAGGTTTCCAAACCCCCTTGGACACGTTCCTGAGTGACCTGATCGATGGGAACCTGCTTTAGCAGGGGGTTGGGCTGGATGATCTCCAGAGGTCACTTCCAACCACCACCATCATCATTCTATGTCCAGGCTCCCAGCCAGCTCAAGACAAGCTAGGAAGGACCTGGCACATGATCAAGTACCAGTGAGCAGGAGGTGACTCCAGACCTCAGTTGTGGGTGGACACTCACCAGCAGGCAAGTCCTGGCCGGAAGTGGCTCTGTTGGTCCTTTTCCTGGCTCCTGCTGACAGCTGAGGTGCAACACACCCCACAGCTCTCTGCCTCAACTCACAGAGCTGCTGCACACTGGCGTAACAGGGGATGCTGCATCCCCAGGGGTGTCCCACTGTGCCTTCCTCCGTAGCCCATGCAGCCTAGCTTCAGAGAATAACGTTACCTCCCAGTTCAGTGTGGGAAGCAGCAACAGAAAGCTCATGGAGCAGGGGACCAGCCCCACCTACAGCACGGTTACAGCTGTGCCTTACAGCAGCCCTAGGCTGACTTCTCAGCAAGGGAGAGTTGAAATCCAGCAACAAAACGGCTGGGAAAGGGCCAGCTGGGGCATCACAAGGCAGACTGCTGCTTGGCTTTGTAGAGCAAAGCAGCTTCCCATCCTGCTCCTCCATCTTTGAAAAAGCAACTCAAACCTTACCTCTGAAACCAGAGTACCTTCTGGGAGCCACTTGCCCAGCCAGGCAGGTGAGCCCCAGCCCAGAGTGTTGCAGCTGGGCCAGACCCTGCAGCCAGCAGCCTCTCACCACTTCAGGAGGGCTCTGGAGAGTGCAGCAGTTTGGGTGTGTGGCCCCGGTGCTCATTTGTGGTTACCTCCACATCAAGCTGTGCTGTGGCCATGTTTCTCTGTGGCTCAACCAGGGTCAGGGTTCCCCAGCACTGCCACAGCAGGGAGGGATCCATCCCCGGCAACATCAGCATGCAGAGCCCTGAAACACAGCGGAGATAAGGGATGCTCAAGAGCCAACCACCTGCCAGAGTAATTGCAGAGCTGTTGCCTGGGTTGGGGCATCATTCAGCTCCCTGGGTACCAGCACCTCCACCACTCCACGGGAGAGAGGCCAGCTCTGCACCTTTATGTGTGTCTCTAGGCTGGGGAACTCACATATGTAGATAGACATTTTTTCCCCCCACAAAACAAGGCAGGCCTTACACCAGGAGCCCCACACTTCACTCCTCGTGCACAGAGAGCCTCCTGCACCCCCACCCCTCTGCCATGTACCCCCCAGCCCGGCCATGCCGGAGCTCACCTGCTCTTAGACAGCCCTGTTTGTTTGCCCAAGGTATTTGCAGCCGGGGGCACCTGCTTTGATACCATCAGCTCAGCGAAGGAAGCTGCTCACCTAGCGTGACCCCTGTAATCCCATCCTTCCCCATTAAGCGCTGTGTGTGAGCGCATCCCCCCCTCCCAGCCCCCTGTCATCCCAGCATTTATCTCCCTCTCCTCAAGCTGAGCACATCAAGGTTGTGACACTGATGGGGAGGGGGGAAAGCAAACCTCCCTGAGTCACTTTGAAAGGGGTCTGGCAGTGCCAAAGCCCCTCAGCCCCTCCTTCTGGGATTGGGGTGTTCCATCTCACCTGGCAGCACTCTGCAGCTTCACCAGGGATGAGGCAGCGCTTGTGGTAAGGCCTTGGGCTCGGCTGGTCCTGCAGCAAGGTGGACAGCCTTGGCCTCCTCAAATCTCCTGTCACCTGCATCATGTTTCCTATGGTGCTACCTTTGTCCTCTTGGTAGGATTGTCCCTGCTCGCCCAGCCCCTTGTCTCGGTTACCTGGACATCCCCAAGGAGACCAGCACCCTGAAACCATCTTCTTATGCCCTTTAAGAGGCCAAACGCTTCAGTGCTGTCTCTCCCACCCCACAAGAAGCAGTAATACCACTCTGCCATGGCCAAGCTCTTATCTCCCCTGAGCTGAGCTGCTCCTTTACAGAGAGCAAGCAGGACCTAGGGCCAGCAGATAAATCATCCCTGACCTCTTCCGAGGAGATCTGCAGTGAGGTCCTGGGTACGCCAGCCCTTGCATGTGCAGGGCACCATCCTGGCACAGCTGCAGCTCCATTCTCTGCCCTGTACTTCCCTCCCGCGCCCTCAGCACAGGGCTGGAGTGAGTTGTGCCCCATCAGCGCTTCCCACACTCCCCTAGCCCTGAGGGAGAATGCCCTGGCATTGCTTCACCTCAGCTGCTATGTTCAGTTTTGGGCCTGTCAGTACAAGAAGGACAAGGAGGTGCT
>WBNH01009746.1:0-36920 GCA_013401255.1 Urocolius indicus
CATGCAACCATTTTCCCACAGCTCTGCAAGTAACTGCAAAGTGAAGTAGGTATGATGCAGAAACAGAAATGATGGGCAAAGGAAACAGAAGTATTTTTCTCTTTGAGAAACTGGTTACAGCACTAGCATGTCTTTCAGGCAATCTTTGTATCCCTGCCATTCTCCTAAGGTGCCCTAGTTCAGCCACGGTAAAGGAGACTCATCCCAAGTGACCCATTAGAAAAGAGAGGAATTGGGAAGCACACACAAAAGAAAATAGGATCCCACAGGCCCTTTTTTTTTTTTTTTTTTTTTTTTTTTTTGTTTGNTTTTTTTTTTTTGTGCTCTGTGCAGAATTCTGATCAAAAGGGGTTTTGCTTTAAGGATATATTTCTTGTTTCTATAAAACTGTCTCTGTGAGACTGCTAATAATCTTTCCATAGCAAGGAAATGTTTTTGTTGTTTTTTTTTTTAAGCTTTGGCCAATGATCCAGTTTTTTCTCTGCTCCATTCAAATAAAGTTAGCGTTCTGAAGTCCCCAAGTGCACAAACAAGATAGACTGTAGTAAACTCTCTAACAGTAGACTCTCATTTCACCCGAGTCACAAGCAATATATTTTTATCCATATATCCATCAGCAAAAGGCTCTGATATGGTAATTTTTACCTCCTTTACTTCCTTTTCTCCTCCTTCCTTTGTATTCATCTCAATGTATTTGAAGCAAGAGACACATGGCTATGTATACGCATTCATACTGAAAAGCTGAAAAGGACACGTGCAACACTCAGCAGAGAAAACGAGACTGGGGCTCACTTAGGATGTGTTCAGGGTGGCCTATTTTATCAGGAGCTGCATCTGAGAAGTGATCTAGGAAGCACTAGTCAGGTTGCTCTTGGCAGAAAGATTTGCTGTTACCAAGCTTTTTTTAACTGCCTACCTGCCTTACTAAAGATGCCCACAGCGATCACAGACCTCTTGTAGTCCATTGAATAGGCACAGCTTCTAGTTTTTCATGGGACATTTTTCATAGCTTTTGATTTTTCTGTAAATCAGAATTAATATTTTGGTAATACTTTCATGTATTACCTTCCAGGGAATCATATCCATTTATTTTTTTCAAAAGATGCAGTGTCAAATCAAAATTCTAACTGATCTTTGATTCTCTGGTATCTATGTTGTTCTTGAAAACTTTAAGCTGTTACTTTTTATCTAAAAAAAAAAAAAAAAACCAAAGTTTATATGTGCAATTCTAACAACAAAATTATATTGAAGTTGCAGAGTTTTATGTTCATCCCGCTCAAAGAAGCAGGATTAAAACACAAATAGGCCTAAGATCTATGTACGCATTGCAATGAGAGCAAGCGACTCTTTGTAATTCAATCACAGCTATGGTGCAGAAAATTTCAACTCAAGTAAGAATGGGAATATTGGAGAAAATATCTTAATTTTCTAATACCTCATGCAACACAGAAGCAGCCCAAGAATGTACATCTAAGACTGCATAATCCAGGAATTACCTAAAGAGAGAATGGCAGTAAAAATTCTTTAATTCAAAAAGCTGAGTGCTCAAACCACACAAAAACCACTAAGAAAGTGCAACAAAAAATGAAGAGAACAAACTGCTGGCCATGTAATTATTCTCCCAGCAGGCTCATCAAACAATTCCCAGCATGCCCTCCTGCCTCTTCTGGGGATGTTTTTACTAAATCTAACAAAATAATGGTTGCAGACACCTCTTTTTACAGTCACTTGTGATACAAATTGGATGCAGTTTCAAGTCCTTGAAGGAACTGATGGTTCTCGTCAGCAATATTTGACTGTCAGGTGCAAACCACCTGGCAGACATGCAAAGCTCTTGAAGTCAATTGGAAAATACATCCATTTTTTTCTAGACTGAGAAGTCCTTGAGGAAGAAGTATGCTGACAGAGGGACTTTTGATATGTTTCTTTTAAAGAGGAAAGGGATTTTTAAAATATCACTTTAGATTATTTTAGGAAAAAGTGTCAATACTTTTGGAAACTTATCGAGTAAATCACTCAGTTCACTCTTCCTTAGCACAGGCATCATCTTTGTCCTCATCAGGAATAAGCAAGTTGAGCAAAACTAATTTCAGGAGCTGTTTCAAGGCACTTGTCTTTTCATCACGTCTTTTAATCCTAGTCATAAATATTTATAATTTTAAGAATTTGCTTCCAGAAATTGAACTAGAACTCAAAGCCTAATTAACCAAAGTTCTTTAACATGAAAATGATTCTCAGCTTTAACACACCTTGGTGAGACCTGAACCGCTAATATAAACGTTTCTTTCATCTTCTCCATGAGAAACCCAGGAAGTAATCTAGAGCCAGGTCTTCACAGTTAGTAAGGTCTTTCACACCCATTGGTCTCAAAGCACAGTTTTGCTAACTATAGATGTGTTTTATATCTGAGTAGCATATTATAATGACTGCAATTTTAGCAACTTATGGATTTTACATGTAGAAAAAGCTGTACCATCTCCCAGAAGTATAACACTATGATAAATTTGCAAGGTGAGGTGTGATTTCTCTGTATCATTTTGTGCACTAACAGACATGAACATACAGCAGACTTCCAACTCCTTTAGGTGACAAGAAATTGAAAAATGCAGTTGCCCTTCTTGGTGTACAAGTCAGTGGAGACTAACAGATTATTAGTGGAGATTTAATAATCAGCAGTACAAATTTACACAGCCCTGAGGCAGATTTTCTTGTTTTGAATGAGGAACATCTTTGAAACCTGCTTTTACCGTTGGACATGAGCTTCCTCACCTTCATTGTCTCAAATACAAGGCTATATGCCTATCTGTTAGCTGGAGAGGTCACCACCAAGCATATCTGACTAAAATCAGGATGGTCAAGATAGAAATCCGATCTATTGTTATAAGCAAGCTACAAGGTTACACTAAGCATCCATGAGGCATCAGGGTAGAGCTGGTAGGAGATCCCATTTATGTGGATATGAATATGACTTGGATTAGCCAGATACTTCTTCAGTTTGAATAAAGATGGTAGGGACAAATTCATGCAGCTGGCAAACTGGTTCCAATTATCAGAAACAGATGCTGCAGGTTAATCAGTCAAGCCCTGGGTGATCACATGGGCAGAAGCAGCATATAAGGAAGTAGCTAGCAAACAAAGGGTGGTTTCAAGTCAACCTTGATGGTTGTTATGTTGTCTGTGTGAGTATTTGTATGTGCATTTCCTGGCCTCTCCTCATCTTTGGATGAGTATTACTTGCAGTGTTACAGCACTTTTAAGTTTGGAGGACTGCAGCAAGAGGCTTTAGCCCTTATGTCTTATAAACCTCTGGAAATTTCTGTTACTGTTGGATAAGCATCAAAATGTATTTTTCCCTCTCCCTCTACAGACATGGAGCTGAAGTAGTGCTTGTGGCGTAAGTCAAACAGGTTCTGTTGAAGTCAGCTCCCTTTGAGAGAAAAAGAACCCACGATTCCTACCGTGTGTTCTGTGTCTTGTAACACTTTTGTGGAGGAGAAAAGTTGTGAATCTCAGGATGTTTCTCATTGCTTCACAAATTTATGTCCTTTAAGGTGAGAAAGGACCATTAGTTCCTCTCTTTCTGGACTGTGCCTCACGTTGGTCACAGCGTCTCCTTACCAGTGCAGTAAAGTATCTAACCTGTGAGATAGGAGTCAGGACAAAATAAGTGCAGCGCCCGAATGAAAGCCCTGAGGTGTTTTTCCTGCTGTACAGTGAAGGCAGTAGAAGCATGTTTCGTGACTGCCCGTCCAGCCCTGGCAATGAGCCCACTCGTCTTCCAGTCCAGGCCACAGGCCCTGGCTGCCCCTCTCTGGGTAGTCCTGGGGACAGAGCTATGCTCCTAGAAATATTTGTTTGTGAAGAGGTTATGAAGTGGAAAATAGTGTCTTAAAACCCTCTTTGGAACACTGCACCCTTGTAAAGCTGACCGTTTCAGTTTTGTTCGTTGTTGTTTTGTTGCATTTTTTTCCTCTGACACTACATGGTTCATAAGCTTTGGGTGGCTGAAAAATCCCACTTGTCTTTGGAAAAAGTTATTTTAACTGGTGTCAATTCGAAACATTAGGCTTATTCAAAACATAGCATTTGCATGCCTGAGTGGATAGATCAGTTTCAATGTGTGAGTTGGAAAGTCTGCACGTGTCTGTCATTGAGTTTATGGAAGCTTATGTTCTTGGAACTGGCTGCTTTTTTTTTTTAACATCCTTACCCATGAACTTCACCATCTTAAGTTACAGAATCAATACTATGTTGACACAGTTTACAGAGCTTTTTCCAGTCTTTCGGGTAGTATGTTGGCTAATAGATGCTTTGCTCCAGATTGCTTTGTAAAATCAAGTTAACAACAGGGTCATCCAGAATATTCCTCCTTTGTGCTACTTCAAGAATTGCAAATATTCTTTCTATACTAACATGCAAATAGAAATACAATCTCTAGCGCTTACAAAACTGTAGTGGTTTAGGCCCATCAGGGAACAAAAGACCATGATTAGCCTCAAGTACCAAAGACATGAGGATTGCTAAAGGGCAGGGAGAGCTTAATTGCCGCTTAAGGTGTAGGACAAAACAGACCAGGCTGCTCAGCTTGGGGAAGAAAACAGAAAATAATTTAATACCAACTAAAGCATAAAACCCCCAAACAGAACCAAAACAAAACAACACAGAATGGTACAGAGATGAAGAGTCCGACCAGCCCTTTAAGACCACCTGCTCCCCACCCCTCCCCTCTTCCCGGGCTCAGAGCCCTGATCCTGGTGTTTTATACCTCCGTCCCCCCTGAATGGCCCAGGGGGGCAGGGAGGGGGGGTTTCAGTCAATCTGTTCCTGATGGCTTCTGCTGTTTGTCTAACCTCAAGGCAGGTGGGCTCCACGTCAGTCTTCCCTGCAAGTCCGTGGGGTACCTCACACATATGGCAGCCCTGCACAGGCTGCTCCGATGCGCATTTGCCTCTCATGTGGGGCTGCTCTGCAGCGCACAGGCTCTCCAGCATGTCCTGTGCCATGGCCGCCTCCCCACACACTGTCTCTCGCCTATCCGGGTGCACTCACACAGAGCTGCTGCTGCTGCTGGCTCTCAGTTCTGCCGTTTCCATCCATAGGTTGCAGAGGTACCGCCTGCGTTCTCACTACGGCTTGCAGAAGGGTCTCTGGTCTGGTGCTCCTCCTTCCTTCTTCCTTCTTCCTTCTTCCTTCCTCCTTCTCCGACTGTGGGGTCCACATGGTCACCTCCATCTTGTATCACCCTTACACCTCCTGCCAAGCACTTCAAATTCCCGTCCCTAAATAGTGATCGCAGAGGCACCAGATTGGCCCAGCCAGGCTGGGGGGTGGGTCTGAACCCAGGAGCTGGTGGAGAGTCCAAAAACTTTTTATCCCCGTTACGAAGCAAAAGCAACTCCTTGCTAAACTATGACAAAAGCTAAACTCCATGAGCGATAACTGACAATTTCCAGCATCTTCCAGAAAGATTCCGTATGTTCTGCAGTCCTCAAGAGATCTGTTTTCCCTTTGGTCTGGCCTGCCTCCCCACCTTTTCCTGGTGACATTTGCTACGTGAGAGTTGCTTCTAGCTCCACTGCCACCTTTCGTTCTGGATCTAAAAGCCAGCCCTGAGACCAAATTAATTAACTCGAGCATATGGCTGCAACACTCTCCAGATCTCCTTCCTTCTGCCTTCAGGAGCAGAGGTCCTGCAGAACTTGCCTGCAACTCATGGTCAGCACGATCCACAAAAAGGACATTTGGACGTCACCCAAAGAAGAACATTTTACTATTCCCACTGAATTCAGTAGAGCTGGTATTTGGCAGCTTCTCCCTCTGCTCTATCCACCGAAAGTTGTGTCTGTAGATAAAGACATCATGGATTCAGACTGGACAGTTTTTTTCTGTCAGGATGGCCAGGAGTACAAGTTAGAGTGGCAATGAAGGGCATGAGAAGACAAGTCCTCTCTGCCTTCCTCACAATTGCAGAGACTGAGCCCCACTCTATCACTGCAGAGCCAGTCCCTCCATCCTTCCAGCATACAGTCATTCCCCTCAGGTCCCAAAGGCATTGACCCACTGTTTTATCTGAAAACTTCTAGTTGAAGACGTGGTCTGAGAAAAAAGAGCATTGCTTTTCCTTGGGGTATATATTTCCCCCTGCACATCTCATTACAGCCTGGTCTGTTTAAACATCAAAAGTGCTTGTGTAAATATATACAATGAGGCTAAGTGATTAGAATAATCTAATGCAAATTTCAAAGACTCTGAGCAGATCTGAGAAATCAACACTGTCATAAGTCTTACTTCCACAGCATGGGTAGAAGTAATACAACTAAAATACAGGTTGTACTTCAAAGAAAACAGTGTTGAGATCCTAATAAGAGGGTTGCTCAAAGGTGGGACGGGGAACACAGCAGGTGGGGAGAACTCTCCCCACTTGTAGATGCATTTTATTTGTTCATAAACGGCCTATAAAATATAATAACGTCTCCGAGAGCAATGAGGCACTCTTGGGATTTTTTCCCATTAACTTTTGCCGTACACTTTTGCCTTTCACATATCGTCATTCGTCCCCTGAGCCCGAACTCAACTTCCCAGGCAGCCCCTCCCCGGACCATCGCACGGGTCTTACTCAGAAGCCTGTGAGCGCCGAGAGCCATCTAAAGGCATACCAGGGAAGTGAAAGCTTCCTCCGGGCACCAACCCTGGCCTCAGCCACCCCTTTCCCAGACACAGGGATCCCTGCTCGGGAAAAGGAAGCCTAGTAGAAAAGCTGAATAGGGTGCATAGATGACCTGGAGACAAGGAAGCACTGGCTAAGCCACAGATCCGAGAGCTGCAGTTCTCAAAGTGGTTGTGGTCTGAGCATCTGCCCTGTTTCACATCGCTGATGTGGCAGCGTGTGTCGCTGCTGAAGGGGAGGGTGGAGAAAGGAGATAGGTGCAGAGGCACTGCGTCACCTCTCTGATGAGGAGGTGAGGGAGCCTTGTTAAAACATCCACTTTAGATTCAAAGTTTCACCAGGCTGCACAGCTTTGCCTGTCAGCAGCAAGCAGCAGGGTATAAATAGAAAAAGCTGTGAAGCTGCCAGAGCAGGAGCAGCTGCCCTCCCGTGAGGGAAGTGTGGTGCAGAAAAGATGGTGTATCTGGCTGAGGCTGACACTCCCACCTCAGCATTATCCACCCAGTGCAGCTCCAGAACTCCAAGTGCTCCTTTCCTCCCCCATCATCACTTCCACCCAAAGCCCAGTGGGCAACTCATCAGGTGGCACATCAAGGCTAGGAGCATGTCTTTTATTTAATTCTGGGGACAGGCATTTTCGTGAGAGAAAAGGTACATTTTCAGATCAATAAGAGATGAACGGTTCAGAAATAAAAGCCTTTCCCTCAGAAATGCAAATTGTCTGGACTGCTTTAACATCTTCAGGGCTTTAATGATCTTAAAGCACGGCCTTTTTGCTGTCTGCAAAGCAAATGTAGCTTGACCTGTGAAGGACAATTTCATTCAAGTGACCTGAGAAAGCAATAAAAGCACAAGGACAAAATAGAAAGAAATATTTATTTAAACACTCATGGCACTATTTTTATTTGCATCATAGCGATCATCAGCCAGTTTGTTTGATCTTTCCACTCCCCAGAAATTGCAATGTTCCACTGTAGCAAATGCAAAGAGTTTAAGGTCAATGTCGAGTCATAAACCAGCTACAAGTACAATTTATGCATTTACAATTATGGGCAAAACAAGGGAAAAAAAAAAAAGGTACTTTGTAGTCTATCTAGAATTCTACTCACTCTCTACACAATGTTAATAAAATACAGATGCAACTCAGGCCAGTGGTAATCGAAAGTCATTAACATCAGAAGCTGTTCAGTGGCCTGTATGAATTGTATTTTGTTGGTCTTAGCCCAGTGCCCATTAGACAGACATCTACATTATAGCCAGAGCCTTTGTGTCATTGGCAAGAACCATGGGCTGTAACACACTTTCTCACTGAATTCCCCTTTTGGAAGTAAAGCTAATCACTTTTGGACACCGTAAGGTCTCTCCTCCATGGCACAACTCGTGCTCATAACATTTGTGGTCTCTGAGGGCAGAACGTCCGTCTGCAGGGTTGCTGGGTAAATAGTAAAACACAAATATGCATGGGCCAACCAGAAGGCCATGACTGATGAAAGTGAAGCAGGTAAATGCTACCAGACTGTCTGTTTTATGCAGAGAGGGGTAGTATCTCTGCACTGCCTGCCCACCCGGACCCAGGCCTACGTGCTGGCTGCTGTCAAAGGCACTGCTGCAGGCACTGGCATGGCATGCCTGCAAAGCATGGCATCCAGCACCTCCAGGGCTTTGCTAGCTCACAGAACTCTAATCAATTAGAAGAAAAAGGTTTGTAGGCACACTTGTCTTCTCCACTGTGCAACTCTTCCCCATGGTTTTCTCCATGGGAGATGGCTACATTCAGAGCTTAATACTGAGGCAGCATTTTCCATACCACTCTCTCTGGTTCTTCCTGCTCTCTATAAACCAGCCTTTTTTGGCGTGAGGGACACATCAGTTTCCAGTCTCCATTTTGCAACATCACCCTTTCTGAGAAACACAGCCATTCGCTGCCAGTGGAGCGTGCCTTAGCCCTCCGCTCAGCCCAGCTTTCAAGCCTCGTTGGATCCATATGCTTCAAATGATCAGGGTGATTTTTCTCCTCGTTTCTGCATGGGTATGACTTGTGGCTCTCATCCATGCAACGATGGCCATATGCTCTCGGGCACCAAAAAGAGCAAGAGAGAAAAGATAATAATCTTCAGAGAACTGTGTCTGTTGTCAGCCCAGCTGCCACTGTAGCAGTACAGGGCTGGTAAGCCTCAAGTTTTTCTGTTGAGACTCGCTATTCTTCTATGACATGACCTTTTTCACTCAGATTTGTCATTAACCTCATATGTTGGAAATCACAGCCCAAGCTATCAAATCCCCCAGTCTTATCTCAAATAATATGCTTTGTCAAAAAAAATCTTGAAGGCATTTCTGTGAAAATACAGGTAAACTTGCTTTTTAAGGATGTTAGGATCTGGGAAAATGTTTTCTTTCACTGAAATGCTTTAAAAAGTGTACAAGGCTTAGCAAGTGAAAATAAAATAGGTCTGATTTATACAGCAACACAGTAAAGGCTGAGCAGGAAAAATGCAAACAATCCTTTTATATATGTTTATGCACATTAACTCTCTAAGTGATTATACAGTCTCTAGCATCTAGATTTTCATGGAGTTTTGTAATGCTTCAAAGGAATATAGCTGCAAATAGGCAAGTATAAGTTTTCCTTCTCTCATTTCAGTAACAGCAAATACGTATTTTTGCTTTCAGAAGCTGCCTCCTCTGTCAGTTGTACTTATATTTTTGTCAGCTTTTATGCTGATGAAATTCCACTGACGTCAGCTATAGCAAATCTTCATGCTTGATAAGTGTGTTAGCGAGAAGAGAATCAGGGACATAATAAACAAACAAATGTCAATCATCGAGGAATAAATGGGAGTTTTAGCCTGCTCAGAGGAAAGGTAAGTGAAAGGGTCTTTGTATAACTCTTCCTCCATGCTCAAAGGTAATACATAGATGGCTTTAGCTAAATAAAAGCTTTTTTTTTTTTTTTTGGCATTTTTTCCTTGCTCACTCTCAGAGGAAATGGCACTGAAAAGGCTAAAGCCACTGACATTTTGGTGTTGTGAAAGAGTGAGAATGTAAGCTAGAAATTAATGGAAATGCTCCCCTAAGTATGTGATCCATTAAGCTGTTTTGGAATGCTGAGAAATGAAGCATAGAGTATTTTATTAAAGTCAATATCCCATGGGGATGAAAGAAAGATTAAGATCTTTCACTGCAACAAGCTAAGCCCTGACAGTAAGCATGGAGGTATAACAAATCCAGTATACCTCCAGTTTAGTTAAAGGAACCACTCAAATTCAAACCGATGTACCTGAGCACTGGCCCAGGCCCTGTATCCCCAGTTTGGACATATCCAGGACAGCAGCAGCTCGCTGGCCTGTGTGCAGAGAACTTCAGCCAGATGTGTTGGTAGAGGAACAATGCAAGGACATCACAGAGTCCTCCTCCTAGCTCCCAGGTGAGGGAGACCTTTTGTTCAGCACTAAGATTTCCTGTAGTTTTCTGAATGACTTTTGGTTTATTCTAACTGCACAAAGTCACTACCCTTTCAAGGAAACAAGATATCTGTTTGGTGGAGAAAGGAGGTGGCATTATTATTCTGCAATCAGCATTTATAAAACTCAGTCATTAATGCTTAGGCCAGAGTTCTAGCACTGAAGGACGCTGTTTCACCCTGTCCTGGCAGAACAGATAAGTGCTGTTTTGCCTGGGCCAGGCTTTTGGTAGCAACAGGTGAGAGGGTGAGCTACAGGGGTGGCTTCTTTAAACAAAGAGCTGCCAGAAGCTTCCGATGTAGCTGATAGGGCTAATGACAGTCAATTCTAAGATGGACCCCACAGCTGACCCAGGCCTGGCCAATTAGTGACTGAGGTAACACCTCTGTGAATAACATATTTGAGAAGGGGAAGAAGCTGTCGTGCAGTTGCTAAACTGCAGTAGCAACAGGGAGTGAGAATGTGAAAACATTTATGCAGACCCTAAGGTTAATGGAGAAGGAGCGGGAGGAGGGTGCTGAGGCCCTGGAAGGAAAGACTCGTGTGACGCAGACCATGGTGAGGCAGCTGTGTCCTTGCAGCCCATGGAGGCCACTGAGGAGCCGAGGTCCACTCACAGTCCATGGAGGACCCCACAGCAGAGCTGCTGAATGCCTGAAAGAGGCTTTGACTTCATGGGAAGCTCACCTTGGGGCACGTTCCTGGCAGGACCTGGGAGCCTGTGGGCAAAGAGGAATCCACAGAGCAGGTTTGCTGTCAGAACTTGTGATCCTGTGAGAGATTCAAGCTGGAGCAGTCGGTACCTGAAGGACTGTTCTCCCCATGGAGAAGAGAAGAAGGAGAAGAAGCAGTGGCAAAGTCCACCTGTAGTGAGCTGACCCCAACCCCCATCCCTTGCACCGCTGGGGGGGAAGGAAGGAGAGTCCTGGGAAGAGGGAGGGGTGGGGAGAGAGATGTTCTAAGACTCAGTTTTATTTCTTATCTCCCTGTCCTCATTGTTCATTTAGTAAATCAAACATTTTTCTCCCAAAGTTGAGTCTGTTTTGCCCATGAGGCTAGTTGCTGAGCAATCTCACTGTCATTATCACAAACCTCTCGTCCAGTATGGAAGGAGTTATATTATGACTTAGGGGGCATCTGGCACCCAGCCAGGGCTAAACCACCACAGTCTTTTGGGTGCCCAACTTGGGACTTGAGTATTGTGAGGAGTTTGAGACAAGGATTGCTAATTGGGAGTGGCAAAGGGCAAAACGTGGACTGAAAGGTGTTAGAATGGAGTGACTGTGGAGAATTTTGATTTGTTTTAATTGTGGTGAAAGAAAGAGGTTTGGTTGTATGTAAATTGTCCACTTTCATTTGGTGATGTTATGATGATGTTTTGATGATATTTTCATTTTGAGTGTGGTGAATTCTTTTTTATTGTTGTGAGTGAAGATTGTGAAAGTTGTGTGACAAATGTGGAATTTTTTATGATAATTCTTAAATATGTGATTCACAGAGGCAAGGGGTGGAATGTAGTGGGTTTGTATCTTGACGTGCTGCTGTCTTTTTCCTACAACTACTGACTACCTCGAGACTGTGGTTGCATCGCTCAGCAGTTTCTGCTTGTTCTGTCAGGTGTTTAGCTACTCGGTTGGTGTTACAGTGTATTTTCTTCTGCTTTGCTTGCAGACCTGAAGGGTAGGAAAAGGACCTCTCAGGCTTTGCCTGCCTGAGGTAGCTCTGCACTGGTGTTTTCAGGGGTGCTCAGCTGCAGCAGGTTTTCTTTTCATACTCAAAGGATGGAATAAAGAAAAAAAAATAACTCTCTTGGAGTTTTCTTTACATTGCATACCTGAAGCCTGAATAAAAAGAGAAGTCAGACATTAAAAAAATGCCAGCTTTAAAAAGTCGTGACACTGACATTATGTTGGCTTATCAATAGTGTTTTGTTACTAAAACATGAACTTTAGCTGAAACTGTTTCCCCAAGGTCTCTGAGGAGCTCAGAGGCAAGGTAAAGGAGCCTGGATGAATTCCATTGTAGCAATGACTACAGACCAAGAGACACCTCTGAGCCATGTACTCTTTTTTCTTTTTTTTTTTTATTTTCTTTAAGCCAAACTCTTAGTAAACATAAAAAGCAGGTAGTATGCTGCCAGAAAGAAAAGCAACTCGCTCCTCAAATGCCCCAGTTCCCGCAGCCTTTCCTCGTATGAAAGATGCTCCAGACCCCTGATCATCTTGGTGGCCCTATGCTGGAATGTCTCCAAAAGTTCCCTGTCCCTCTTGAGCTGGGGAGCCCAGAATCGGACACAGGACTCCAGAAGAGTAATCACTAGGACAGAGTAGAGGGGGAGAAGAACCTCCCCCAATCTGCTGGCCACGCTCTTAATGCATCCCAAGCTGCCATTGGCCNAGCAGGGAACTTGCTGAGGGTACACTCATCCAGGTTGTTCATAAAGATGTTGAACAAGACTGGCCATACGTTGAGAATCTGTGTTGGCCCTGCCGCACACAGCACTGCATTAGGACACTCCGGACCCATGGTCCAGGACTGGGCCATGTGGTACAGACACACCCAAAGGAGCTTCCACCCTGGCTCAGGCACCAGAAGCTCTGGGTTCATCCAGAGCTTCCATCATTCATTCAGCCTTTGGGCTGTTTTTTTAACACTTCGCAGCTAGATAAGGTTTGTTTGTTTGCACAAGCCAAACCTACAGAAATGATCTGCAGAGCTGACACACTCCAGGTAGTAACTCTCAGACAGTAAAGGAGTTATGCTGAAGTTAGCATCTGATGTGACCAACATTCACATTTAGTAAGGATCAGAGTCAGGACTCTCATAATTTCACACTTTTTAACTCTGTCTTTCCACTTCTGTCACACATTTTTTTAAATGAATTATTTTAAATTTTTTCTTCTGGAAATAAAACAGATGCTTTTAATAAGCAAGCACAGCCCTTGGGGTGCCCATCTCTAATCAGCTTATAGTGTGGCGAGAAGTCATCTATCAATATGATAACTTTTGCCTTATCTTTGAAGCAACACATTTGCCTGATCAATCAAACACAAAAATACAATTTCAAATGGCTACATTTTGGCTTTCTGAAATTCACTACATCTTCAGACTGTTAGCCTTTTCCCATAAGCTGCAATAGGATTTTATTTAATAACTTTCTACTACAGATTACAGTATAGTTCCATCAGAAGTCCTTTACTTTGAAAAAAACTTTGACTTTTTGGCTGCTGGGGGGCTAAAGAGAAGGAAATAATGAGTTTGGAGAGGATGCAGCATGGATTTGGTGTTTTGCTTTTCTTTCTGTGCATACAAAATTTAGACAATGAGTAAACCTTTCCCATCTGTGACTATGCAGAAGTAGGTTACATCGCCTGGAGCAATTGCAATAACTCACTTGACATTTTTATAGAGCTCCCTGCTTTATTAGTTTTATGCTGATAACTTCATAGTTACTTTCCAGGCACATAAAAAGTAGGTAATTGAATTCACGAAGATAGGTTAATACCTGAGTTATCATGTAATCGCCTGAATGCATCTGAAACTGGATTAATACTAGGTTAGCTCTTTTGACTGCCCAGTGACACAGTTTGTGTATCAAGTAACTGACGGGTTCCTGTGTAAATTGGACGAGAGACAGAAGGACCTCTTTTCCTGTCAGTGCAAGTTCTGTAATATTTAGGAGCACAAACTTAAGAGCATCTGGTCAGAAGCAACTCTTCTACTGATAAAGGAGTAATAGGATAAACCTGGAGTCCTAATATTTGGAGTAGTGGCATTAGTAAAAGCAGAAAATGCTATGAATCTGCAGGATCTTCAAAGCATTACAGAGCTCAGGTTTATTTATATTGAAAGGTGGTGCTTTCATGGCTTACAGGCACAGAAGGAGAAACAGCCTTCACCATTTCAGCCACAATGAAATATTTCATGGTAACTAACAGAATGCAAGAGTGAAATTAAAGACTTCTCTTTCTGTGGCAGAAATAAGAATGATGACTACAGGCTTCTGGTGCAGCCTGATCTCAGGATTTATCTGAACAGACTAAGGACAGCATGCAATTCCAACACCTTGAAATATATTGCAGTATACAATAGACTTGGGAATACCTTCCACTGGCACCTCTACTTAATCTTTCACGTCTTCAAGAGGCATTCCTTCAGTCAACCATCATATCAGTTTCCTCTTCCCTGCAGAGTGTGGCTGTAAGAGCAAACCAGCCAAGGTGCCATAAATTTCCAATTAAGATGGCAATAAAGGTCTCATGGTATGTGAAAGCTGAGATTGGAAAAACTGTTTTCAGATTGGACCCTTAGAAGCAATCTCAAGTATTTTGTTGTTCATACAGTAATAACTGAAAGAGGATACTTGGTATCTCAGCACATTTCTAGCTTTTCCAGGATCAATTGCATAACTCTGTTAATTTAAATGATAGGAAAATATCATTTGCTTTTTTTCTTCCACTAAACACAGATGCAATCTGACCCAAGTCTTAAGTGAGGGTTTTTTCAAACCACAGCCACTAATTCTACATTTACGTATACCCATTAATTTTGAGTCTCAGAAGGTGGAAAGTCCTGTCATTAGCAGAAAACTAAAGCACGCAAATGGCCTTTTGTGATGGTCTTTCTGTCCAGCTTTAGAGAGAAATGCTGTGTGCTGTTAGCAAGGCTCTGTGCAGAGGCACAGCTCAAGCTAGTGCAAGCTCTGCAAGCAGCTGGAGCTTGTGCTCTTTGCCTTAGTCCTTGATTAGACTCGGTTCTTTAGGCAGAAATGGCTCCCTGGAAACCAGTGACTGGTGCTGGTCTGAGATTCTGCAGACAAGAATTGCCTTCTGCTGTTCCCAGCTGCCAGCCCTGGATAAATAAAAGTGAGTTGTACTTGGTCTCTCCAATACTTACTGTACTGAAAAAGCAACTTACAGCTGCTTCAGAAGTTCGATCTCACATACTAAATAATCAAGATTAGTGCCAGAAGTAACACTACCGTTGCAAAAGGATAATGCAAAAGTGTGGCCGCTATCCTAATACAGTCATGGTTTACTGGACATCAGCTCCTGCAGTTCAACAGAACCTAATGGTGAGTGGGCTGCAGAAGGGTCTTTGGCAGGAGGGAAAAGTGCAGAGACTGAAATGAGCAAAGGACCATAGCCCAGAGAGAGATGAAGGGCTCAACTGGGTGGGCACACAAAAACCATCCCTCGGGTTCATTAATACTGTGGTTTGACAATATTCTCTATATAAGAACAAAATCCAGACACTAGGCTTAGTCCACAAAATAGCATGACAGATCATTTGGCTTTTGTTCTCACCTTAGGCTGTTTCACCAAAGGACCTGAGCTCAGTTAGACACAATATACCGTGTCCTGCAGCTTCACAGGTCAGATCATGGCTCAACACTAGTGCTCTGTCAGCTCCAGCAACTTCCATCACACCAGGCCACACTCTCCTGCAGGGCTGCAGCTTAAGAGACCAGCAATGGAACAAGTGGGAAACCTCTTAACTTTTTCTATGAATCTGAAAGTAAGTTGAATGAAAACTAAACATCTCCAACAGGACAAAGACTTTCAGATATGTTTAAATTGTTCCATAGGGTCTGTGACTCATTTTTGCTGTTAATAATCTGATACAGCTATAATTTTTTTTAATGCTCAAAGACAAATTGCAGCATATAAAAGACCATGAGGTTATATTTTAGTTTTTTAGAAGCTGAGATAGTTGTATTAATATATTATGAAGGCACTGTAACATGAGTGCTAGTATTTTAATGATAAAACATCCAGGGTCAGTACAAAATATATATAATCTGCAAATTCATTTTAGATCTAATAAAATAGCATGGCATAGGACATCTGTCACGTTTTAAATAGGATAAATGTTATTTATACTTTATGCTGCAACATTTTATCTTTTGAAGCAGCAGGAAGGTGCAGCAGGACTCAGTAGTTGATCATGCAATATCTGCAAATATGCCGAGCGAGCGGCCATGGCAGCTTGTCTGACAACACCAGGCAAAGGCTGTGGTAATTAGGGGGCTTGCTGATGCTGAAGGCCAGCTGCAGAGAGAGGCCATGATCACCAATCCCCTCAGGGAGAGACCAACCAGGCCCTGCTGAATAGGTACAGGTGGAGAAGAAGATTATAAATAGGGGAAGAGGTAGCGAGTGTGCTTTTATGGTGCTGAGGAGCAGTGGATGGCATCCTGGTGGGGAGTCATCGTGCCTGGGGGTGAGTGATAGTTTAGCTTTCTCTCCAAGGGAAGTGAGCAGCTGGTGGCAAGGAGAGGAGATGGTTTATGGGTCTGCATAGGAGGGTGAAAGCTTGTGGTGAGTGGCTTCCCTTGTGAGCTCTGGTGTTTTCAAGAGTGCCTATGTAGGGCTGTGGGAAGGTACTGCGTCTATGTTCTGGCCTTCCATAGTTGAGCTCAGGGCAGGGTTTGAGCATCCTGTGGTGCTGAGCCCAGGGAATGGTGGGTCTACATCTATGCTCCAATATCAGCGCCATGTTGGGCACAGCTCCACTGCCAGCTAACTAAAACTTACTGACTTAAACCATGCTCAGAAACGTTGCTTGCCGGAAAGGCTTCTTAAACTGTTGATTTACTGATGGCTTTGTGAGGCATTAGGCAAAAGAAGAGTAGTGTTCTGCTGAAGGCTTGATAAACCTAGATGGTATCTGTTACATTTTAAGTTGGTGCTATCTGCTTAGAAGTGATTTCTGATGGTAAATCAGAGGCGTGTGCTTGTGTGGTGTCAGTATGTAAATGTCACCATGAGATCTTTGAAATACGTGTAACACGGAGAAAGTGGAGAGAAAATGCACAATGCGATTTATCATCTAACTTCAAAGTTACTCTTACTGTTCCAAAGGTGGTCTCAGTGGTCGTGTGTTTTAAATGCCTACTAAGAAATTGTGTGGTGCTCCCTCTGACGCTTCTTTGGAACTGCTGCTGCTCTGGCAAACAAAAACCCTGAGGTTAAGCTCTGCATAATGCTTTCTTGGCCCGTACTTCTAGACTTGAGAAGAGGATGCAGCAAAAGCCAAGTGTGAGCATGGAATATCGTTTCTGTATCCCAATCATCCAACATGCTCAGTGTGGCTTTGTTGTTCTGCTGTTGACAGGGTTACATCTATCTTTACCTTTCCATTGCTGTTTTTTTCTTGCTTAAATCCATGCTCAACAGATTACTATTTTTTAATGAGGGTGAAAAAAAAAACCAAAACAGCAATAATGACTTCTATATAAACTTGTGGACACATTCTGCCATCCCTGAGGAAGCAGAAGAATGAAAATACTTTCTTCATGGGATTCAGGTTTGTAATTGTTTTTTTGCAGCCAGTAGGCATTTAAAGAAGTAGAGGCTGCAACGTTTGGGTTTCTGCAGGCTTCCAAAGTAATCTAGTGAGAGGTCACACATCAGTTGTTACCACCTTGAGCTGGCAGGAGCGTACACCGCTTGGAATAGACGCTGACATCCAGGTTGAGGTCCACATGCATCTCTCCTGCTGGTGGGAAATCTCAAAAGGGGCTCATTCTCCTCTCTGCCATCAAAGCAAGGCGCTGAATTTAAATCAGACTGGAGGCAGCCCAAGGGTTTATGTGCCTGATGAGCAGTGATTCACTTTCAAAAAAATCAATCTCTTTCTCTATGCCAAAAATAAAATGGTAGGAAGAACAACAGGGAACTGTAGCAGTAAAATATTTGTGTTGCCTGCTAAAGAAACTGTGGGTCTTGGGCGCACTAACTTTCTAACAAAAAATTACAAAGCCACTAAGGTTTTATTTTATAATGCTAAAAGCTACAACAAATGTTATAAAATATCCTGATCAAGTCAAAATATTACTGAGGCCCTGTGAGCACTCAGTATTCAGTACTCTCATTTCAGAAGGAAACAAAAGTTCATTTCTAATTAAAGTTTGGGGAACGCTGGGGGAGACTGTTGGCTTCAGACGTGGGGTTAAAAAGAATGCAGCAACCACTTTAGTATGCTCTAAAGTCAGAAAATAGTAGGAACAGAGATAGCTTCAAAAGGTTTTCTTATCCTTTGCCGATGTTTTGCTTTTCAAAAAACATTGTGCAGTGCTTACAAACGAGATGGTTGTAAACTAACAGCAAAACCACATTGCCTATTAGTAGAAGCTTAATTTGGTAAGGGGCTGAAACGTGACAGTCTTTCCCTTTCCCTGCCATGTTGTGTGAGTAGCTGGTGGAGTAAACAGCTGTAGAAGACAAAGTGCAGGCTTGTGGGCTTAGTGTGTGTTTAGCAAAGGAAAACCAGTGGCTTTTCCATGGAATGATCTGCACATCCGCATCACTCTTTCAACGGTGTTTTCTTTTACTCTCCTGGATACTGAAGCTAAAAACTAGGCCCTGCTTCACATTTCAGATGTGTGGTAGCTCATTACAGTACACATAATCGGAACAAAGAAGTGTCATTAGTTATAAAACGTTTCATTTCATGGACAGGAGAAAGAGAGTCCAAGCTGCAGAGGGCTGTTGCCAACTGGATGGCTCAGGCTATGATTGTCAATTACTGTGTTTTCTATTTATGTACCTACAAAGCAAAGAGGATGCAATTTGTCTGTGTCCTAATTGCCTTGAGCTTTTAGCAAATATTTATGGACTAAGTGCAGACTTTCAGGAGATGACTAATTAAATTTCTATGTCTTGTTAAACGTGTTTTTTTGTAGAATCTTACCTCTTCCTGCTTTAAAAAGCTTCCTTTCAACCTTGAAAGCACTTCTCAGTACAATTATTAAAATTTAGAACAAATATTTTTATGCTAATGGTAACACATTAACCTCATGCTAAGCTTTGCTCCATCTTCTTCACTTCACCTTATCCTCATGTTTTGTTTCATCACACCTCTTGATATTTTAAGATGAATTGTAGATATTAACAATTATTAAATTGCTCCCAGTTGGATAAATGGGAGCTTTGCTATTGATTTCTCTGGAAACAGGATCAGGACCCGGATAGATGCACATAATGTCTTGTAAGACACACTAATGTGCTTTCTGCCTGATCAAATAGGACTCTAAGCACTTCTGAAGCTTGTCCTTCAGCTTTCTGTGACACGCATGCTACTACTTGATCAACTGGCAATTTAAACTGTTCAGTACGTTACAGTGATCTTGACATTAATTTGCTGGAAACAAACCCAGCAACCCTGCAGCAGGCTTGACGGAAAGGCTCCCAGTCACTGGGGCTAAATCACATCAGAGTATAAATGAAAATGCATTAAACCCACATAAGCACTCAATGAATTCTTAAGGAGCTGCTGGTGTTACTGTAACAAACTAGTACCAGACAACAGCTTAAAGGTGGCCAGAGGCCTTGTTATTCAGGCTCTACAGGAACAATAAATATTACTGTGATTTTGCTTCAAATTCTACTTAAGCTTTGTTTAAATGGTCATCATCAGGTGGAAAAAAAACCTAAAGTCTAAGACTTTACCAATATCTTGGGTTTTAGCAGTACTATAGGTAACTCTCCTGATTACATGTTGAATATACCTTTCTCTCTGCTCAGAATTTCCTTTCATGAAGGTCAGGATTTTCAAAGGAAAAGTAAATGTCATGTACAATCTCAGGATTTTATTAATCTGACCCTTCCCCTTGCCCCCACCTGCTGAAAGCATGCTCTGCAGTACCACAGTCTTAAAAACACAGGGTTAGGCATGGTGGGGTTTGTGTGCCCAGGCACTAAGCCCTGGGCTCCAGTGACCTGAAAAATCATCTCTCTCTGCACAGGAGCAGCTTAGCAGTCTGAAAAGTTCAGAAAGTACTTTGTGGCTTATGGCAGAGACTGAACTAAAACTTGAGAACCTGTGAGCTGTCAACGTGTATGTCATCAGCACCACAGCATACTCACTTTGGATTTAGCAACAGCTAATTCAGCTCCTGAATTCAGAAGTAAATGGAGCACTAATTCACATATTAGGTGTAGAGACTGCCCTGTCAAGTGCTCTACTAATGTTCCTTAGAGACATCAAGATAGACCAATAGCAAGGAAGAAAAATGCAGCTGACAAGATTAGAAGATTGCCCCAGACCTGTGTTTCAGTAAAGCTAGGATACATGCTCATGCTCTGTTTCATCCTGTTCCTGCAACTTAACCTTAAGACAACCAAAACACTGCACTTTCTGTGAAAGCAAGCTCTGAGGACCTGCCCTGAACAGTCCTCATGCTTTTAACTTGCCTAAACTAGCAAAGGAGAGAGTGCAACCTGTAGCATCGTATCCTGCCTGTCCTGTCACAAAGTGACTGACTCCATAAGCAGAAAACAGAGTCATGTTTCTATTTTTGAGCCTGAATCCAGCAGATTAAAGGAGCTTAAACTTGCTTGTTTGACCCCTAGAAGGGCAGCCACCACAGGCCTAATACCTGCTCCTGATTTCCAGCCAGTTTCAGAGCACACAGGCGTTTTATGAACAGCAGCACAAAGAAAAAGCACATAAATGCATTTGACTCAAATGACCACTGAGTGGTGACCTTGCTAAATCACAGCAAGTGTCCTCAGCAGCTGTTGCAGGCAGAGCTGTGGCCTTCGCTTACGACAGTATCACGGGGACATGCATTAGCTCTGGAGGATTGATCTTGCAAGGATCAGCACTAGGACATTTCAATGAGAAAATGAGTAATTCTTTACTCTGATTATGATGATTAATTCTGTTGCGTCAGCAGCCTTTGGCACTGCCAGGGACAGTAGCAGATTTCATAGAGGAAAGACCCAATTAAAAACCCAAGAACCTTAAAGGGGAATCTTGTGTGGTTAAGTAATAATATTAATAAATGCCACGGAAGCAGCTATAACTTTATGTGTATGCAGAAACACACATGCTTTCCTCAACCCTTTATGACTTCGTACCAATATATATAATTAATTTGTATTTGAAACATTAGTCAAGGTAAAAAACCTGATATTTGTTGCTGGAACTGACCAGCCACAGATGAACTCCACTGTGGAAGTCTTTTGGACCACACGAAGCCAGGCAGAAATTTTACCAGAGGTGCCAATTTCACGAATAAGTAATCACTGTTGCACTGGCAGGCATCCTACTTCCCTCGCTTTGAGACTGGTTATGCAAAAGACTAATCAAGACATCTATCAGGTACGTAATTTAAGATGGGTAGGTCATCACTAACACAGGAAACTGGCCTTAAGAGTTTCAATTTTTGAAGGGAATTTGGCTTTCAGACAGTGCATTAACTGGTTTCCTCTCCAGTTCTGAAGGCAAGCACTTGACACACACGGATCAGGTCATGTCTCTCCCTGCAGTACAAGTTTCTTCCCTCAGCTGCCATAACCAAGTTGTGCTCTTTTGTCAGTTTGTTTTTGCCTTGGATGCACTCTACTCATGTCTTTTATGCATTCGGTATGAGAGGCATTTAGGAGGGAAGCATCAAGGCCAGGTTCCTCAACTCTGCTTTGTTAGGAAATGTTCATTTGGCAATCCTAACATCATTAAAAGTTATTCTCAAAAGGGTATACTCTGACAATGTATGACCTTTAGCTGTTAAGAAAACAGTAGAGAAAGCACCAGAAAAGTAGGTAATGCTATCATCAGTTATTTGACAGCTAACAAGAAATAGCTCTCTTGCATTTAAGTGTGGCATTTAGAAAGCTGCAGCAAAGCTTTAGGTGGCTGCCCTTGTATCTTGTTCTGTTTGCTGTTAAAGCTGCAATCCTCCCAACATTTCCCTACATAAAGAAACTAAATACTATCCCTTAGATGTAATTAACACGTTGACTTTCACAACAGACTTACTGCAGACACTTCTGCTAGTGTCACGCTCAGAGGTAGGTACTTGCCTTGTACCAGCACATCTGCACAGAACAGCATGTGAAGACAGTATTTTGAGCCCTGCTGTGTTTTTTCACCTATCAATTCATATACAGGGTTGTTTCCTGTGACTTTTTAAAATTTCTTTGTATCTTGTACAAGGAAAAGAACTGAAGGCTAGGCACAGCAGAAACCAGTCTCCTTTCAGTCTAACTGTCTTCTCGAGTTTAGTGGCAGAGAGGATATACCAACATTTTTTTTTTGCAATGAAGTTTATTATCTGGGGTGCACTTGTAAAGACTGCACATAGCCTCGTTCATTAATATCTAATACTAAGGATGCTGGAAGGGTAATGTTCTAGTACATGAACTACATTGATCTGCCTAACCTACATAAACACGAGAACTTTTTAGGGTCATTTTAGGGTTGACTTTTATTGTGCAGACCAAAACAAATGCAGTCACCAACCCACCACCACATTAATTTTATGGAACCAGTTAACAAAATCATTGTCAAAAACAACTTAATTTCTGATGAGCAAACAGAAACAAGTTGTTCAGCCCTCCCTTATTCCTGTATTGATACAGGGTAAAAGGGCATTGAATGGTATACTCAATAACTCAAGGACAAAACCACTTTGGCTGCTTAGGAGAATAAAAATATTCATGTTTTCTCCTCCAGTCCCAAACCCAATATTGGTTTATATCAAAAAAAAAGAGAAAAATCACTTCAGAGTTCCTGCAGATGTCCCATGCTCTTTACTCTCTAACTTTGATATGTAAGTACCTGATTGAGATATCCTATCACAATGCAAGTGAAGCACTACTTGGCTCCTTCCAAGTGTTTTTACCTTGCCACCATACCAAGTTTAATCTTCAGGTTCCTCATAATGTGCATACCCACTAGCATAGGTCCTTCCTAAATTTAAATTACTGAATACATCTGTGGTCTCTGTATCGGAGTCCTTCCCTCCCTCATCGTTGTCATCTTCATCATCATCTTCTGCTTCATATTCATCATATTCATCCTCACGATCACCTGCCTCTCCAGCCTTGCTGGAGGAGAGGCTCTTCCAGTAGGCATCATAACCAGAAGCTCCATCTGCATCTTCAGCTCCAGTCTGTCGGCCAAATTTCAAAGAGCGCGCTGCGGGCAAAGAAAATCATCACATTCTCACCTCTTAACAGCAACTGAAGTGGAGCATCTGACATTGCTTTTCCACCCTTTTTTACCACTCAGCAAAGAACACACAATGTTACACAGCCTTTCCAAAACCTGACATTTTCAGATTTAATCCTTACTCTGAAAGAACCTTCTTGCTACACACAGCCTCTCCCCCTGTAGCCAAGGCTGTAGAAACAATAACCGCTGCCAGCATGTGCCTCAGCTTTTAGGAGAAACTTTGCTTTTGTAGCCAAGAAAACCTGTCATTGAATGTGCTTTGCAGACACAATACGTATTGTAATTTATTCAAGAGTGGTCAAGGCAGAGGTATGCATGTTACCAAATCCCAATTCATTAGCCATCTTCTTGGAGATGAAATAAAGGTTTAAGTGGAGATTTTTTTTGTTTGGCCTTTTTTTCTGTAACCAAAATCTCCCAACTAAACAAAAGATTTCTCTGTATTGGAATCAATTAATGATTAAGAAAGAGACACTGCTCAACTCTAGAATCAAGAAGCACTGAGTTTTTCCCAAAATAAATGCAGCAAAGCTTTGCAAAACAAGTGAAACTAATCAGACTTTAATCTGTTCCCATGGGGAAAAGTAGCCACCAATGGTACTTGTAGAGCTTGTTAGCTAGATGAGTAAGCTTACTTGACATGCTTAGATCCTTTGTCTGCTGAGTTTCATGCCCACATTTAGGACAGGGAGGCTCTTTTCCTTTTTCTTGTTTGAAAACCTTACTTCGCACATGATCGTCACAAAAACAAGCCTGTGGAGTGAAAAAAGAATAAAAAGGCTAAATGTTATAATCATAGATGCATACTCTTCAGCAAGAAGCAAGCAAAAAAGTGTCTAACAGCAGCAGGATTTTCTAGCTGGGATTAAAATTTAATGAGTTCCATCTGCAGTGGAACTGGGATCTTTGCACAGAGCAACTACTTCTGTGTTGAATGTAATTTCGTGGCTTCCTGGGGAAGAGGCTGGATAAAAATGCTGGTAAACAAGGAGAGAAAGTAACATACTCAAGGACTGGAGTAAAGTATTGCCCACAAGGAGGTTGGTTGGTTTATGTTGACAAATGTAAACAAAATAAGAGTCAGAGATATATGCCAGAACATAACTATGCAGGACCTGAAGGCAAGAATAAGAGATTGAAATGTCCCGTGTTGAGCACCAGAATGCCAGGGAAGGTATCTAGGGAAAGAAACAATTTGAAATGAATGCCATGGGAGACTGCAGGGAAACATGTGGAGGCTAAGAAGACTAAGAGCAGACAACGAACCACCACTTGGAGAAATCTGGGTAATGCTGGTGATGAAGCAGGTGGAATTCTTATATAAAATTACTCCCGAGTGTGTAAAATCAAAAGCTTGACATCAACAAATTCGGCTGTGCGTGTGTACCATCAGATTAGCTGTGGACACGATTTCCGTTGGATGCAGGCTGCAGTGTTTTCTGGTCAGATCATCACTTGACTGATTAAAACAAAACCCACAAAAAAACTCTTTAATTGTCTTAGTTACATGCTCGATCAAAACCTATTCCAAAGCCTTGGATTCTGTTTGAGACCAAGGATTTGTTTGGTTTTTTTTCTGAAAAGGCTCAAACATGGTACAGCCCTGATTTACGTACAGAGGTTGGAAAAAGTGAAGAGCACTTCACCTGACATGAGGATGCACAACACTGGCTTGTGGTTAACAAGCAAGTAGAGATAAAAACCCTTTTATTCTCCATAAGTTTGCCTCCAAGCTTCAGAAATGAATACATAAAAGCACATGTGGTTTCCTGATGCTGCAGAGGAAGAGGCGACAAGGCTTGATACCAGCCTTGGAGGCTAAGGAGAACAAGTCTAAAATCATACTTGCAACTGTCTTTACTTTTTACCTTACAACGCAGGCACGAATGCTGCCCAAGCCTGTTACAGGAAACACCTGTTGGAGAAAATCAAGCTGTAAAATTCTGTGCTTGGACATCACAGATCTGTGTTGTTTTTAAGACCTTGTACTAGGACGTAATGATGTAACTGAGGCATTTTTAATTCTGATCCAACGGCACTTCAGCAACACAAATCAGTCATCTTACCATACAGCACAACTTTACTAGATTTTTTTCAAGTCTAAGTCTCACTGCAGTAATGTAATTTGACAGAAACAAGTAAAAGTTCAAGAAGGGAAAAGTTTAACTATGCCTTGACTTTCCAAACTTTTAAAAACAGAAGTTTCAGAAACAATTTGATATTAAATGATCACCTTGCTTTTCCTCTTCTCACAACATCAAAGGGAGTGCTGGCATTTCAGTCACTCAAACAATGCCACAGCAGCCTTTAATACTTCTATCTTATTTAAATTGGATGTGAGAACACATAAAGCTTGCAAACTTTCAAACTTAGAACAGTTGTGTTGTTCTGTATTTTGTCATGTCCTCTAGAATTGTACTTTAATGCACATGACTGTATGAAAATCTATCTGTGTTCAAGAACTGTAGGCAGCACGTGAGCTGTAATGAGCAGAAACAGTGCTCAAAAATCACAGCTGTCTTGAAGCTTCAAAACGGTTTCTTCATCCCACTACAGGGAGTACAGTAAAGGCAACCACACAGGAACTGGCAGCAACAAGAAGCTGGGTGACTAACTACTTCTCAAGAAGCAGTATTATCTATGTTATCAGTCTCTATGCAAGTACTTGTTCCCTTCCACTTTGCCTTATCCCTGTGACAATAGTTTTTGAATCTGAAGTAATAAATATCATGAGTTGTCCACAAGCAGGACAGATGCAGGACTTAGTGCTCAGTCATGGGTTTAAAGATGGAATTGGAAATGTTAATGCATATTTATCCAACCATTTCTGGAGTATCTGCACTTTAAAAAACTTCCCTCAGATAGTGATGGAAAGTAACAGTACTTTTTTCACAGCTAGAACGGTATTTAGACTACAATTGCATGACTGCATTTAAAGTTCACGTATTCTGTGAAAGTTCAGGTCTTATAATCTTGTTACCACACACTGACAAAAATCCTGCCTCTCTACCATGACTGCAGCATGCCATGAAACACTGAACCCAGTGAAAACTCTCAAAAAAGCAATTTTTTCTATTCAGTCTGTGACATCACATCTGCAAATTAAAAGCTTCCACCAATTATCACGGGAAGCTAATTGAGGCTTAGAAAATAGCAGGCTGGGAAAAAAAGGATAGGGGAAGAAAAAGAGATGGGAAATGTCTAAAGACACAGGCTGTAACAAGGAAACCACCAAATATTCTGAAATGGGAGAAATCAAGTAGGACAAGAGAGTCAGTTCTGAAGAAAAGATGATAAAGAGCACCTTGGAGTTCTATAATAAGGATGGAAGTTTTATACTAGACCAAATACATGCATACAAGTTTTGGAAAGGACAAACTCTTGTCTCATGGGATAAACCAAATATTAGTTCATGCCGGGTAGAAAACAAATATTTCCACAGAAGATTAGTTATTTCCAACACATGTAATCGCAGTTTGTCAGTGGCTTGGGTTTTTAATTTCCCTTTAAGTTTCCCTGTTTCAGCCAGACATGAGTAGTGGTCTAACAAAGCTGGGTATGGCCATCACATCCTCTTACAAACACCAGTTTCAGTTTTGTCAACACAGTTAATTGAAGTTCAAAAGGACCCAAAATCTTCAGCTACCTCGGTGGACATTTACTGGCATTTGATATATTACTGACACACTTGTCCACAGTCTGCTGATCAGTGAAAAAAACTAACACTGAATTCAAGCTCTGGATGAACACTGGTTTTGTTTCCTCCTTCTGTGCTCACCCTGTCTCACTGAATCAGATGATGACTGCTTCCTGAGTCACAGCCTTCCTTGGGACTTGCTGCTGTTGCGAAACCAACAGATACAAACCCTTCCTTCACAAAGATACAGGTAATCCCCTGTGACCTGGGAAAGTTTAGCCAGGCCAACACAGGTGGTGTTATTTAGGGCAGCTGTTTTCCATGAGGAACAGGTATCTAGAAATAGCTCATCATATGGTCAGAAGAGAGCTCCTTCTTGTCTGCAGAGCTTTGTGGAGTAAAAAAAGCAGCATCAGGCTGCTCCAGCAGTTTTGCTGCAGTCCTGCCAACACTGCAACTTTGGGGACTGCTGGCTCCTGCAAAGGCAACTTCCCATGGGGGGCCTCTAAGAGACAGGCAGGGAAAGAACTGCCATGTACTATCTGGAGTGGAGGAAGGTCAGAGACAAAAGCTCTGGCCTAGATGGTTGGACATCAAGAACAAGCACACAGGAAATAGGCTCTTTCTTCCTGTGGTGGTTAAAGTCAGTTGGAAAAGGTGACACAGAGGAAGAAATTGGGAAGTCTACTGGGCTATTGTGAAAGGGACTAGGAAGAACTAACTTACATTTAAAAGTCTCTGCTTCCAGAACCTGGCAGCTGGCTTGATGTTCGAATTGATCATCTTCACAGAGGAAATTGTGGCAAAAAGAGCAGGCGAATATTCTGCCTCCTAAAAGATTTATCAAGGCAAAATTATAAGCAACAGGCATAGGCATCAAGTTCTGCTTATTACACTGAAAAATACCATGTATCCTACAAGACAGTATAAATATAAAGTAAGTATTACTGCTAGGCCTTTTCTTCATGTTAATTCAACTACAGTGTTTGGTATTTCCCTTAGATTCCCATCCTTCTCATCCAGACTCCTTCCCTCTCACCTCTGATGCACATTTAGACACTTACGTGAAGCATTCAGCTGATAGGACAGTTAATACTTTAGCTCACGTAACCATCCCAGAGCTGAGCACTGCATGTTCCTGAGCAGGTCGTTTACATTCCCTACTGCATAAGGTCTATTTTTGAAAATTAAGAGCTTTGAACAAAAATGTTGCAAGGCCTAGTCAGTGAAGATTAGAAATGCTATGTTGAGAACACAGACATGGTAATTTCAGCAACGTGAGGAGAAAGGTAGTGTTTAGATTTCAATATTCTTAAGTGCAAGCAACCTACCGTGGTCCCAGACGCCCCTTTCACACTCAATGCATTCAGCATCTGTGAGAGGGCAGATACAGGCATGTGTGCTGAGACACTTCCTCCCGTGACACACCCACGCCTCACAGAAATCACAGATTGCACCCTGCAATTACAGAAAGATATCAGCTGAGGGCTTCTGCAATACCTAGAGGAGACTCTTACTCCATAACCCTGAATGTATCCAAGTATCCCCCTTATCTCAGTACACTCATTTCAGTTAAGTGAGGGAGTATGAACCACATCACTATTCCTACCAAGCTGTTCCACAGCTCATCTTGTTTGCTTGATATTCGTTCCTGCAGGATTAAATGTACTGCAAAATAACTTGGCTTTCTCCTTTTCTGGTTTTTTACATTTCCTACATTAAATCATGTGCATGAAAATTCTGTCCAGCTGAACCCTGAGATCCATAAATGACAACAATGTTCTGGCAAAAATCTAATTTCAATAAAGACCTGAAAAATGCCACTAGATTTTTACAGCTAAAATCACTCACTTGGCTTTTAAACCATGGTATACTAGAACACGAGCTCCACAGAGTGCAAAGACCAAATAAGAAATAAGTTAGACTCTTGATTTTGATGAAACTACAAGATCTAAACATTACCCTTCCCTTAACTGTAGCATTTATGAAGCATCTTCAGCCTATATGTAAAAAACTGTGTGCACTACATGCACACAAAAAGACTAGCAGAACACTGCTGAATCCAAATTAATTGTTGATGAAAATCTTGCATCAGTAAAGACAAGGAATGAGTTTTGGAACTCCTGCCTGGACATGCGGCGGTGTTACCGAGAAGCTGACTGCCAGCTGCAGGTAGAACCAGGACAGAGGTTTAGTCCACACGGGTTTTAATTCAGAGGCTATATGACACGTCAGTGACATTTTCCAGAATGGAGTAACTAACTTGTCTTTCTAAGAACAAAAGTTCAAAGACAGTTTCTCTCTGTGACCAGTATTGAGAAGATAGCAGCAGCAGCCCACTGGTTTCTCCAGAATATCCCTAGATTTCAATGCAGTCTGGGAACTGGCTACAGGGCATGCCAGCTCTACGCTCTTAGGTGCCTGTGCCATAGGTCTGACACCAACACTGATCTGTTAGCAGCCAGGTCCTGCCAGAGTTTGCAGGAATTGAATCTAAAAATGCAAATTTGGGGGTTCCAGTATAAGGGAAAAATCAGCTCATGATGGTAAGATGAGGAAAAAAATTTGGCACGGTACACTATCATTCTATAAACCTGTTTTATCTTTTTCAGAAAGATACGCATAGACTAATGTTATCATGCCAAAAAGGCTGTAATTTTGTATACGTACCACCATGGCTAGTCCTGTACTGTACACACCAGCGTGTTTTATAACACAGTCTGAAGACTTCATCATGCACTTGGTTTTTCCTGTTTAAAAAAAAGGAAGCAACCAGAAGACAACTATAATGTGGGTTTTTTTAAAGTTAGAATGACTGTTGGTATAAGAACAGGCCTTCAACCAAACACCCGTGCTTAACTGTAAATCTAGGTACAAGTAATACGTGCAAACGTCCGCAGTTTGCAACCTACCCTCACATCTCTCTTAGATCAAATTAACTATTGTGTGGTTTACGACAAAAATCTCTTGCCCCAGTACTAATAAGGCACTGTCGAGAATTTCAAATGTCAAAACAAACCAAAGAACAAGACACAGGTGAAAGTCAAGCTATAATACTTTTCAAAGTTACCTTTAAAACTCCTGCTAGTTCTATCCCACCATAAAAGCAGCACATGCTGTGTGCAAGGGCTTCTGAAAAAAAGCTCCAGTGTTCACCTGATGATTAATTACTTACAGGTACTTGGATATTTGTTTTCTTGGTGCCTTGTGTGGTTTTTTTTCCTCTTTTTTAAAAAGCATGTAAGAGATTAATTTTTAATCAAAATAATTTGCTTTAAATGCAGAGGAAGGGAGAAAAAGCCACAGTCTGCACTTTAATGTCACTCTGACATAAGCAAACAGTTAGGTGAAACATTCCCCTACTCCTTGCTTCTGACATAAATAGTGCTACCAGAGAGATCCACACTCTGTATGCTGTCATACACGAAAAAAAAATCTTGTAGTTAGCCCAGGCTACTGCACCGGAGTCCCATCTCTGATTAAGCTGTTCTGCCACAGACCCCTTTGGCACCTCTGTTCTTGCTGGCTTACAGAAACTAACAAAGCAGTGCTCCCTGCAAGCCCCCTCAAGAGCTGACAAACCTGAATTCTCAAAAATGTAATTAAATCTTAGCATGCAGCATCAGAAGAGGAGTCTGAGGGGGATCTCATTAATTCTTACAGGTATTTCAAAGGTGGATGTCAAGGAGATGGGGCAACACTTTTTTCTGTAGTGACCAGTGATAGGACTAGGGGTAATGGACAAAGGCTGGCACACACAGCAAGTTCCGCTTAAGGAAAAACTTCCTTCCTATGAGGGTGAGGGAGCCCTGGCACAGGCTGCTCAGGGAGGGTGTAGAGTCTTCTTCTCTGGAGCTTTTCAAAACCCGGCTGGACACGTTCCTGTGCAACTTCAACTCAGTGGACTTGCTTTTGCAGATGATCTCTAGAGGTTCCTTCAAACCCCTACTATTCTGTGATGCTGTGATCAGCAGTGTTTTGTATGAAAATCACACCTCGGCAACTAAGCGGCACTTGGGAGAGTAAGGAAGGACTGACAGTGGGCTGAGATGGGGAACGTGAGGTGGGGGAGGGTATCACTGAGTCTGGAGCACTGCAATACAGCTGCTTTGCTCCTATCCATTAGGAAACTCTCTAAGAAAGATGTTGTTGGTTTATAGGGGCTGTGCCCGACACTTGATTAAGAAGCAAGCACAGCTCTAACAGTCTTGTCTTGGAAAATCCTGGCACTCATAATTTTGTGGCTGGTACTAGGAATGCTTTTCCTCCACAAGCATACTGCAAAGTAAGATACACTCAACACACAGGAGACAACTTGATATACAGTATACTGTAAGATAGACAGCATGTTTTTAGTACTTCACTGCATGATGACAGAAGGAAGGCTTATGAAGGATGACAGGCTGCCATTGCACACTAACAGCCTGGCTTCCAGAAACACTCAGGATCTGCGGGTCTCAACAAAGGCACTGTGAGCTGCACATGTCAGCACCTCTGAGAGTCAAATGGCAAAACACCCAAATTGCTTAATGACAAATTGAAAATCTGCAAGGATTTGTTGAAGGATACGTTGAAACAGTTAAACAACAAAATTCACCTCCACGTATGAAAAGATTATCAACATCCCCTACAAGCAAAAAAAAAAGGGCATTTTAACCCAATTCATAGCTGAGTTCTATCACTAGGAGTCCTTCTGATTTCAAAGTAGCAGCCCTCCAGCACACATAAATAACATGAGGAGCATATTACACTACAAAAACGTGCAAGGTGAATACTGTACTGTTGCTTTAACTTATAATAAACTGATCAGAAGTGAAATCATCCCTAAAAAGTAGTATTTATTGGCACCTTGATGGCAGTCAGAGTGTTTTTGAATTTGCTGTTGTTACGAAGCAATACTCCACAAGGTCAGTCTAGGAAATGGGTCAGTCAAGTGTTCTCAATCCTAAAAGACAGTGAGGCAAACTCTTCCAAAGATCAAATACTGAAGAGGAGCCCCCGACTCAGACTTGCAAACCTCTGGCAGTCAGAGGTGTGCCTATTACTGCACGATCAAGAAAGATCTCTCCTCAAGGAGGATATATTCCCAGCCCATTTAAAAGAACCTGCTCCACAAATCCCAATGGTACTTTAAGACAGAGGTACGCTGGGAGCTTAACATCAAAAATGGGACTGAGGAGAGCATATGTTCTTTCACTATTTGTACTTACCACATTGTGCACAAATGGGTAATTTTTGAACAGAGTTACAGAAGTAGCAAAAAGCTCTATTCTTCTGTCGTCTAGACACACGGAGGAGGGAAGGAAAAAAAGAGAACACAAGTGTTAAAAAAAGATCTTTAAAATGTTTTAAACCAATTAATATTAAACTACTGGAATTAGAGAGAGGAAAATACTTACCTTTGGCACTTATCACATTCCTAAAGAAAAGAAATAAAATACTGTTAATTATTTTTATTCTAGGTAAAATATTAAAAACTTACAGACCCCACAGGGACTCTGACTAAAGTTCTGATTAGGGATCAAACTTTTTATTCAAGTATTATACTTCTGATGCAAATGTAACCTTCAATATAAAGGAAGGACGGTGGGAAGGATGACAGGGAGAATGACATTCTAGCAACATTAAACACAGTCGGTGTATCATCCCTGGTTTTACATAATGCAAAATCAAGTACTGTAATATGAAATACTTTTGGTTATTTTACCATAGAAGCATTACAAGGATGTTTGGCTAAATCTACGTTGGCTCTTGAGGCCCTTATCTGCTTTTCACGTTCACGACGGTTCTCAGCTTTCTTACGAGCACCAGTCTTCTTTTTAGGCATTTTTCACGGTCTGTGGGAGAAGGAAAAAAAAAGTATGCAATGAATGCAGACAGAACTATGTATGTAACTACACATAACACATCCATCCCTAAAACTCTATCCTGAAGTTCCCATGTTAACTGTGCTTTATCTCCATTAATTTCCTTTTCTGAAAGTTTCTTTTCAAATGTAGAATAACGGGCCTGTCCCTTGTGAAGAGTCATGTGATGAGCCATGAAGAATGTTGTGACCTGGAAATGGCTTTGCTGTCTTAAAATCTGTGCCTAGCAATCTTTGAAGAGTTATGCCTGAAAAAAAAAAACCAAAAAAAACCAAAACCATGATGTTCTGTAGGTTTGTTTGTGATGGGCCTCTCTGGTTTTGGTTGCCTCGTCTATTTAATAAGGACAAGCTCATTTTCTCTTCCACTTTTCTCCTGCCTCATGCTTACTAACCAATCAGGTAGAAAGCATTCTTCAGGTAAGAGAACCACATGTACTGCAAAAATGCAAATTTCACACTTCACAAAGGCTCAGATAACAAAATGTCATTATCTAGATTTAAGAGGTATGACAAAGGGATGTTTGTACTGCTTATTTATCACTCTGGCACATAAGCAGTAATGAAGACACGAGCATGCAGTGCTTTGAAGGTGCCATTGTTTCCTATGAAGGGTTTAGACTAATTTATTTTCATCTAGTTCAACACCCGTGTGTATTTTAACACTCTAGAAGGGAACCAGTGCAATATATCAGACAATCAATCAGACTGTTGCTCTCTTGTCACTTCCACCCTGAACTGTGCAGTATTCCTATATGCTCAGCTTACTTTGTGTTTATAATGAATTAGGCAAATATTATCCTGATTTAATGAAATGGACAACTGAGGCATGAAAGGCGTGTGGTCTGATGTTAGAATTTCTCCCATCAGCACAGACACTCAAGTTAGACACCATTCCTTATGCTCTATCAACCTCTCATTTTTACTGCTGTGCCTGGTGTTGGTGTCATATTCTAATCCAGTTACAAATTAAAAACAAAACAAAAAAACCCAAACCAACAGGCAACCTCAAGGCTCAAATTAGCACAATCTGACGGAGGAAGACAGTGAAAGGGGCAACAGGGATAAGGGAATAAGAAAGCAGCTATGGAAGAGGCAAAGACCTCTCCACTGACAAAAAAAAACCACAAAACTGCCTCCTTGAGCACAGTTCTAAAAAAGGCACTCCCAAGTCTATGGTCCAGGCAGACACACTTCATGCTGTAACTACCAAACCATATTTCCGTGCAGATGACAAGATGGCTGAAATTTTTAAAGTGTTTACCTCTTTGGTAGCTCACCACATCTGTTCTGAATATCTGGCCTCCCTAGCTCCAACCGATATTGCACTGTACAACTACCCCACAGTTGGTTTAGCTACAAGTACAACTAACGGTGCTCCATGCTCTGACTCTGATTTCTAAAGCTGGAGAAATATGCTTTGTAACAACTGGTAACAGACTCAAGTATCATCTTAAAACCTCAGTCTCCACTTCTGGAACTTGAAGAACATGATTACACGCGTGCAGCTTGGCAGAAACAGGTTATGATGGGACAGCTTTGCCCAGGCAAGCTTCTGCTGATTCCAGTAGATCTGTGGGTGACTACTGAGGCCACTGGCTTAATGAAATGAGAGGTACTTGCTTTCCCTAGCCTCATCCCTAACTCCAAGTAGACACGCAGATGTACATGCTGGCATTTGTTAGGACAGCTGTAACCATCAACAGTCAGTAAATTGCAGCAGCTTAAACTTGGAAGAAAAATGAGTGTATTCGTTCAAAAGGTCTTAGAAAATAAAACCAACAATCTTAACTTTCACAAAAAAAATATCTATTGTCCTGACCAAATACTAAAATTTGGTTTTGATAGCACACATAAATCAGTTTTCTCACCCTGTAGCATCTTGCACTGTGTTTAAATTGTGTTAGTGTCATATTTTGTAGTCAAAATCATATTGCTGAGCTGCCTGCTGGCAACTGTCATTATTCTAGACCGTGACATTTCTGACACTGAGAGTCCAATATGAGGTTGCACACTAATTTTCAAGCTGCCTGATACTGATTTAAGAACAGAATCTAATGGTTGGTATTTATACCTTGACTTCTTCACATTACCTCATAATCGAAAGCCCTAACATGACAAACTGTTGTCATGAAAAACAGTGTCTCAATGACTACTGAGGACACAGATTATGGGAAGCCTTTAAGATGGTAGTTTTTAGAAAGCTGCACTAAACTAAATGACAAAACTGCCATGTCAGGTCCTTTTAACAAGGCTATCAAGTCAGTACAGGCTTTCAAACACCATCCAATAAACAACAACAACAAATAGATGAATATTGTATCACTCTTTCTCTCTGAGCTTCCCCCTAAGATGTTTGTTTTCTTTAGTCTTTACCCTAAGGTCTCATTTTTTAGGGAATTTACTCTCTTAATTTTCTAACTAGAGCTTAATAGTATTATGATATCAGAAATTATGATAATGAAAACTTTATCTGCAATTCCTTTCAAATCAGAATATTACACTTTTTTAAAGCAGTGATTGGTATTCAAAATGCCTCTGCCTCCACTTTCATCAACATTTTCTGTAGTTTCTGTAATCTGAGGCCAAAAATGTATTTAGGCACCACAACATCTTTACCAAATGCTGAAGCAGGAAAGACCCAGTGGGATCTGTTTGCAGTCTAGCTTCCCTGCAGAGTCCACGGGACAGAAAAGTGCCTCTGGGGGGCTTAAAACAACAGGTCCAGTTACCAAGGAAATGCCATCTGCCAGAAAGATTGAACACTTTCCATAAACACAGTTCTTTTTGCAGAAGGCAGAGACTTACAGCCGTGCCAGCACTCTCCTTTTCATCTACGATGCTGCTGTATGAGAAATTGCCCAGGACACTGTAGGTCTATGCTTGGTTCCCTCAGCACTGGAAGGTGTGAGCCTGCTGTCCTACAGAGTGTCCAAGCTTCTGAACTGCCAACAGCTCTGCATGAAGGCGTTTTCTCCATTCCAAGCTTTCTACTCAGGAGCAAAACACTCCAGCAGAAGCAAGCATGACCCTCCAGTTTAACAGCTGATACTGTGGCACAGAGTTCTGATAGCAGGAGGCTGCGTATGAGGGCCCTAAAAAAGTGTCATGTAAGTATTGGGTCCTCAGCACTATGTGTTTCATTCTGTAAAAAGTTTTGCCTACTGTTCCTCAAGTGCTGCATCATTTGGTGTGGTAAACACAGACCAAGATCTCCACAGCTCCAATGACTGCTTATGTATTTTACCTGAAGGTTGTGCTACGTAAAATACACATTCTAAGTCTGGCATCTAATTTCTGCCCAGTCATATCATGCCTATGCCATTTTTTCACCCCTTTGAGATTGGCCTTGATGAGGTCCCAAATACACACACGAAGTTTGCAGCAGACAGGAAAGTTGATTGTACCAGCAGATTTTGGGATGTTCATTGCTGAGCATGACATTCCCCCGTCATATCATCTTCTCTTATGTGAGATGCTCACCATCCTACTGTCACAACAAACAGCTGCAACAAGCCATTCATCTAAGGGGGCTGGGGAACTGCTGGCAACTGCCACACAAACACTAACACCCAAAAGAGGCTTGCCATATCTCAAGATGTCTTGTACCTGACTCTCAAATAGGTTCTACTTTAAGTATATTCATCAAAAGAAGCACGGTAAGTTTCGAGTCACATTCGATTCCATTCAGAATTCATTCAGAACGCAACAGGACCTGTTTTAACGCTTTGCAAGCATAACATAATACGTAAAAAAACAAACAAAAATATTTGTATTAGCAGTATTTCGTAACTATGTTGTTCCACTCCAACACTCTTCCTAAACATGAAATCGCTTTCAAGGCACCTTGCTTGCAAAGACTCGCTCCGTCTTTTAGTAAAACAAGGCGGCCAACAGCACTCTGCGGCTGCAGGCGAGAGCCCCGAGGTTTCCTCAGGTGCGTCTCTAGCCGCTTCCCTGCCGTGGAAACGCAGCAGGTGACGGTTGGCCAACCTGACCCCGCCGACTACCGGCTGCCGAGCCCGAGGCGATAAACACAGCCGGGCTCACATTTCGCGGGGTTTCAGCTTTCAGGATTTTACCTTACTTCCAGTATTTTTACTTAGCCCCGCCCCCAACCGGTGTCGCGACACGTTCCCAACCTGTCTCGCCGCGCTCTGTGCTTCTCGGCACCGATCTCTGGGAGAAAAAACCGCGACCGCTTCGCTTGCTGGAGCGGGGAAGCGGCGGGGGGCGGGCGGGGAGCCGGCGCGGCTGCGGCCGCCTGCCCCTCAGCCCACCCAGCTCCAGCCGGAAGCCGGAAGCGGCGCGGGGCGGGGCCGGGCC
>WBNH01009747.1:0-37500 GCA_013401255.1 Urocolius indicus
TGTCAGGACTTGTGATCCTGTCAAGGACTGAGGCTGCAGCTGGCAGTACCTGAAGGACTGTTCTCTCATGGGTGACCCACACTGGGGCAGGGTGTGAGGAGCTGCCCCTATGGGCAGCCCCATGCTGGAGCAGCTCATGAGGAACTGTAGCCCATGGGAAGGACCCCTGTTGGAAAAGCTGGGGGAGGGCTGTCTCCCGTGGGAGGGACTCCACACCGTAGCAGTGGGAAGTGTGAGGAGGCCTCCCCTTGAGAGCAAAGCAAAGCCCATCTGTAATGAGCTGACTAACCCTCATCCCCTGCGCCGCTGAGGGGGGAAAGAGGGAGAGTCCTGGGAAGAAGAAGGGGTAGGGGGACGTATTATAAGATTTGGTTTTATTTCTTATTTCCCTGCTCTGTTTTGATTGTTCATTAATAATTCAAACCTTTCCTCCCCAAGCAGAGTCTGTTTTGCCCATGATGCTTATTGCCCATGAGCAAGCTCCCTGTCCTTATCTCAACTCACAAACCTCTTGTTATAATTCTGTCTCCTCTGTCCAGTTTAGGAGAGGGAGTTCTAGAACAACTTGGTGGGCATCTGACATGTAGCCAGGGCTAAACCACCACATTGTGGTTTTACTTACAGATGTAAGTAATGCACTTACAAGCCATCAACGATGAAGGTACTGTCCAAGCGCTTCTCCCTCCCTGCTGTCCCCTGTTCCTGAGACCACTCTTCATATACAAATGCAGACGACTAGTGAATAAATGTTTAAGTGTCCTAAAGTTTGTGTAATTTCCTTTAATTTCTATTACTGCAGAATTTCTACTCCTGCATACCAATGGTGACTCACCACTTCATGCCTGGTACCAATTTCATTAGTACATACTTTGTGTGCTCATGTCAGTAACAGAAGTGCTAAAAGGAATTTGCACTGAGGCTAGTGACCCTAGTCCTGTCCAACCCTTCTTCACACAACTCACTGCTCTTTCTCTATCAGCTCCTCTCATCCACCCTCATTTCTTGTTTAATGTTTTTCAGACAAATGAGCATTTTTCCAAGAAGCACAACCACGTATAGCAAAATAAACAAGAAAATGCAATTAAGATCCTATTTTTACTCTTAGACTTCCTTTTCTGAGTGTTCCTACCTAAGCTACTAATGTAAGCATACAACACAGAAATGAGATGTAAAATGGGTAGAGCTGGATGATTGCTGATTTGTCCAAAGACCGGACATGCAACTCAACTCCTGACAAACCTACATGACAGCATGTCATACTGCTCTCTCCATTGTTATCTGACATTCAAAGACTGAATTTATTTATGAATTTATTTATTTATGTAACACTCAGAAAACTTTGAAGCACAGAGATCTTTTGCATTGTTTCTTCACAATATGGGTATTGGTCACTCAGGTGTTTTGCTTCCCAGCTTTCTACCATGCTCCCTACAACCATCACAGATCTGCTGTCACTTCTGCCACACATTAGCAGTTGTATTTCCATTTAATACATCAGGCAGGGGAATTAAGAGGTGCATATCCACAGTACCCGCTCTATGCTCTTCAATTCTTGAGTCAAACTAAATATTAAAAACTAGTAGATATGTTTATATAAGTATATATAAATAAAAAGCCAAATAAAAATTTTGCCTGTGACACAATATTGATACAGCCTCAGAGACTCCCAGGTAGCTCAGCAGGTGTCCGTTTATCATTGTTATGATTATGGCACCTATTAGTTGTAGCCAGGGTCAGGTCCTTTCTGCACTCAGCACAATACAACAAAATGAAGTGCCAGTGTGTTGCGGAGTGTATCTCAAAATGATGGACCTGAAATTATTTCAAATGAATGAAATTGGTTGATTTTGATGAAGTTAGGAAGCTACAATAATTTGAACAGTGTGTTTTAAGGGCTCTAATTTTAGCAAAGCTGCCTAAAAATATATACACATACACAAACTTTTATTTACACCTTTGTGCAAATTTTCAATACAAACATCCAACATTTCAGCCAACAAAGACTATAATAGTTTCTTATCTGCTCACAATGAACCTACTTTCCTTCTCCTAATTTAATTATATTACATTTCTCCACGTCCTTTATATTTTTACAGCAGTATGAAGGTTATAAGCTGGAGCTACCACTACTGATTTTCACAATTTTCTCATGACTCCCATGATATTTGGTGTTTTCTTTTTACTTAAAGATATTATTTAACTAATATTAAAACAAAAAAGCTACAATTCTGGTACATGAAGTGCTGAGGAAACCTTTGCAAACACAAATCTGAGGTCTCAGGAATACAGGAGGCAAATAGGACAAATTTTCCACAAAATCTTTTTTATTCCACCTCAGGATATTTAACTGACAATTTTGAAAGCTTAGATTTAACAATTCTTCTCGTGACTCTGAAATGACTAGTTGTCATGTGATTTTAAAATGATGGACACAGCTAGTTTTACATGTCAACCTGCACCCTTGGATCACTCTTTCTGTCCTTTCTACATGCAGCCAGGCTCTGATGCTGTAATTAGATCTGCAAAGGATGGCTACAGCGCTCAGGTAGGTACAGAGGCACAAGGTATCTGTACTTCTGCATGTGTCCCTCATGCAGGCAATGATGAGGAAAAACATTCTTTTTAAAGGAAAATAATCGTAAACCCACAAAATTTGGCAGAAAAATCTCAAAGGAGGCGTTGTACTAGAAACTTATTTTCTGTAAACTAAATATAAAATTGACTCCATCAATTTAAATTCTCACTTTCTGTTAAATTTCATAAAATGATTATAAGCTAGGATTTGGGAAAGTTCCACAATTTACCATCAACTACAGTAAGCTGCTTCTGAAAATAAATCCTCAACTACAGTCAGTAAGGGGTAACAGAAGTAAGAAGCTGAGATGTGTTCATGAATCATGGCTTGAGTTTTTCCAAATCAGTAATTAGCAGAACACATTGACCCATCAGCTATTTTTAGTGCTGTGTATTCAAAAAGTAATTTACGTGTAGATATTATCAGATGCACATTTAATTTCAAGCCACAATTACACAAAGTTTTAATTACTAAATATTAAGATACATTTTAGCATATGGTTTATGATTAGCATTTGTAATTCAAGCTATAAACAATAAAACTAATTACATTTATTGGTGGAACTTTGCTTCCCACACATGTTCCATCAGTTTCAATTATTCCTCTAGTAATCTATGACCCAGCAAGGTACAGAAATCATGTGCCCACATTGCAGTAACTGAGTAACAGTTTCTGTGCATTCAAGCGTGATATTACAGGCTCACCCTGTTTCTCTTAACATCTCACAGTCACAGACATGCAAAAACGTGGATTAAAAAGCTGAAAAGACCAATAAAAATGTTAGATGCCATTGCACGTACTTGAAAATTGCTGCCAAGTTTTACTGGTTTGTTTAATGAAGGACTTCCAAATCATAGCCTGACTTTTTATGGCATGATGAAATTTGGAATGCAGACTAGGTTTGGCCACCAAGAGTTTGTAAAAAAAAAAAGTGCTCCTCCTTTTATACCTGTTTCAAATGTGATGGTCATCTTTGCTGTCTTTTTACTTCAAGTTTTGCAACAAAATGCATGCTCACCTCCCATCACTGGACTTGGAATCCTGTGGACTGCAGGGAGGAGGCAGAGCAGAGCTGCTTTTCCTGTGCCAGCTCCTTCAGCAGGTGCACACTGAGGGGCATCTGGATGTGTTCTGTCCCTGAGAGGCTGAATACTTCCTTGGGCTGCTCTGGGAGAGCCACAGTTCTTCTCATGTGAGGGTACAAACAACCATGTCAGAGTCTTCAGGTTTTGTCAGGTCTCTCTGCTTAACACCAGAGTGGCAGGTTTGCATCAAGAGCCTCAACCACAATGAAGGGATAAGCCGAGGATCTCTGAGACTGAGATGACTGTGAACAATCAGGACAGACTTTGTGGCACTGAACATGCAAAGTGAATTTAAAACATATTCGTTGAAAATGCAAGTGCTTTTGTATTTTCTTGATTGTTTGCTTTTTCCCTGTGGGCACAATAATATGCAGAGGGCCCAGGCAGAAACCTTCGCTCCAAATTAAAGCCACATGTTGCGTTGCTCTCCTGTAGGAGGCATGGATGCAGAAGGAGCGGCTGTGCAACAAGTCTCCATAACTACTACAACCTACAGTTTTGCCAATTGGTTGCCCCAAGGTTCTTGCACACAAAGTGTAGAGGCGGTATGATTGCTATATAGTGTAGCTGCTCTATCACCCTCATCATCCACCCCACACAAAGCAGGAAAGAAAACTTATCAAAAATGTACTTGTCGTAAGACAATAATTGCCCATCAGCTGCTCCATTTCTTGAGGTTTTTTTTGAGCTCTTTGCAATTACTAAGTGCCATATGGATAAAAAAATTGAAGAGAAAGGAGATCATAACAAAACAAAATCTTACAAACTAATATTGTGATAAAACATTTCAGGGTTTATTTCAATATCTTTCTCAGTGTACACATTATTTAATTAATCTGCTTTCAGTGGAGCTGAAACGAACTCTACCAAAACCAGGTGTTGATATCCTTTGATTTTTAAAAAAACAATTGTGCTACATTAAATATACTTCTCAGATCTAGTTTTGCATGACAGATATGTGATGTGCCAATGGTTATATATTATATTCTTCCTCTCAGGCATGCATCTCCTGCAGAGACAGCAGACTACAGAAGCTGACCCTTACTGAGACCATCTTGTCTCTCTGACAAAGCTCCTTTTTAACTTCTTACTTACTGGTTGCTTCCTGCGATGGATAAAAACTTTAGCTCAGCTTGTGATAATTTCACAGGCTCTGAGCACCCTGACCCTGGAAGCCCCAAGGTCAGAAGTCAAGTCTTGTTCTAAAACATCTGTGTGCTTCATATTAAAGTAGAACAAAAGTGTAGAAATATCCACCCGTGTGACAAGAGAAACAGCCAAAATGGGAATGACACATTGGTCATCTGTTACCCATGCCACCTCAAGCTGCTGACTGAAAACTGATGGAAACATTCCCCAAGCCTCCTCTGAATAAGCACTTTGTTTAGGAAACACTGAGAAAGGTTTCCAGTTGGTTTTTATTCTCACCCTGTGCTAAGCATATGTATCTGTAGGTGTCCGGTGACCCAAACAACGTGTCTTTACAAAACCTGCTAAAGCTCAAATTTGGACTGACCAGGCACACCAGAATAACTGGGCTAAAACACAGGACAGCTGGCAACTGTGGCTGAGGAAAGCCAAGACAGAAGAGATGCTTCCTACCCTTTCCTGCATCCAAGGAGCAACAGGCACACGCAATACAACCCACTTCCTGCACAAAGTTGTTATAGATGGAACTATTCATCTTTAATCGTTTGGTCTCTTCAAAATTTATTTTTGAGACTATCCATTGATCCGGCAGTAAAACATCTGGGGAAAAGGATAACCTCAAGCCTCACATCTATACACCACATATATTATAGAAATGCTCTTCCAGAAGAACAGGGAAAATCAAAATGGCCTTAAATTTTACAAAGGACAAGGGTAAACAAAAATCTCAAGTTCTTAAAATATAAATGGTCCTTAGTGCAGCAAAAGATTAACACTGAAACACTCATGTGTGCCTTTTGTTAACTAAGGCATTCATCTTATATTAGGCATTTTTGCTAGCTTTCAATTAGACAAAACTAATGTGTTATAGACAAAAGATGTACATTTATGTTTACTGATTCCTATGTCTAGAAAATCAATTGAAATGTTCTGCAATTTACTTATCCATACTAAACGTGCCTTTTTTTTTTTTTCCTAAAAATAAGTTTTCTTCAATAAAACGCATTCTGATTACACCAGTATTTGACAATTAAGTGAGGAGACTATAGCTACACTCAATAGTTGAAATACAAGTTCAACAGGCAACTTGGTATACCTAATGGGGTCAATGAATTTGCCTTTAGAGAAAAGAGTGAAAGACAGACAAACTGGATGGATGTTCAGCAGTCTCAGCATCAGAAGCAGGTCAGCTTTACACTGTGCAAAGTCCTCCCCATCTCACATCACTGCAGGGTTTAACCAGAGCCTAATAAATGGCAAAAATGTCTTCTGCAGACCATTGTGGAAAAACTGCAAAATTGGGCAAATTTCCCCTCATGTACAGTTTCCCACTGCATGTTAATGTGACTTTGATTTAAAACTGTTCGTGTATGTTCTAAATCTTCAACTCTAGACTTTCTGCCCCAGAGCAAGAACTCCTTGATTACTGCTTTCTGGTACACAGCCTGGTTGAGGAGGATGTGATGATTCTTCTTTTCCCACAGTCTTTCATGTTAAACTTTATTGTCTAAGCGAAAATCAGAGGAAAATGCAATGACCTCTCAGTTGCAAAGAAATCCGCACAGATCTGTATCTGACCATTCGTTCAAAGTGGTTCCTAAATGGCTGCTTTCAAGAAGGTGATCATAAAGAATTTAGACAATCTGTGAGAAACTGCGGAAATGCAATGGAGAAGTCACACTTACCAACTCTACAAATGCAAGTCCACCATAACTGTGAGCAACAAAAAACACGTTCTCTGCAGCTGACTGGGAAATAAAATGATCCCAAACATAAATTGCATGTTCTTCAGGAGATCCATTATCCTGCAGAAAGAAATTATGTTTGTGACAATTACCTTTTAAAAACTGGCAATTCTATCTAAAAGCAATGTGTTCCTATATGCTATGAGATGTTTCGTTAAAACAAACCTCAAATGAATATACTCTGGTGTCAAAAAAAGAACAGATTCATTCATCTAAATAACAGAACTTTAAGATTGCAATCTAAATGCAGTAAAACTGTTGCTTTATTGTGGTGTATTTTAATAAATACAACATAAATTATGCATCTGCAAAATTTTGTCTAAATACCATAATGGCAATTCAGCTAAACAGAGGCATTCACAGAAATTATGAGCCACTGCTCTGATTTTCGTTCTTTTGACAACACTTTGTCAAATGTTTGTTCACTGATGGTTTGTTTGAAGTAGTTAAGCCTTAGTCTGATAAAACAAATAAAAACAAGTAGGAACAATATAATTTCAGTCTTTACATTTTTTTCATATTATGGGCTAACGGAAATCTGCCAAAGATTAAAATTATGATATTTGCAACTACTTTTCCAAATGCTACTGTTTTGCAACTGCAGACTATGAGATACAGCACTGATAAAATGCCTTGTTTGCTTACACGTAAGCCTGTACTTTGGAGTCTCTGGTAGGTAGAGGAGGGCTTTTTCTTATTATTGAACAAAAATGTGTGAACTCATAAGAGTCACTGAAGGCACTGGAGTGACTTGCACTGGCTCAAGTGAACTCTCCCCAGATATCAGGGTTGTACACTCCCACCTCTACCTCAGAGGCTCTTGGAAAACTCCACAACCCTCTGTATTTTACTTCTTTCTCAGGCTCTCCATGTTTTAACTACAAATCTGTCTCATCTCAGGTGACGAGGGTAAGATGCTCTGCCAGCTTCCCTGCCCCACCAGGATTTCACACCTCTGGCACAACACTGCAGGTGCTTTCCAGGCTCTTTTGTGTCAGAGAGCTGATCGGTCAAAGTCACACGATTTCCTAAACTCTGTATCCCTTTGCCCTTTGCTCTGCTCCACCATCAACATTGCACTCGCAGGTGACTCGATGCAGACCACAAAAGACTCATTTCCTTGGGAGAATTAATGCACAAATCAGCAAAAGCCACTGGCAATCAAGATGCTAATTACACAGTGCAAATTATGGTAACTTTACAAAGAACACTGGAGTGATGTAGATCTTAGCCCCATTCTGCAACCCGGTTTTGTGAACTTAAGGTCTTAGGAGTGTCTAAAATCAATAGGAAGGCAGACAACTAAACAATGTGGTGGATTTAGGCTTTTACATCTATTGCCATGTCTGGTTTCCTAAATAAGAGATGGCTACAAATCTTTATGTATTTGGACCCAAAGCTTTTAAAACAATTGTGTACTTTTAAATTATTTTTTCCGCCTAAGGTAGCAGCGATTAAAACATATTTATCAATTTTTCCCCAAAACACTGAAGGTATTCTTCTGAGTCCTGAACAGATTCTACTCTTGATGAGAGAACACAGTTTTAACTAATTACATATCGACTATTGTACACCACTTTGGCTATTTCCTTTCAGCTTGGTTTTAAAATTTGGTTGTAGAGATAGGTAAAGGAGGTTAAGACTCCTGCCTTTGTTAGGAAAGAGGGAAGTTTTTAAAGTAAATTTAATAAAGAAAATATATTTGACAGGTAAGTTATTAAGATAAAGCTGAAGGACAACTTGAACTGGAGTCTCTCACAGAAAAGCAATGTACGCTAATTATGATACCTATGGAAAAGGCACATTAAAACACTCTCAGATTTTTTAAATTACTATTTTATCTATAAGATTTATTTTAAACACACAGGAGATACTTGTTTTTAAATAATAATGTTGACATTAATTCTCCTCACAGTAATTTTTTGTACAGGTACATAATCCTCCTTCAACATTCTGACAAAAAGGGAAGGTTTTTCTGGTTAATACTGCATTTTCAGGTATTCTGTATGTATTAGCCTATATGCTACTGGGAAAAGCACACAATTTTAGGGTTTCCACAAGACCAAGACAGCAGCAAGAATCTTCTGAAGGATTCTGAAACTCAGCTCGAAAAAGCTTCCACCAATTAAAACATAACCAGTGGTCTAGTAAACCAAATCATTAACTGACAGCTTCACATTCCAGTATAAAACTCAATAGGATTTTATAAAAGCAAAGAGAAATGAGTTAGAAGGAGTTACATATTGACTGTAGCTACACTTTCCTTTGTTACTGGAGAAAAAACCCTGTAAAATGTCAGGACAAATGGTGATGCTCTACATATTTTGAAAAGCCATAAACCAGGTAAGAAAAGCACATACACGAGAGGAGTCATCATGTAAGTTTGGAAAAAAACCTCTTTGCTTCAGAGTACCTCCTTATTTTTTTCCCCTTCTAGCAAGCCCATATTTTAAACAGCTTGGAGGAAGAATAAACCAGTGCTGTGTATGTGCAAGAAACATCTGTCTGCGGGAACAGGCCTTGCTGATGGCAGAGCACAGTCAGCCTCCTTAGGCTTTTGACTTGTGCTGGGCCCATCAGGGTTAACCTATTCTGCCTGACCAGAGTTAAATTATGAGGCTGACAGTTTCAGGCAGCTGTTGCTTTCCTTCTTTTCCTGCAGCTAAAAAAGAATGCACTTACACACCGCTTTGTTATATTATTTGTTAAAGTGAGGGCCTCTTGGTCATGCTTTACATAATTATCTACATAACTGTACTAAAAGTTATGTACTACATAACTGTACCTCAGAAGGCAGCTGGGGCTGCATGGATTCTCATTTGTGAAACAGATTGAGATAGAAAGGTGCTGGGAAAGCTGAACCTAAATTTCCAGATGCTGAAAGCTGGTCACCTGTAACTGGTAATTTGAACTCTAAATAAGTGTAGTGATTCTTTGGAGGTGTGGAAGTCACAGCTGTGAGTCTCCATCCCTCTCAGAATCTCCTCCTACCCCAATATATATAATTAGAAGGAAAAAAAAAACCCAAAAAAGAGAATCATCTTACATAAAAAGGCCTCCGTGTGATGCCTAGTCACTGCTAAATAACCCAAAACCAGGCAATTACCAGATCGCTGCAGGTCAGGTACCCCCTGTCTGGACTTTTGCCCCTCAGCTCTGCAGTCCTCAGGTGGAGAACGGATCAGATGCCCTGAGCACAAAAGGTATAACCTCTACCTGCCCTCTCATCATTCAAAATCTATTATTAAAGGTACACTACCAGTAAGATTTATCCCTTAATTCACTAATAAATGAAGACGTCCATGTCTTTTTCCTAATAACTATTGTATTTCAATTCTTCTCACCGATAAAATTAGAGTGAACATACCTCATCTGCTATCAGTGATGACTGATGCTACAAAGCCTATCAGATATTAAACACGTGTGACACCTGCATGCAGCAAATTCCAGTGAAGATTGCCTTGGAGATAAAGGTGGTTAAAATCATTGAACACAAGTATCGCTGAGGAATGTTAGATGGCTGATGTTATATTTACTCCTTTTACTGAATGCTAGAGAAGGCACACATTTCTGGAACCTGTCATAAAAGAGGTGTCCTTAAAAGTAACACAGAATTTAAGTGGCTAGGTATTAGGTCCTGATTCAGCTAATGACAGGTGCCCATAAAAAAAGATGGTCTTGCCACAAAGATATTTTGAATGAGAAATTATCACCAAGTTCTGCAAATAGGATGGAATGTTATTTAATGGGGAGGAGATAAGCATTCACAAATACTAGTTTAAGAACAGATTCCCTTTTCAAGTGATAAAGGCTTTTTTCCCTTCAGTATTTTTTAACTGTCGTCTTCTTAACTTGGTATAAAAAATGCCTCCCTTTTAAAACCAAAACAGTGTTTTGGTCATAAAAGACCATAAATGGTTAATGTGCAGCTTTTCATTTTAAAATGAAAAGTTTAATCAAATATTTTAATAGTATAGTCTATGAAAATAACATGACAGTAGCTAATAAATTAATGTTTCTCATTTGTATGAAGCCATTTAATATCTTAGGGCCAGAATAACTCCAGTATGGTTGCTAGTCATCGATCTGCTTGGCCTTGACTCAGGTCCTGTTATGGGTTAGGGATGTCCTCAGCTCCTCCAGCCCAGATCAGCTCTGCTCAGTTTTGGGGGTACCTTGCATCAAGAATGACCTTGCATCATCCCATGACTATGATTCACCAGAGTCATAGAATCATAGAACTGTCTTGGTTGCAAAAGACCTTTAAACTCATGGAGTCCAACCACTAGCCTCACACGGCAAAGCCCATTACTGAACCATGTCCCTCAGCACCTCAGCTACATGGCTTCGCAATATCTCCAGGGATGGTGGCTTCACCACCTCCCTAGGCAGCCTGTGCTAGTGTCTTAACAACCCTCTCAGTGAAAAAGTTCTTCCTAATATCCAATCTAAACCTCTCCTGGTACACCCTGAGGTTGTTTCCTCTTATCACTCGTTACTTGGGAGAAGACACAGACTCACATCTCACTATAACCTCCTTTCAGGCAGCTCTAGAGAGTGACTCTGTCTCGCTTCAGCCTCCTCTTCTCCAGACTAAACCACCTCAGCTCCCTCAGCTGCTCTTCCTAAGATTTGTCTATGCAATGCTAACAGATACATATTTGTACAAAATGCTGCTCCTTGTTTTGCTTCAAAAAGAGGTGTTGCTTTGAGAAAACCTATCTGCAGATTTAAATTTCTCTCTGTAATAGTTATAAGTCACTGAAAACCTCAAATGACTGGATAAATTCTCAGACCATCCATTGTGCAAAACAAAGAGGAGGAAGAGACCACAGATTATAGCCTGTTGTTTTTTCCAATATTGCTAGCACTAAGAGTTGAAAGGTATGTAACATTTTAATGGCTGGAGCCATTAGGAATAGACAGATAAGCAGCGTGCACACAGTGAATACCGTGTTACATTCTGTTGCTTTCAAAAAACAGGTTGAATTTACTAATGTTATATCACACTCATTAATTGTCAAATACCAAGCTGAAGTAATGCAGCAACCGAAGCCTTATCAACTATACCAGATTCTAACACTCAGACACTGCAAGGTCTGCAGTTATGATGGACTACCTGAGTTGATAACACATGGAATTATCTAAACAACATTTGCATATTTGTGTAATTATTTCCTAAGGTTAATTAGCTCCTGCAAAGCAGCTTGCCCTTTGAGACTGCTTACTGTGACAGGTTCACATATTTCCTGTTTCAATGCCAACTTTTACAATTTTTTCTTGGTTTTCATTTTTTTTTTTAGAAAATAACCTGTTGCTGGAAAGTTACAGATGGGGCAAGAGCTGGAAGCCTTGAACTACAATAGATTTTAGTAGGGCAGAGTAGCTCAGGTGTCATCTTAAACACCTAATTCATCAAAACTCAAAAAGATCAAATCAAGAAAATCAAATTAGTTTTAAGCTCCAGTGGCAGCTCTCTAACTTTGTTATTTTTTTCAAATCAAGGAGTTGGAATTACATTTTTTTTGGTGACAAGTGAAAAGTGAAATGCATACGAATAGGGAAATATGCCACATAACTGAATAGCTTTTTAACAATTTACTTGAAGGTGGTTTCTATAATTACTGCTTATCACAGCAAAACAATTTTTCCTTCTAGCTTGATGAGCTACTGTAAACAAGCATGGTACATGTGTTAAATACAGGAGAAGAGAACTGCACAGTAGCTGGGAGGCAGAGACACAGAGAAGGTTCAGATCTCCTGCCTGTAGTCCTACCCTGGAGATGTGAGACCCTTCCTTCCAGCAGGACCTTTCCCATCGTGTACTGTCTCTGTCTCAAAAGAAAGTCAATATCTGTATGCATGTAGATGTATGTACGTGTACATAGAAACCAGGAGGCATAGGTGGTGAATGTTGAAGACGAATGGAGATTTAAATCCACATAGGACAACAAAAGACGGGGAGTGGGTCATGGAAGTTAGTTTATTTTAGTCCTGAGTTGAGTGAGAAAGAGACAATGTGAAAGAAAAGAAGATGGGAAGAGATAAAATCACAGACAACTGATTCTTTGGCCTTGAAAGTCTGAATAGATTTTATTTGCATACGTTGTCATATGAAAATAACAAAACGCAGCAGGATTTGATCAGCTATGTAGGTGGCAAAACAGGTTCATGGTCACCAATGTCTGGTGTAGCTCTATGGCAACAAAGAGTATTGAATCTGCAAAGGTTCAAGATTGAAACAATGAAAATGCATTATTTGCAATCGATGTTATTTTATTCAGCAAATGTATTCATATGCATTCAGAAACATTTGCATTGTATTCTTCCTTACTTAGCAGGGACTAAACCAAGAGCCTTTGAATGTAAAAAACACCAGCCTCTTCCACTTAGCTCACAGGAATAATTGGGGAAATAAAAATAATGTATATTGCAGATATTTTCTGAGATGGAGACAAGATATATTTGCTGGCAGTAAGTAGCAGCTGCTTTTGAGACAGAAGGAGAGATCAGGTATCACAATAGCTAAGTCTGGTCATTCGTGGAGTTGCAGACATAAATAGCATGCCCAAAGTTGCTATGTGGCACATGCCTCCGGAAAGCAATATGGCAAAGTGACTTAAGGTTGCATTTTTCACATGACAGATCTCAGTCTTATTCCTGGATCTATTTGAGGTGATCCTGTGTAATTTCTTGTGCCTATTTTGTTTGTGAAGCGGGTCAGTGATGGAAGTGTTTCCAAGATTGCTTATGAAGCCCTGGTAATAAAGACATCATGTGTATACAGTTGACAGCAGAAAGGAAGACCGTAAGTCCTACATATTGCAGTTAAATACAAATCATATTAAGTTAGAGAGCAGTCCCACCTCCAAAACTCCCGACAATTTACCAGGAAATCAGGCAATCTTGATAGATCTACTAAATGCTAAGTATTACACAAAACATGCAATATCTCACAAATCTAATGGGCAAAAGATATATAAAAAAATGCATTTGTTAGTCTGAGATAGTATTTAAGTTGTCATCATCAGTGCAAAGGGGATGAAAGGCTGGCTTGGGAGGAAGCATTGATACTTGTGCCTTGCTACAGCATGGCTGCTGAGAAAAGGTTTAAAAGACAAGTTTTTGCTAATGCAAGACTGACAACGTCTAGTCAGGTTTTTTTATGTTCTGTGTTTTGGTTCCTCCCTTGGGCCCCTGTTCTCCCCAGCTCCCACTGCAATTACCATCTAAGATGACTTCGGATCCTGTCCCACTTTTCCCACTTCAGTTGCAAGATGGGCTTTCCCTGGTGATGGTGGTCAGGAAATAAAATTCAGAGCTCTGCTATATATATGTGAGAACAAAGGGAGCTTGGATCCTTACCTCCCCCAGGGCAGCAGGAGGGAGTTACTTTTCCCCCTCATATCCAGCTTTATTGCACACAAGAGAAAAAATGAAGCAACTCCAAGCCAGAAGAATGTTTTCTCAGCTAAGCCCTCAACTAATACAGTTTCTGACCAATAACTTAGAGCTACTTCTGAATGAAAAAAGTTCCAGACCACTCTTTCCTTTTTCCAAAGTGCTCCAACCACCTCTTCTCAGTGAGGAACAAGCTGACCCTGGAAATCAAAACCCTCTTTACATCCTATTGGCCATGGAACCTGACTCCAAGCTCTCATATGTAATATTTCAACACACAAACAATGGCCTGAAACCGCTGAGTGAAGTCGTCAGTGCCCACAGCTATTCTTCACAGAGGTACTAGCAGTCTCAGCTGCATTAATGTATTGCTGACCTCATACTGCATTTCAGTTTTGGCAAATGTAGGTCTTTGCAGAAGACTCTCAGAGTGCTGCTGTGTCAGGACCTTGCAGGTGTTACAAGACTATATGAGAGTTTTTTTAAATGACTCATGCTACAAGTCAAATGTCTGAGATTTGCACTTGAACCAAAAGTTGTGCATGTTGAGTTTGGTTGGAGATCTGTGCAAAAATAAACAAGGAAAGAGATAAATGTTACCTGTGTTGTTCTATCCGCAATGACTCCTTGCAGCAAACACTCAGACCCTTTGCACGGTGAACATTTTCTGCTGTGAAGTTGCTGTCTTCAAATGCCCTGCCTGTTTCTTCAGCTTTTTATTAGGAAATTCAAGGGACTGTGTAACTTGAAGGAGTTGCTGTTTATAAAGTAAACCCCAGATCTCAGGCTAAATTAATTAAGACTCAGACCTTATAGCATCATCTCCCTGGTTAAAGTATCTGCCTGTCAGCCTGAGTAAGACAACTTTGCCAGGCTGCTGTTCTAGTCTGGATTTTCCTGTTATTACTTCTGCTGGAGTCTGGCATGTCCTGTCATCACCACCCAACTATCTTCTGGTAAAGTGCAGGAAAGAGACCAAAATGAAGAACAATTCAGACAAAATCTTCCTTCCTTCCAAACAGACATTCCTCCTGAATAACTGCAATATCCTTTCTGTTTATATTGTTTCTAAATGGACAGATGCACTAGGAGTCATCTAAGCTAATAATTTTATTGATATAACAAGAATATAAATAAACACAAAGACAATATTTTTCTCAGTCTGGGGACAAGAATGTTGCTTACTCACTGAAAGGAAGGAGAGGCGGGAGAAGAGAATAGGAGGAAGGAGGGAAATTAATCAAAGGAAGTTTTACTTCTCAAAAAAAGTAACAGGTTTCCCTTTTAGCTCTTTCGGATTTTTGCTTTTTTTTTTAATACTAGTTCCTCTTTTAACATAACTTGCAGCATTCCAGGTGAAGGAAGCAGCATCTTCTTGACAAACATTTGAAATGTTTGAAAACTTTGAAAACTGCTTTGAAATCCTGCAGGGGGAAACTGGTCAGGCTGGAGGTATAACAGCAATTCCTCAGCCCAGTCCTGTTCACATGGTTGTACCATAGCTACTGACAAATACCTGTACAGTTGCATATGAAAATCCCTCTGCCATGATGCTTCAAGCATGGTATCTGCCAACTTCTGTGGGTGGACTTACATATACTAATTTAAGTAACAGCTACAGCAGTTTGGACAAAGAGACTACAATTGGTAAAACTACCGAAAGACTGAGGCAGTTGCATTTCAGAACAATACTACTGGTATGTTTCCCTATGTTTTATGTGCATCTCTTTTGTGTTTCCTCATACTTTTTTCTTTCCAAACTACTTAATCTCAGGGATGGAGATTCTGTCCACGACATATTTCTGCCCAGCATAACAGACATCACCAAATAGGGCCGTTTGTGTGATCGCAGTATGGGAACAAAAGAGCACTTCTAACAAACCATCAGGTTGTATCTTTGCAGTTGTCTTCCCTACCAGACATGTTTCTGACAATTAATAGATTAATTCTGGAGGCAAGTAAATAAAAATGAATAAAATACTTTTACAACAAGAATTGCCTTCAGAAGACATAGAGAGATGATGGCAGTTGCTTAAATGATTACAAGCATTTTTCTAAACACTAAAACCTATTTCTTTTGAAACTAATACTTCTGAAACATTAAAAAGCTCCTAATGGGAGTCATGCAGAAGTGTTATTTTTCTATTTCCTAAAGTACTTAAAGACTATTTAACTTTCCAGTTCCTTCAATCTGTTTATATGTTGTAACGAGAAACAGATTTTTTTAAAACTGTGTTATTGCAAGAAAAATAGCATTTTGGCCAAGAAAAATGCAGATTTTCCCACCACAGGAAACAATGAATCTAACAAACTTCAACACATTTAAGTAAAACAACAACTTAGTATTTTCATTAACAGCTATGGTTTTCAGAACAAAGCTCAGCTGTAAAGTCTCTGTTACAGAGTTTATATCTCTTACACAAGTTAAACTAAATAGAACAGCTTTGCCCTGTATTTTTCTTCCTGGTGTCTCTGTCTCTATTTATTACATACACTCAAGAGCAGTTATTTAAGTGAAAGAAAGATTTAACAGGCTCAAAGCTATTTGATTTCTCCTAATAAAGACAGCAAAGTGCTCAGTGCTTTAAGTAAACTAATATACTATTTACTTAATGTACAGTTATAAAGACTTGCTGAAGTGCCTCAATATGTAGCATACTATTATTAATTGTATTTGAAGTAACTGCCATTAGCTTATTAACCAATTATCTAAACAGATGACAAACACAATCTGAAATTTGAATTTGTGTTTTCTGTTGGTTCTTGTTTCAGTGATCTGCAAAGTTGAATATTGAGCTTTTCAAGCCTTAATTCTGCTTCTTGCTTCTCCTGTCCAGACCCACTGTGTTGTTCTTGTTTCACAATAACGTGAGTGAGGAAATGATCTTCAATTCTGATGAGCTGCTAAACAACCCCAAGACTCGCTCGCTTTACCTCTGGCTGCAAGCTTCTGACTGCCTTGTGCTGACCATTTTATTAAAGCTGAGATTAGTGAGAGCACTGGTGTTGTGGCAGCGGTGTGCTGCCGCCACCGGAGATCATTAGACATGAGATCACTGGCAATTTTCTTCTAACACAGCGTCATTTTTTAACAACTCAAAACATCCAACTACATAACAGACAGCTTGGCTATACTTTAAATTAGCACAAATGCTAAAGTCAGGAAATGTAATTCTCAGGATATCAGAACAAAAGGTTCAGAGAAAAAAGAATTCTTATATACCATAAGATTATCAGGACTAGACTGTCACACTGTGACCTTGCTGGCGTCTAGCTAATCTGACAATATTTGGCAGAGCATTGTTTCAAATCAATAACTAATTAACAAAGTACAAAAGAAGTTGTACTGTTTTTGAGGCTCCTTGTTAAAAATGGCTTTTGGTTGCACATGGGCAGAAAGGTCGCTTTTATGACATCTTCACGAGTCTTTCAACATCTTGCCACTGTCAGATTAAATTACTTTTAGCAATTAATCGTCATAAGTTAAAACAGAAGCACATTTGTTACAGCAGGTTGTCATAATGACATGGTGAGCAGCTGTTTTGATATGATCTTCTTTCACTGACCTTCTATCATATCTTAATTTTTTTGGTTGACCTAACTGGAAAATTGGGAGCAATCTTCTAACTCAGGCAGCATAGGCCAACCATTGGGGGTCTTATGGAGATGGTAGACTGAAACATAACTGAATAGAAATGCTATAGATAACTGAAGATCTCAAGAATAATATATATCTCTGTAGAATACGTAACTTACGATGTCTGCACTGGTGGGTGGGATAAGAAAACAAAACCCTCAAAAAGCCCACATGGATGTTGCTTTTGTTACTGTTACAACACAGTCCTTGATGTAATTTTAATCCTTTATTAGCCAACATCATTTGTTTGACATGTTTTAAAACAAGGATTAAGCGGATTCAACATTTGCCACCTGTACCCATTCAAATCATTACTTAGTTTTGGAGACTTGGGCCTTATTGTGCTTTAATTAAAAATAAGCCCACTGTTTAAGTGTTTAAGTTAGTTAAATTTCAGTGTATAACAATGCACTAAGATTGTCTGTCTAGCAGATTAGTCCTCCAACATTTCTCACCAAAGTTTGTTATAAAACTTTACCTCAGGATGAAAATAACTTCCTAACGGAAGCCTCCTCTTGCATTTGATAAATGCTGAAGCCCATTTCAGCTGTTTGCTGGGCTTTGCCATGCCACCCCATTACCAGAGCCTCTGAAAAAAAAAAACCTTTGTTTGCTTGTCAACAGTGCACAGACAATGACACATCAGGAAAAGACAGAAGTAAATGCTGATTGCATACCTTCTCATGCTTAATATCCCAGGTCTTTCTTCTGTGAGGTTTGACACCTCTTGTTTTTTGGGAGGAAACTCTGAGTGACTGGTAAAAGCAAGATGTAGAGTGTAGAAGCCAGCAATGTGCTCATTAAGGTACATAATAGAAAAGTTAATCAAGAGTGTGAGGAGGTAACTCCATGTATTGGGTTTGGATGGCAAAGTTTCAGCAGCAGTGGGGCTAGAGGGGTGATTTCTGTGAGAAAACATCAGAGGCTTCCACTCTGTCAGATGGAGGCAGTTCCAGTCAGTTCTCTAAGATTGACCAGCTGTTGCCAAGAACGAGATAATATCTGCCTCTGGGATAACACCTTTCAGAAATGGTAAAAAAGCTGCACAACAGCAGATGAAAAAAAACAAGAGCATCAGCTCTGCAGACACCCAGGACAGTGAAGAAGGAGGGGAGAAGGTGCTTCAGGCATCGGAACAGGTTCCCCTGTGGCCTGTGGTACAGCTCATGGTGAGGCCCTGCCACTGCAGCCATGGAGGAAGTGGGGCAGCAGAGATTCACCTGGAGCCAATATCTCGTGCTGGAGCAGGGGAAGAGAGAGAGGACGAAGGAGTGGCAAAGACAATGTGTGATGAACTGACCGCAACCTCCATTCCCCATCTCCCTGCACCGCTGGTGGAGAGAAGGTAGAGAAAATTGGGAGTCAAGTTGAGCCAAGGAACAAAGGAGGGCTTAGGGAAGGTGTTTTAAGATTTGGTTTTGTTCCTCATTATTCTGCTCCTTTGTCAGCTGTCAATATATGAAATTCATTTCCCCAAGTCAAATCTGTTTTGCCCATGATGGGAACTGCTGGGTGATCTCCCTGCCCTTATCTCAACCCACAAGTCTTTTGTTGCACCTTCTCTCCCCTGTACAGTTGAGGAGGAAAGTGATAGAGGCAGCTTTGGTGGGCACTTGACAGCCAGCCAAGGTCAATCCACCACACATTCCCACATTGACATAAAATACAAAATGGTGATAGGGAATAAAGTGCAGATAAACAGGAAATGAGAAGCAGGACTGACTCCATCCTGCACTGGAAAAGAAACTGTGCAGAGGAATGGACCTGGGCAACTGCAATCTGTTGTGCTCAGTTGTGGTAGCAGAAAAGCTGTAACCCCAGGAACAGTCTGGGTTATGTGTCTCTGGTCCTGGATGTCCTATAGAAGTCAATTAACTAGATCTTCAGGCAAATTGAGACTTCGTAAGAGCTCTGATAGCTCCTACAGTTAACAACACGTGAACGGAGTTCAGCAATCCACATGTATTGAATTCTGTAGTTTAGCTTTGTAAGTGCAAGTGTTTCCACACTAACTATTTTAAGTATTAACTAAGTTTATCAATAAAAATGACAATGAGTGGTAAGAACTGATAGTTGCCAGGTATCAGATATCCTGGACATCCCCCAAACTGTGATCACAGTCACTGTGCCCAATATCCTGGCACTGCTCAAAACTGCCTCTCCACCAAGCAGCACGGATCACTTTTGGAGGCAGCAACACAGCACTCTCACAAAACTGGACAGGAGTATATTAAATAATTCATAAACATTTGCAAGCATGGACACAGGTTTAAGAGATTAAGAGACACTGGGGGACTGTCCAAGGGGTTCAAGGAAACCTGTAGTTACTGCATTGGCCTGCAGATGAGACAGAGATTCAGGTCTCATTTTGGAACTAACAGTGTAGACAAAATCTTCCAAGAAGTGGTTGTACACAAGCTTAATTAAACCACTGTTCACTAATGCTTTAATAAAGTTGCAGCCTTTTTAATTCTGCCTTGTCTGTCCTCTTCTAAACACACACTTAACAAATAATCAATTTGAACGTCAGGGTATTTTTTCTCTTACTAAAACACAAGAACTGCTTTGTAGTAAGAAAGTTTGCGGACTCAAATTGACAATGTAGGCAAAACTCTTTTTTTTCTGAAGAAGTAACAGAGGAGAAGGAGTAGCGAGGACATGGACAGTATGTGTATCTTTCCTGTTATTAAAAAATAACTATGCCAGTAACATCTGTGAAAAAACTACTACTGCTTGTTCTGCTTTAAGGTCCTTCAGCACATTTAAGCAGGTGATCTGAGGTAGAACTTAGTAATGTACAGTCACTGAATCACATCAGCTGGAGGGCACTCTGCAGGTCACATAGCCAAATATCATGCTTAAAGCACTGTCTGCCAGGACTGTTCACAACTGCTGTGTCTGATACTTGCAGTTGAAAGCAAAAAGAACTAACTCTGTAGTTCCAGTGTTGCTGAAGTGTAAAATGTATGTTGTGCGAGTTCTCAAAACCTGGAACCATATCTATTTGAGACAGAGTGTCTTAGAAGACATGCCAGAGAGGTCCTGTGGAGGACTACCACCATGGACATGAAATAACTTATAAAATTTCCATGTCATAATCTTTTCTTTCCAAATTTTGTATGCTTGGTGGACCACCAGCACAACTGAGGCAGTGATCACTTTTTGCAACTGCAGTCTGTCTTTGCTGAGTCCAGCAGACTTGAATTTGGCCTGGTCACTTTCTCTTTGGGTAGAAATTGGCATCACTTCATTGTGTTGTTAGAAAATCATGTTATGGCTATTTACTGCAATTGTATCAGAATAACAACACTGCCTGAACTTCCACCTCAGTGATGATACTGTCTGGTGACCATCAGGATAAATACCCATTTAAATATCAGCCAAACAGAAAGCAAACCATAAAAGAACATAATGAACAAACAGCCAACAGCAGCAGAAAGGTATTTAAGACAAGTGGACTTCACGACAAAATCAGATGCTGTTATTTTAAGATCCGTCACAGCAATAACTCATTTGCCCACTTAAGGCAAAGCAGTCAGAACCTTAAACAGTATGCAGTGTTTGAAAGCTTGACATATCTCAATGAGGAGGATTTCACACATGGCCAAGGTCTCTACTGGTAAGGGATTTAAAAATAAGCAACAGTCATTAAACATAAGCCTATCCTTTTTTGGCAGCCAATGCAAAGGACACATGATGAATAACATGATCCTGTCACCAAATGTGTTTGCTCATTTTTTAAACAACAGGAAAAGTGGAGTACCCAGTGGCTAAAAGAGGTGTACTGCAAGGCAGAATGTGTGAAGGCAGTGACTTATCAAATGGTGAGACCACAAAGTTAATTGCAGAATGGAGAAATATTTCAAAATTGCTTATGCAGCCTAAGCTTTGCTAAATTTCTTCATTACTTAATTCACTAACTTCAAAAGAATTCCTCAGCAAACCAAATCCCTAAAAGAAATAAATATCTGTCTCCTTAACATCTACAGGCAATTAAGGCTTCTGTTTCCCAGGTTAAGAACAGAGTGGCTGTGACACAATTAAGTGATAATGTCAATTGAACACTTTTCTAGGATATAAGCTGAACTTGCAAGATCCATGAAATCAGATTATTCAGTAACACAGTGGGTGGAAAAGATAGGAGACAGGAATGAAAAACCATTCTGGAAGGAAAAAACAGTCTGAAAGAAAAAACACATTGCAGATGTTTATGAAGCACCAGGCATATTGTCCAAATCAACTACATTTAAAATTTCTTGCTACACTATAGGACTGGGTGTACTGATTAAATCTTTGCTATTAGTAAAAATGAAACTTTCCAGTCTTACCCTATGCCTGCCCAGATTACATCAGAGCCCACCTCCCACAGAGTCTGCAGGATCCTGAACATGCAAGAACACGTGTATGTTTTGTGTGCTTCAGCGTAGGTAGAGCCTATCTGCACACACATGCACATACATTCTGTAAGTGTGAGGGGTAACTGCCCCGTGTAATCCCCACTGCATTACAGGTATAATGACTGACTCAAATTCAAGTGAGACTAGACAATATAAAAGGTGTAGTGTAAGTCTTTTATGACAATGCAACTCTTACACTCCCTAATTCAATAATATGAAGAAACCAGATGTAATATTTTTGCTGTTTTACTCAGAAGTGTAGAGGCTCAGCAACCAGGAGCAATATTTTACTAAAGAACTACAAAAACTGATGGACGTGTAGCAAATTATTTTATTGTAACCTAGTAGTGAATTAAGAAGCCCTCCTGCTATACGACCTAACAGCACATTGTCAGCTGCAGCCCATGCAACCCTGATGTGCAATCCCCATAATTACTCACACTACTCATCAGTAACATGTCATGCTTGTCAAAAGCTACTAAACCCGGGACAACCTCTCCTTGCGGAGGAACCAGTCCAATTCAGCTGTGATACTTTTCTCACTCCATGGCTTTACTAAAAATTCCAAACTAGAAGCTCCCAAACTGTTGCTTAAGAGCCCCCCTAAACTTCAGGTTTCTCAACACACACAACTCTTAGAACTTCAAATGCAACTCAGTTCTTACTTTACTCAGTAGTTTCTCTTGAAGCAGTGCCATTCATTGTGAAAACTAACTAAAATTCAAGTATTACTTGATGATAAAGAAAATATACTTGATCAGGTATCAACAAATTTACTCTTGCCAATTACTGATCAAAAATACAGAGAAAGAGAATGAGAATCAACTGTTAAATAACAAAGTGTAGAAGAGTGGAGCTGAACAGCATGCAGCCCATTCAGAGGAGAAAACCTGCTACTGACACCACCGACCACAAAAGACAAAAAGCATTTTTGATCAGTTTAACATCCCCTTTTATCCAGAGAGAGAAGGATAAAACAAGGGTTCATCCGAAAGAAGAAGATTTCTCAAAATTTAGATGAGTTCATGGCTGGAGGTACCGTAAAACAGACTACCTTAGGAAAGACTTCTGTCTGGACACTATGAAAATGAAGTTCACAGCTCTGAAGTTGGTAAAAGGTAGTTCTCAGGGCGTGCTGATCAGCCATGGAGTTCACTAAGGCATAGCAAGAACAGAGGTCACGACTCTGTTCTCAGAGCTCACAATAAGGCATATTTCTTTGCCTGGGTAGAGATGACAAAGAGCTGATTAAAAAGATAAACCTTGTTCTCAAAACGTAAATTGTTAAAAATAACATTGCACAGCAAGTAAATCCACCAAAAAGCAAGGATTTTCAGTAGGATTTTAAAATGTAACAAATGAAACGGCTACAATAATTAATGTTTCAAATTGTCAGCCACCAATGAATTGCAGAGTAGGAACTGACCTTTTTATCTGGGCAGCTCATTCCACATTCCGCCGTGCTACTGTTTCCTCCACTACTTCTAGCCCCTTTGGCAGCCATCACTGCTGCAAACAACCTATCAGGCTACAGAGGAACTACCAGATTTATCTTAATTCCAAAAGCTAGATTGTTTTCTTCTTCATATTTTTTCCTGTATTTTCACTTTGTTTTCTGTAGCAGATGAGGTGAAAGCAACGTCCTTGAACATACTGTGCACACTGTGCCCCAGTTCCCTGTCTGCTGACATTCATTTCCTAGGACTCCACAAATGTTGTTTTCCTGACCTTCATGCATTATGGTTCCATGCAGTGGGATGGGGTGCTGCATCCTCATAGAAAAAGATCATTTTGCAACAGCACCATTCACCTTAATATTACTGTATATCTTTATCTCAGAAATTAATTTTCACCACTGTATCACTGTATCAAGGCTCCAACAGCTAACTGGTCCCCAAGAAAAAACACATGTAAAGGATCTAGTTTTACCAAGAAGTATATGGTGCCACTTGGGCCCCTGCTAGACGTTTTCTGCCAATTGTCCCCAAACACATTGAAATCTAGCATGCAAATGCATGCAGTAGTTTAGAAGACACTCTCCTTGTTTTTGGGTATCAGCTAAAAAGATATTATCCTTTGATTCTGCCAGATAAATGATAAAGGATATTTGCCAAGAGCGATTTGAACTGGCAGCAGGATGGACCAGAAGACCGATGAGGTCTTTTGAGTCCTTCTCTGCAATCGCTCTACAATCAAAGCCAAGCAGTCTCTGAGTAGAAGAAGCTAGAATAATTTTATTCACCTTTGCCTTCAACGAGAAGGTCCGCTTTCTGCTGAGCTAGTTTTCTTTACCACTAGCTCACTAACTGGCCAGGTTTACCAAGCCTGAATCCCATCTGAAAGGAAGGAGGACTTAGCTGACCTGTGAGAGACGGTCCTTTTTAGCACAACGGGAGCACTGCACAGCTCGTGGTGGGAGGAGAGATGCTAGCTGGTTCTTTCTTTTGGAAACTCACACGGCTTGCCTCCCATTTTAGGAGCTGGATCTAACAATGCACGTTTTGTCAGCATCATGTAATGAATGTTTGAAAGACACCAAAGCTAGGTGGCCCTGATTTATTCCTTTTCTTTGATTAAACCATACTTGTGAAATGCAGAACAAAGAGAGGGTATGGCAGAAAGAAGAGCCAGTGGTGCTCTTGAAGAGATGCAAAATCTTCCTTCAGTGATTATCCGTGTCTCTGATTTCTAACTTGCTTAAGGAAAGGAAGGCAAATATAACTTTTGCAGAAGCAGACACAAAAGTCAGGATTTTTTAAAACACTTAATTTAACTGCAGAAGCTAAATAGCCTATGCATACATTGTTGAACATTACTACAGTTTAATCTTGACACAATCTAGCTGTTTAATGTAAGGTGCTTCTTCATCACAGTATCTGTAGAAATAAATACGATTTATTTTTCTCTTCTTATATAGAAACTATTGCAGGAACTTAAAGCTTATCTGGCCCTTTGGGAATGATGCAGAGGCCTAACTGTAGGTGCTCAGTGCCACTGTAGATGCTTGGGAGTCTTCTGCTTGGACTCCCTGCTGCCGAGCCAGAAGGGTGCAGGTCCTACAAGACGTTGGCCAAATCTCTCCAGGTGTCCCAAATACCCTGTGGCACCCAGAATGTCACTACACGTTTATGTCTCAGCATCCAAACTGCAGTCTTTTTAAACTCTGAATGCCTATCAAGAAGAATAAAGTCACAGCAGTTTCTAAGCACTTCCTGTGAGTTCTCCATTGCCAGCAGGATTTTGCAGTTGTTTAGAATGGAAAGAAATTTCTCAAGAACATACGGAAATGATGGGCTATCAAAAGGTAAATATGGCCAAAGTGTTATTTCAGAGGTATAGGTAAAGTTACACTGATAGTTGTAGAAGGGGAGGAAAAGGCATTGCAAATACAAACATTGGACTGATATTTTGGAGGTTGAAGCCTGGATGCCCAGGTCTGCCACAGACTTTCTCTGTGCTGAAGCATGTCCCTTACCTCTTGGGAGCTGTCTGCACAGCACTTGTCATTTTGTCTCTTCTGGTGGAATAAAGGGCTTATTTGCTTGGTCTCAGCAGCATGCTAATGCAGTCACACAGGCTCTGGATGAGAGCAGGCATGCACTTTGCCAAGTCATCGGGTAGGCAGAGGGAGCCTGCCTCTGCCCAGGGACAGCCACTGGGCCAGACCTGCGCAGCTGGCAGCACTGTGGCTATGCCAGGAAACGGCTCCATCTCTGGTGTGAAACAAACCTGCTACACCAAAAGGTCAGCCTGCACAAGCTCACACTCTGCCGTGACCTTCAGTCAGGCAATGCCGTGTGTCAGCCGTGCTGAACAATAAGCAGAAGTGGCATAACTGTGCTGGCACGCCTGCCTGGATTTCCTGCCCACCAGCTGATGCCATGTACTTAACCATATATTAATAAATCTGCCTTTTACCACTTTCTCCTAAATACTGGCACAAATTATCTCGATACATTCATTTTTAGTAAAACAATTTAATTAGTTGCACATGGTCTTCTTCTATTTAATCTCTTGTGGAAAATATGAAAAATTATTTATGAAAAGTATGTGACATCCAAGATTAATTTAATTTCATTAATATGCTGTTAGTATAAATAGTGTTGCTATAGGTTTTGTTATAGTAAAAATGACATTTGCAGTAACAACTACTAAAGTAGCTAAAATCAGTGGAAAAAAAAAGAGGGTAAAATTCCTAGTGTATGGGAAATGTTTATTCCTTTTGTCCAGAAAACCTGACCCATTCAGTTGGTCTGGTAAAAGTACTTCTTCCTTTGTTGCCTCATTGATACCCTTTGACTATTGTGGCAACAATGTTATTGCAAATTACTATTATTATAAAATTACGTGATTTATACTTTTTCCTTTAATAACATCTCAGAATCCACTCAGTATACTTGTTTAAGTGGGGAATGCCATTTAGAAGGGGATAAATACTGATTTACATTTCTAAGTGTCTTGAAATATAGAGAAGACACTGTCAGTGTGAAAATCTGTAGGGAGTGAGAGATGGCTTGGAGGATGGAGGGAATAATCATGTCACATTTAAGTCTGTATGATCTGTTTCCACAGAAAAAGGTTAGAGATCAACAAATTCTCAGTTTAGTTCAGTAATAAATGAAGGTTGGCTAGAGTATTGTTTCTAGAGGGAAGCATTAGCCAGTATGTACAGCAGCAGCCTCTGGTGGTCTAAGAAAAAATGGTAGTATATATAAGTAAGGATAGAAATATGGTTTTTATAAGGATGTATGTACATATTTAGCTATTTGACTCAATCTCCCATTCAACACATTAAAAAACAGATGCTTTTAAAATGATCTGCTGGCAATATGCTTGTTAAAATCTGAACAGTGAGAGTATTAAAATTCATATGCATTCATTAGCATGTTATATAAAAGTAAAATGCTCTTGTTTAATCATTCCACAAAGTATTATAGTCAATGCTGATTATCAAGAAGTTTCTTCCTTGGCTTGCACTGACAAAAAAGAAACCGAATTTATAAGATTGTTACTGAATTGATGACATTTTCTGTCTTCACTCGTGAATTCAGTTGGCAGATGTTTTCAAGAACAAAAAATTCTGTCTTATTACAAACCATATTAAGCAGGTTTTTCTGCCATAATATTTGACATGATGTTTATTGCCCAGACCAAATCAGTTCCTTTAACAAGGTATAATGTATGCCAGAAAGTACATTATTTCATAGTTAAGGAAACTTCCAGCATAAAACAATAAGTACTTTGACCTTTCAAGCACTGTGCTTAATGCACTACACACCCCCATAGTCGTTTTTATTTGTACTCCTTTTGTACAAAAATACAGTGCAATTTGAGTTTTAGTATTTTTAACCTCTGCTTTTACATATGCTCGAGTATCTCAGCTATTTGGGTCTTTTTTTTTCTTTTTTTTTTTTTTTCCCTTTGAAAAGAAATAAAATACTTTAAGAAATTTACCACAGAAGAGTTCCACTTTTCCAATTCTTGAAATATCTAACTGCACAATTAGGAGCATCATCCAGAGAGCTTTAATTTGTTCAAATGGCATTTCTTCATCAGATAACAACAGGTCTCAATGACCCTATGAGAGCACAACTGAGGGTATTAATTCCTACTACTGAAACAATTTCTCCAGTATATCTGACACAAACAAATTTTCTATCAACATTAGATGCAGTAGATACCCTCTTTTGAGGATATTTTTCAGCTAATCTCTCCATCAGTCTTCCCTGTCTGGCAAAGACAATGTAAGGCTTGCTCAGGTTTTTCGAAACTCTTCTAACGACATCATTATGAAGCATATACCATACTGGAATATTCCTAAGGAGTGACAATACTCTTTACTTCAAGAGCACAGTGAGTTGAAGGTATGCTATACTACACAGTAAATAAAAGTCATATCCTTATTGCCCTTTGGGATTACCCTAAACCATCTTCCACTCTGTGCCCCTGAGCAGCCTGCTGTTGCGGTGAGCCTAGCAGCATGCCTCAGTGTTCAAACGAATGTTATGCTACAGACACAAGCATGAGGCAAGAAATACATTGTAAATACAGCACTACATTATTTTGCTTGCATCGTGCATTGCCTGGACAGGCTGACAACTGTGTCTGTGGCCAGGAAGGTGGAGCAGAGTATGCGATGCTCACAGCTCCTCTTGCAACCACCTACTGAATGAGCAGTTCTGCCCAACAGAGTAAACGGCACCTTATTGTCAGTCCAGTTTTGTTTCAGAAACCAGTAGGCAAGTAAATTGCAGTAAATTGTCCCACCACAGACCAAAGCAGAGACTTTTCATTCTGTTTCATAAGCTCTTTGTACTAAGGAAAAAAAACCCCTCAATAATTCTTTCAGAATGGAACACCAACCACAGCAGAAAACCTGATTCCAATTAATTTGCACAGGAAATGGGAACATCACCTACACTTTCACTAAAACTTGCACTAATTCTTTGCTTGGTTTGAAGACAATCAAATAAAAGGAACATTAAGGGCCATATCTGAGGCATAGAGTTGTGCAAAAAAGGAATACGGGATGGAGTAGTGCATTTTATGTTTTGAGAGTTAAGCCTCTCAAAGCCAAATTTCATGCCTCATCAAGCAAAAGAGCATAATAAGATGGAACTGCTAAAAAGGTATCAAAAAAAGGTTGACTTTCAACAAGGGCCACACTGGACCAGCACGCTGACTAAACAGCTTTCTGGTCAATATAGTAGCATCACCCACCAGCTTCAGATGGACCTTGGGACATTCTCCTCTTGAGAAGCAGAGTCTGGCTGGTGGGCAGAATGGCTACATATAAAAAGCAGCTGACAGAAAAACTAGTGCCCTGTTGGTGACTTTGAATATGTATGTGCATCCTTTTGTTTCCCATACACAGTTGTGAGCTGTTGCTCAAAAGACACAGAAATATTTAGGGCATTAGCGATAATCTTGCACACAGGTTACAAACCCTTTAACTACCCAGTACAGCTGTATTTCTCCCAAAAACATTGTTATGCTAAACCTCAATTAATAGGAACACGTTAAAATTTAAGATGATTCTCACATGTCTTTTGCTAGATTTTTCTCTGTTTCACACTAGAAATGCTTATACACATATTTTTACTCTTTTAACTACACTGCAGTGTTTCTGAGTTGTTTTACTATTGAATGGAAACGCTAACTTATAATAAGGGCTTTGGAAATCGCGTGACAGTCTCGAATGTATAATGCATAGTATGTATATGAAGCAGAATGAGTCAAAGTGCAAATAATATTGTTTGTGCCCCCTGCAGAATTGGAAATCCTCGGGTAGCACTGTTATAACGATCCCATGCTGGTAGCATTACAAAGTGCAAAGGTTCACTGAGTAAGAAAAAAGCAAGGGACAGAGTTTTCTCAATACACCATTCTCAAACTATTCTAGCTTAAATATTTATTAAGATATTAATAACTCTCCTTCTTTATCTGCCTTCAGAAGTTCAGAGGAAACACAATGGATGGCTGCTCATATGAAAACAATACATTATAGGGTAAATCTGCTACCACACAGGATGAATACCAGTATTTTCCACAATACATTATTAATTCAGCAGGTAATATGTTAAAAAACTATCAAGCTCTAACTACTGCCTCCCTGATATAAGACAATATAATATAGTAAGAGCATGCATGATATGAGAAGCTAATATGTTGCTCAAGTTGCACTAAAAAGTATTTCTTATGTACACTTCTTTTTATAAAATTATTTTTACAAAGTCTTCCTTAAGACATTCTCTTTCTTGATAGCACCAGTGAGTTCCTTTGGGGTTCATTTGAAGTTCTGCTTTGAAATTAGAAAGGAATGTTTTGTAACTCTTCCACACCTTCACATTCAGTAAGTGACAAAAAATATCAATAGAATAAAGAGCCAGGAACTCTGTATGAACTCTTGAATGCCATCTCAGTAATGTGTTTGCTTTCAAAAAAGCATAATGTTTACTAGACAATATGAGCAGTAAATATATCTATGCAACTTTAAAGAAGGGCAAACAAACCCAAAAGAAACTTACTCTAATGTACATCTGCATAGTTTCTTTTTCTTTTTGTGGATTTCGATACTTTTCGTAGAAGTCACGTCGCTTCTTTGTTTCCTTCTGGATTTTATCTTTTCTTTCCCTCTTTTCTGCAGGTTCATCTGAGCTATCAGAAGACAGCTGTACTTGGGCTTTTGTCTTCTCCACTTCAATATAGTTCTCATTGGGATTCAGTACTATTACTCCATAGCCTTCCTGTTTCAGAAGAGACACACACACACACACACACACACACACACACACACACACACAGAGAAAGGAGAAATATGAAAAGGGAGATTTAATGCTTGGAAATGCTTTGCATTTACTTTAATGCTCTTAAAAACTTTTATATTTATTTCAGTAAGTTCACACAACATAATTTATAGAAGAGTATATTAAGAATATTCTGTTTGTTTCATTTCTGTCATTAAAGGGATATTGATGTGTGAATATGTGTCTGTGCGTGCACTTATGCTCATACGTGTCCCTCAGCGTCAGAAAAGTTGCCTGTTTTACCTTTAAAATAATTTAATATGTTGTTTTATTCATAAGCACTTTATAAGACTTTTTCAGTCAGTACGAGAACTAAAAGCAAAATATTATTTTAAGAACTCTACATAATGATGAATAAAAAGCTTTATACCCAACCAATAAAAACCTTTAAAATAAAAAGGATGGAGGAATTTCACATACATACCTATATATTTTAAAGAAAGCATGTAAAAATTATTCAGTAGAGTTTAAAATGGTAAAATCTTTTGTCTAGCTGAAAACAAGCATACACTGCTGAAGCCAATACAGCAATAACAATGAATCAATACCAAAACTGATTCAGTGATATTGCTTACAAGTCAACTCTTTCACTGTGGGGATGACTTTTAAGTACATCTTTAAATCTGCTCTGAAACTTCACTGGGATTATGTCCTGTATTAAAGAATCCCAGTGAATATTTGTGACCTGCAGGATGCTTTTGAGCATACCAGCTGTATTTTTCTTCCTTGGAGAATGAGACGGCTGAAAAATACATGAATTTGTGAATAAGAAATAAATCTCAAATAAATCAGCCAATCACTTTACTATGATTTTTAAATGATGGCAAATCATACAAGAATTGTAATACTTCTGGAGGATATAATTGCAAATGCAGGGAGAAAAGAGAATCGTGCATTTAGCAGACGAGCCCTTAAAGTTACCATAGGTTCCGAGTCAAAATCAAGCTGTCTTTTAAAAGTAAATTTTAATAAAGACTTACTTTTTGGAAACATCTATATTAATTATCTAACTGAACAGCTTCATTCCAGCTTTTCACTTGGTGCTTCATTTTGCACTTAGACTAGGCACAAGGATCAAAGAGGTCCCCATACCTAGCTGGCCAGAGCAAACCAAGCCCACACCAACAAAAGATACTTTATTTTGGCTTGCTTTATTCTAATCTGTAGAGCCATTCACAAACCTTGTAGCGCATTGTGGCCACTGTCAGGTAGACAGATTGTCACTTGGTGATTTTCTACAGTTGGACACACTCGACTAGTTATCAAAATCACATCTGAAGGGAGTTCCTACCCCTCATCCTTGTGCCCTTCTCAAAACGTCTGCCGTAGCTTCTCCTCCCACCAAAAACCAAGTTAAAGGGCATGGTTGCACTCTGCTAAACAGGGTGAAATAGAGGCATTCAGGACACTGTCTCTGGTGTAAGGGATGTAGTCAAAAAAGGTCACCGTAGGCCAAAGAGAAAATTGCCTCCTCACTAGACGCGGCACCGTGAGTAAGTGGTCTCCTGTCATGTCACTCCCCTGCCCTTCCTGCTGAGTGAATTGAATGGGGATAAATATTAACAAGTGGATAAATAAATGAATAAACCAAGAGGGAAAAGCAAAGGAAAATGGAAAATTAAAGAAGACAATGTTTAAAATCCACTCATGTTTTTGCTGGTTATATTAACACATGACGCTGCACTACTGACACACAAAACTTCCAATTGGAAAATTTAAAGCTGGGGAGGAAACCACTTCCAAACACTCCTAAATTAAACACCTCAGGAGAATGAATGGTTTGTGAGCTTGATAGTGGCAGAATAGGACCAAGTTTTTGCACACTGGTGGTTTTGGGCCTCCCTGTGCTGTTCATCTTCTTGACCCACTAATTTTGAGAAGATGTTCTGCACATTGATTTGTTTTGCTTTCTATACAATGCCAAATGCAAAATTAATATGTTTATTACAGGTCTACAAGCATTACAGGGATTTGAAACTCTGTGTCCACTTTAAGCTGACCACAGACACATAAATCATCAAAGAAGTAGAATTTGTCTAAGTTATTGATTATGTACCTGAAAATTACATGACTCATTTGTCCAATTTTATGAGGACACAATGTCAATTTTTCACATAGGCATCAACAGATGAAATATGATTCCATTCTTAAATTCAGTATTTCATAAATCAATTAAAGGATTTTTATCAATTACATTTTAAGCAGTGTAACACATCTCCCCTTATATTTAAATAAAATATATTTCCCTCATATCGTAGGTCTTTCCTGTCAGTACAATTAAAATAATTAAGCAATAACTCAGATAGGTTTTCCCATAATAGAGGAAAAAAAAAAATCTTACAATTCATAAGGCTTTCTTTTAGGAAAGTAATCTCTTTTCATATTGTTTTGCTTATGGGATGTAGTACGTTTCCTTTTCCCTTGTACTTCTGTATCCTAATTTGCAAGATGTAAACAGTGGCACCAGAAAGAAGATCTGAGACTATGTATAAAGCATGTATAAAGCAACACTGAAAAACAGAATGACTAGTAAAATTGTACTGAATTACAAACTTTCATTCAGCCTTAGACCAAGCATTTTCTGCTAAGACGAAATACTCAGCTCTAAATAACATCTATGTAAACAATATGGGGTTTAAATTTGATTGATTTTTAAAAAATGTATTTTGTGTGGGCATACCTGCACCATTAAAGTTCAGTGAAATTAGAAAATTTTAAAAAGGTGGAATTTCTCACCAACACCGTGAGGTTCAGCAGAGCAAAACTCAGTGCAAAACTGAGCACGCAGGACTAACATCTGACAAAATGCCTTTAACAAACTTTCATAATAGGTAATAATAGTCTTTGTCATGACTGTTAAGCAAAGACAAAATCACATTCATTAAAAAGTATCTTTTAAAATGAGAGTTATCTTCAGAAGCATATACTTAATAATGTCATAAAAACATCAATTTCGGTTATGGTAAGCTTATAGAATTATTAAAGCATAGCGACCTATGACTGAAGTATCATCATCCAGGAGAGCTTTTAAAGCTTGCCAGCATTGGTAAAACATTAGGTATGTTTTCAATATACGTAACAGTGGAGTAGTCTTCTGAGAAACCATGCTTTAAAGTGCAGTCTTTTGGGGGCAAAAAGCTAAACTTTGGGACAATCCCTGATCTCCATCAATCTTCAGCTGAGTGAAACAAGTCAAGTCCCATATTCTGCCACATGTCTCAGAGAATACAGATGTTGCACTGCAGCCGAGGTCTCCCGGCATCCCCCATTGGGGTATCTGTGATGAGATGCAATAATCAGGACAGACACTAATAAATACAAGTTTCAGTCTCTAATGTACGAGTTCAATGTACACAATTACAGCTCCTCTCTCAGACCAAAACACCCAATGAATAGCTATTTCCACGAATTCTAATGCTTCAATGTAGGTAAAATGTAACCTACATCTAACTACCAGCACACTCCAGCTAACTGGTTCTGGAGGTAGAAGATTGTGTGCAGACTCCACTTTCAGGTTCATAAATACAACCACAATTGATACTTATGACTGAGCCAGTAAATGGTGATGAAAGGAAAAGGAGGATGACAAAGCCAAATGTTGGAAAGAATCATAAATGTCAGTTACCATACCTTTACTACAAAGCCAGAACAACACAGAAGGGCCGCCTTCACTGCAATACATGAGTCAGAAATGGAGCAGTACTTTCTGCCTCTTACTGGAAGTGTCAAGTGAGAAAATGGAAGTAATACCAAAATTACTGCCCCTGACAGTAAGAATAAGGTTTAAAAAAAGAAAGTCAAAGTATCTGAGGTAAATTCCAAGTCTTCTGAAATCTCCTCTGCCTGGCCACATGAATAATGAGCTGAAAGTGTTCAGCTCTGCATATTAATCCACCAAGATGGGACACCATATGTGACCATAGAGGTCAGGGCTGGAAAGGAGTCTTTGACGTATGTAACTATCTATTTGGGCTGTGAGTGAGGGTTTGAAAGAGCTCATTTTCCTAAGCTTTAACAACTTGAATCTTGAAGTTCAGTTTTCTATCTGGATTGTTGGCAACAAAACCAGAGTAAATTCTCAGGGGAAATGCAACTCAAAGTGCTCAGCTCTTAAACTTGCCTGTGGTTAAAATGGACACAGCAATGTCCATTCATCTTCCTGAAAGATGTATGTTCTGTTCATTTCCCATCTTTTCTGCGAGAAGGGCACATCTATGTCACCATTGCAACATCGTAGGTGCAACAGTGGGATGAGGTCATGACAACCAATCAGAAGTCACTAGTGAAGCGTTAAAGTAAACATAGCTGTTGGAGATGCAGCTCAGCTTGAAAAATGCCCCCTCCATTATTTGAGCAATTTTCTCAAGACGTGACCTGAGACTGAAACGCTTGAAATGTCAGTTGACTCTGCTTTCTGTTTCCACCCAATGTACATTTTGGCAACTGCACCCTGCTAATACTTTGCAATATTTCCATCCTGGCTACACCTCAGCTGCCTGAATTCCAACACTGTGTCCAAGTGTGTAAAAATGCTGTGTTACTGCCAAACACACATTGTCCCACTAAGTTCCCAACTTAAAATAGCTCATCAAGTTAGGCAGGAAAAGAAAACATGCCACAAAAAGTTTTTAGAGGACCACCTGTTGTCTATTATTTTTACATAGCACTTACTCATAAATCATAACACAGGGTAATTAATCAAGCTGTCAAAGAGAAGGTCAAAGGTTATGTGGGGCAGTCAGAAGGTCACGCATGGGCTGATAGAGGTCAGGGTCACACTGCATTCCTCATTATCAAGTTGGGATGAGAGACGGCCCAAGCAAACAAAAGTGAAAGCAGATGGAGAAGTGAGTGGATAAAAAAAAAAAAAAGAGAAAATTTCACAAACAAAAAGAAAAGTGAAAGAAGAATGTCAGTTGCCTTCAAACAAGGCGGAGAATAGAGCAGAAATACATTGAGATGTTCTCAAAAGGTCTCACACAATACAAAGAAACTACAGTTTGATTATTTAAATACATTTAATATAACTTTCTATTCAATCTTTTTGCAAATATTAAGCGATGCCGCAAAATGGGCACGGTAGTTTTGGTTCCATTTCACATCTGAAGTCAATACTTTCAAGGTGAACCAAAAGAATCTATTATCGTGATGAACACTGATGGATATATAAAATTGCTTCTAAATGCTGAAGTATATTCCTGTTCACAGCTACAAGCAATAGATGTTCAATAAAAAAGTTATAACCTGTTTGAAAGATGAATTAAGAACTGTACTTTCATATACACAAATCCTCAAAATCACAAAGCATAATAAAAGTCCTTCTGGATGACACAACAGTTATAAAATATTCTATCATTACACTGACCTGAATTAGATGCAGAATACTGTGCAAAATTAGCTGTCACCCTTTCCTCAAAATCTTTGTTAATCTCATTTTGAATGTTTGCAGCTTTATCAACACATGCATCAATGTCAGCTCCTTGGTTACTGAACCGCTTTACTTGGAAGAAGATATAATTAAAATGTTTTGGCACAGAAAAGGTGAAATTGTATCTTCCCCTGTTCCCTGAGGAGTCTGTAAAACATGTAGGATATATTGACAAACACACACCCTTGTCTAGAGCCCTGACATCCCAGGTCACCCAACTACTATTTATTTAAAAACATTCACTTTACACTCACCCAAACTGTCACCTGCTGTGTTACTAACTTTTAATGGCTATTAGAGCTATAAAACCAATAAACTCTTAATTTCCTTTCTGTTACTGCTTTCTAATTCCTCACAGCATCAGGTCTGCATCTATTTGCATGCAGAACTGCATTCATCTTATTTCACTACATATAGTATCTTTATGCTGGAAAGCAGAAAACACCACTAGTAGGGTTTACTTCACCGCTTGTTACTTTGGTGCTAGTGCCGCTGTACTACACAGATCAAAAAAACCACACCAGATAAGCTGTTACCACAATTTGTGTTTAATGCTGAAAAGTTTTAAAGAGAATTAATGTTTTACATCTACCTACAATTAGTAACCTAAATATCTGTATGTGTAAGATTTGCAATCCTGTTTTGCCAAAATGGATATTATAAGGTTTTTAGTCCTCTGGTGTGTACTGTCCTCTTGATAGGGAACTTCTGTGCCTTTACAAGTACTAAGTTCAACAGAATTTTCAGCAGAAAATTATTTCTCATGGCAAGGAAAACACAAGAAATTATGCTATAACATTAATTCTGTTAATTAACAGAAAAGAACTATGTTCACATTCAAACACTGCTTCAAACGTTGTTTAATAAACACCAGTCCCACCACCTTCCCCTAATCTGAGATTCTAGCTATCTAGAAAAATCACTGGAGGCTGAATGGAAGTGAATCCACTGAGCCATGCAAACAAGATATAGAACTGCAATTAACCTGTCCACAAGAACTGCCCAGTTAAGTTTTCTGCTCTTCACTAAGTGCACACAGCTTTGAGGTCCATATGACCTGTGAAAGAGTGAATCCATCAGTTGCTCCTATGGCCTAGTATTTTTTAATGATACCTTATAGGAACCCATTCTGTAATTAAAGTCTATGCTCCGGAAGATTTTTCCCACACTCTTAAGAAGCTATTTTACTTTCTTTTCTGACAAAAATTCCAGAAGCTTCAGAGGGGTACAAGATCTGAAACAAGAATCTCATGCATATTTCACTTTTTCACCAAGATCTTAATTAAAAAAGTTATTCAGATTTATACTGAGCTTAACTTTTTGAAAACAATCACCAGAAACAGTAAACCAAATAATCTTCATAAAATCCACGTAAGTGATAGAAAATTACTAGTTCTAATTTATCAATAGAGAAAACAAGGAGAATAGAATTTACTCTCTGAAAGTTATGCTCAAAAAAGGCAGAGTTGAAGCTGAATGGAAGGATGTAAAAATGTTTCTATGGTATTTCTTAGGATTCCATTAGCTGACAGTGAAAGTTATCAACTGCAAATTTGTTTTCCAACCCACTTTGCCTTCTCCTTGAGAATGTTGCAGTATGTCTTAATTATTCTCATTTATACTTCATCATAAAGATACTCCCAAAAAGGCTTTAACATGTGTACTTTTTTAATATGAAAAAGTAAGTAAATTTGTTCTAAAATACCCCTAATTTCCTTCTCCCCTTTTTTTAACAGTGTGAAATCTTTCTGTAAAGGTTTTATCTTTCTGTAGATAT
>WBNH01009747.1:42500-127941 GCA_013401255.1 Urocolius indicus
TATTTTTGTCTTTTTTTTTTTCTTTTTTTAATCAGAGGATTCAGCAATTTAAATATGACTAAGCTCTTTCTAAAAATTTTTGGTTTAANAAAACAAACCAAACTCAGAGAGTGCCCAAACATTTCTGGTCTTCCAGTAATGCATTAAAATGTGTCTCAGCTCCTCTGTACACAGTGAAATGCTTGCTGAATGTAAAGTGAGGGAGGGTGAATTTCTCCAGGTTCTGTATGTCTGATCTCTCAAAACCTTCAAAATCTATCCTTGATCTCAGCAAACACAGCAGAGCACAATGTTATTTATGCATTCATTTATCTTTTCATCAAGGGTGGCTTATGTGGTCTTTACTGACTTTGGTTTCTCATCATCATCACAGATCAGCATCTGCATTGTGTGCACTTGTAACAGGGATAATGGATCTCACTTACAATACCTACAAACTCAGCTGAGAGCCGTGCAAAGCAAATGGCCATAAATGCACCCATCCTGGCCCAAGTCCTGATGAATAAAAATGAAGATCTTGTCAAATAATAAAGTGACAGGTTAATTTACAGCACGGCAGAGCGCGATGGACAAGTGCAGCATTCCCAATCTGTAGGAACGGTGCCACCTATCTGCAGATGAGCAGAAAGCCTCGGACAGACCCACTCAGGAATCGGGATAAACACATGTGATGTTGCTTAGTTTTGTAAATATCAGAGGAATGGAATTGATGATAAAGGAAAATGTGAGATTAGACACACACAGTTGCTTGCGAACCTAAAAAAACAAGATTTCCAACAAAGGACTGCTGTATCAAACAGTAATAAAGAGCCTCAAGCAGTTGTCTGTGCTCATGCCAGTTTTCATGCTTTAATTCTGCTGCCCTGTGGTTCTTAGCTTTGACATTGAGATCTGCACGGCCACCAGAGATAATTATTTCAACCTTCAGGCCATCAGGCGCTCATTTTTGATCATGGATATGTAAGAGACTTTTTTTTTTTTCTTTTCTTTTTTTTTTTTTTTTGGCTTCCCAGGCTTGCCAAGTGGATATCAATAGAACGGTAAAATAAGCAAAAATGGTAAGCATTTTATGAGAAATTAACGATGCTAGGCTGTATGCTAGCTTTTCTACTAGTTGTTCAGGCCTTACTATCGTTTAACATTTTTTGGTACACCCTAAAAATACTGACACAAATATCTGAACTGATTTGAATTTTCCATTGCAGCATTGTTACAAATAGAAATTTAAAAATTAGATTTTACTTTATAATACTGCTGTCAGTAGCACAGTTCCAATACCCTCTAATCCCCTAACACAATTTGCACACCATGAATCCACATTTGATACCCTTTTTAGGGTTTCTCACAGAAATTACAGTAATTTCTCTCATCCACAACTAACACACGTAAATTAAAGCATGTGATTTGTGTTGTAACTGCTCTACGGTAGAGTCCTTTCTGAAGAATACTAATTTTGAGAGTTTCATTATTAAAACTGAATCAGCATGGCAGCCCACATAAATTATCGATTATAAATCAGTTTGATCAGAATTTGGGAACTGGTGTATGTCAGATGTTAATCATACCCCCTCAAGCATGAAGCTAGGATGCTATTTAAATCAGACACAAAACCAGTGGTCTTTGCCACTAACATTGTCTTTGCATAACATTTCAATGCGTGACATTTATTTTTTGATCAATGTGGTTTCTGATTGCAGATTAAAAGAGCCATGTGACTCCAAAATAATGGCATCAGATACTAACACATCATCTCATTTTACATAAACTACTTAATTACACCATTTATCATTTGAGTCACTGCTACACCCATTTTACAGACGTACAGAACAAAAATCGTACAATTAACTGATGAACAAAAACGAAACAGCAGACAGATCTAAAATATTTTGTGTTCTGCTGCATTATTCCTCTCATATGCAGTATATAAAGGAAAAAAAAACCCAAGCAATAGTAGTTTGAATCTATCAAATATCTCTCTGAAAGACAGACTTACAGCTAGGAATATCTTTCCTGAATTCTATAGTGTTTCTAAATAAGTCCAAAACTAAAAAAACTAAACACATGCGTATTCGAAATAACAATCTTTTGCAGTGTGGGAAACTGAAGTGGTTGTGCAACAAAAAGCCATCAGAGACATTCCTGCCAAAAAGCCAGTGGGTATTTTTGCCCTAAGTATATTGGACTTAGTCTTTCAATTACATCTGCACAGACAGGCCACAGGTGCAAGGGACAGAATGTTGTGTGCTTCTGAAGATGTGATTTTGCATGAAAATACTGGACTGTAGGAGTTTTTGCTTTCTTTTTTTTTTCTTTTAAGAAACCAAACAAAATATAACTGTACATATCCACAGTAACAGCAAAGAGAGATATGAAACAGTCTCTTTGGATGTAGTCCAAAGGTGCAAATTAAATGTATTATCTGTGTGAATTGTATGTATATGAACAGAAAGATTTGGAAAGATAAAATACACTTAAAATATTTTTCCTTAATGTTTTCTAAATTAAAATTTTAAAAGCAAAATTTCTTGTATAATGTCAGGAAATATAAAATTTCTCATATTATTTCAAGAAATATATTTAAGAAAATCAGCTAGCTTTTGGAGGTATCATGTTTAATGGTTTCTACAACAGCTCTAGCGTGCATTAATTTTCCTTCATTAAACAGCAGGAGTCAGAGTTAATGCCATCCCCAGGCAAAGTAAACTTTCACACCTTCAGTTTTGTAAAACACTAATTTAATAAAAATATTAATTCCCCGTATCAGAGTATACGCCACTTCTCAACGGCAAAAGCCTGTTATGCCTTCTGCTTCCCTCAGATTCCATACTGCTTTAAAGGTATATCAGGAAAGAAAATTCAGAGATTTAGAAATTTCACTGAGTTTCCCAAGAAAGTAGATGTTGTTTGAGAAACTCACATTTTTACAAGTCTGGAGTGCCAGTGAGCATCTAAGCAGTTCATTCCAGGTTGGGAATGGGCATTTATATGTATTACCCACAAAACTCACAGAAGACTTGCAGGGATTGGAAGGAGAAGTAAGAAAGGTTGTGATCCCCAGATGCCTTCACTGCAATAGGAAAACACCAAGCCACAGTAGTGCTACATAACAAAGTAATAAATAAAAAGACAAATTACTTCATGCCACTTTGTGCCCTTTCTTGTAACAGCCGTACTGAAAGGCAGGTCTTTAGGTTAGCAACCATGACTACTGCAAGGTAGCTGAATACTGCAGCTTTTCAGAGGATGAGGCAAACTGTTTTGGGTACAGATGCAACCCTGCCTGTCCCAACAGCTTCCCCAGATCTGCTTCTCCTTGCTGCTCTCCTCTGCATCGCAGCCTGCGCAGACCCACGTTTACTGCTAGCCCAATATGGCACACCCAGCAGTTGCTGCTTTTCATTCCTTTCCAAGTGGGTACTATCCCGCGAAGCACAGAGAGCGCTGAAGACAGTTTCCACGTCCTCAGCACTGGCTCTCAGGAATGATGAGCAGTCAGTGTAGAAAATTCTTCACAGACCTTTGCAAGCAGAGTGTTTCAGTAGAGCTGTGAGTATATGGGAACAGAGAAACTTTTGAATGTTCTGCCCACCACAAGACAGCTGGCACACAATTATCATTCCTCCTATTCTACAGATGGAAAAAATGAAGCTCAGAGAATTGCCTAAACTCTTACAAGAATTGTGTGACAGAGGTCTGAACACAATCCAGATCTCCCAACCCTACTTTTTAAGTAACTATTTGGAGAATATGAACAACAAGTAGGGTGGTCTAATTGGATTTCACTGTCAATAACTACAAGAGCCATCCACCAGGTAGCTTGAGTAAGATGTTTATGGTACAAAAAGGATCTGGTGGTACCGTGAAAAAATAAGGCTTATATAATCTACTATACTCTTTTTTTGCTTTGTTTTCTGGTAGAAATTCTGAGGCTTGTTATGGGAAGAAAAGAAAGAGGTAACTGTGATCATACTGTGTCACTTGGGAAGAACAGGCAGAAAACTTGCAAGAGTTAATGCAGTCACATTTGACTTAAAACTTTTTGATACCAACATATTCAGGCAAGAGGCACAGGAATAATGACAGAAGAGAAGGCAAGGGTGTGAGTGCTATGGAAATATCCATGTTAGTATGCGGTATGAAAGAGCACCCTCTGTTGTTTTTGGTTAACAGAAGCAAGTCTCTTGATACCTCAAAATAATATTTCAGTTCCAGAAAGACTGAGATAAATCATCACTATCGACATACAGATATCTGCAAACACCTCCCAGGGAGTCCAGGCACTGAAATTTGTTTGGTAAGGAGGGTTATGTACGCTGATGGTTACTGGATTATGGAAGGAAGATTATGCTGGTCCATAGCAAACTCTATTTGCATAGACTAGAAGCTTTTTCATTAAAAAAAAGGTTCAACTGTGTATGAAAATTAGCAAGAGAAATATCTTAGGAAGATCCAAAACTGATATGCTGGGTGATTTTTATTTATGAGCTTTGTAAGGTATCAAAGAGTTTTAGTTAAGGGTACTCACCATCATTAAATACATGAGTCGCCAATACTAATTAAATCAAAGTGCAAAATATCTGATGACGGATTAGACATTCCAATCAGTTAAAAAGAAGTGAGATGTGGCTGCATTCTAATGGAAGATGTTAAATATATCAGTGGCAACAGTGGAACTCTTATAAACATTCAATTTCTGCCACTGAGAATGTTTTCCTTATTTAGAGATAAAAATCTCCTACAAATTGCAATTTTTCATTAATATATTTCCTGTAACCAGAAATTACTGATTATCTTAAGGACCTAGAAATGATAGAGACAGATGATGATCCACATGATTCAATTCCAATGATATACCAATGATCATGTAACAGAATGAAAATAAATTGTGACGTTACAGTGAATAAAGTTGGATGCATCAGGTGCCTTCATCAGGTTCTGCTCAAAACAAAGCATTTCAGTATGCATAGATTTTAAAAAACGTATTATACTGTTAGGGTCCATACTGTTAATGCCTTTCAAAATCGCACTACTAGTTCAGAGGCCTAATTGAGAATCTCAGAAATAGGTAATGAAGTTTAGACAGAATAAAGAAATATTGTATTGCAAAGGTATAGATAATGGTTCGTAACAGAGTGTACATTCTGTTCGAGTACAGTTCTCACTGAAGAAACATGCTATTGAGAGTGCCTGAGAAAATGAATTTCAGTTTTATAAAGTATTGACCTAGTGCAAAATCTTCCATGATATCTTTTAAACAGCTTCCATGAAAAATTGCGAAATTTTATAAATATGGAAAGCAACATTGCATATGTATTCAGAACTATGAGCTTAACAGTCAACACTTCCATGATTAAGCTTTGCTTTATATAATGTACGAGGAATGAGCGAAAAGTAAAATTTCAAAGAAAAAGGGTTCCTTCCTACAGATTTCAAAGATGCTGAAGCAAAGACTTCCTCTAATGCATCCCCATTCTGTTGAGTAAGACTTTTTTCATTGGAGGTAGTATGAATATGTCAATTACAGGATCATTTAACAGTCTTTACTTCAAAGAAGCTGCTTGCCACAAGACCTGACAATGTACAATATTTTTTTTCGTATTTGCATAGATTTCTGAATACTGAGGACCATTCCTGAAAGAGACTCACAAGAGTCACTGTAACAATAATGGGTTTTCCTATTACTAATTTCCAGTCAAAAATTCTAGAAAATTTTGTCCTCAAATAGTATTAAAGATCTATTTTGCACAGTAATTACTAAAAAATAAAAATCAGGAAATGGCAATAACAGAATTGTGGTAGCAACCTTAACATGACCTCCATGGGGTAATATATTGTAATGATCAATTATAACAGCATGTATTCCAAGTTCCCGCAAAACTTCCCAAACAAGTGTGGGTAACACAACATGCTTTCTGTACTACTATTCATAAAACAAATTTTAAATTATTCTATGTGTGATTGAAAAGGGTCCATCAAAGTACAGTCTCTTAATAACTAAAACTATTAATTAGTGCTTAAACAAGAACACAGCACTTCTTATTTTTATCCATCATGTTATAAATAACATCCAGTGTTATGGAAACTGTGCAAAACTAGAGAAAAATCTTTCATTCTCTTTTTTTTTTCTAATAGGTTTCCTCTGTGGTCTTAACATAATTTTGTGCTAGCAGTTTCTCTGACTCCCTTTGTAAATATTCAGCTTCCAATGTAACAGGTATGTAATCAAACACATAATTTTATACACAAAACTATATGCAGAGAAATCATGCAGAATTTCAGTGTGTGCATGACGAGATTCCCTCTAGAGCCTCACTGAGATTCTGAAGAGATGGGAGAAAAACACATTCATTAGAAAATATGAGTGCAGATCCATGAAAACTGGCAAGCACAGTGTGCTGTGTTTCTGTAAGTATCTAAACATTTTTTGTAAATTGACTACAGTCCAAACTGGCAATCTCCCTTTAAATAAAACAAGAGCAAAAATTACATTAGCCACTTAAGTTTGCAGCTTCATTAACTTCATTGCTACCTTAGTTACCTATCCCCTTCCCCAAATCACACCTAAGAAACACAGGACTGAACATCCATGCAGTTAAATTAGATTCAGAATCAGCTATTGCATCTTCCAAAGTGCCCTAAAGGAATACTGCTTTTGCTGGAAAAAATGCCTGCATACTGCATGTTCTCAATCCCTCTCCTAAAATCATCCCTTTTTGTTACCATCGGCAACATAAATTACAAAGTTATGAGCCATGAATTCCTTTTAATTATTTGTCTGGGTTTTTTGTTGTTGTTGTTTTGTTTTGTTTTGGTTTTTTTTGGCCTGGTGTTTCACAATCTAGTTCCTCTCTTATTTGTCTTGCAGTATAGTTAAAATCACCTATTTTACCCAGACAGAATTGCAAGAAGAAATGTCATGTATATAGGCTTCATATGCTATGCTACTACTGCTAGTTTAGGGACTGGCCTGAAAATAGGTGTAAACATGACATACTTCTTTTCTGCCTAAAGCAAACAATTATTTCAGCCGTGGCTTAGCCTCAGAGGCTGCAAGTACACTAAACTGAGCAAGGACACCAGCTCAAGTTCTGGCATATTGCTGTATCCCCTGCCTCATTTGCAACCCACACTCTCCAAACAGTGCACAGGCGTTCATCATCTGGCCATTCCCAGTGGGCAGCACAAGAAGGCAGTCTTTTGTTTTGGAAAATAGTAGAGAGGATGAAGTTTACCTGCATGCAGGAGAGTCACAGTATGTCATTTGCCCTCAGGGTCAGAGGATGGGGTCTGGCTATGTTTAGTTTAAGAGTATAGAAAATGTCAAAATACACTGTGCTCAGAGAGAGTTGAGTGTGAGACACACATGGGGACATGGATTTGTCAAAGAGAGACCTTCCTGCTTGGTCCATGCGGCCATACATAGGAAACCTGGACCTGTGTTAGGGTGCTATACCCAAGAGAGGGACATCTCAGGCAAGATTTCTCCCTCCAGCCCTGTAGCCAACACATTCTTGCCTGCAACCACTGGGAAGCTGACAGGCTAGCCTGATTCAGACTCATACTGGTGTTTGATTGACAACATGTGCTTATCCTGAAATTTTACCTTTGAGACAGCCATCAGAATAAGAGTCTAAACTGCAGATGACTAAAGAGCCGGCTGCTCTTGGCCTAAGTGTTTTCTCAAGCATGCAGAAGACTGCAATATCCCATTCCTCCTTATGCAAAAGGTCCTGTTTTTAAGTTGCAGTACTGTTAAAATCTGGTTTGGAGTTTTTTTAAGTGCAAGCTCATGGCAACACTAACATAGCATAGGAAGCATAACATATTGGGCCGTGTGGAAAAGATGGGTAGTTCTCCCCAAAAAGTGGTAACAGACAAAAAAACTTGCAGGTGGGGAATATTAAATACTGTGCTCCCACTCTTAGAGCTGCCAATATTTGCTACTTAAAATTTAAACACTTTCCTTGCATCCCTTCAGGAAAGCTTCTGCATTTTCTGCTGTGCGAAACATTCATGCATCTATGTCATCAATTAAGACTCTCAATACCTTCAATAATGCATTTATTATGTGGCTCTATGCTACTGGCTTGCAATAAAAAAGTAAATTGAAAAGGAAAAATGAGATAGGGGAGAAGATATTAAGTGCAGCATATATTGTTCTTTAGTGTACATAGAAGTTTAATATAATATTCATCTACACTGCAATTTTAACCCTCTCTGGAAATAGCAATTTTGTTAAGAAATAACTAACACGCTAGTTGCCACACTTGAAATGTGTCATTTTTTTTGTGCACTTCTTAAAGATACTGCAATTGTGGTTCTTCTGAATATGAACTTCTAACTTAATAGGAATGGTAATTTTACTGGTTTTGCTACATAACTGTTTGACTAATTCCCTGTTTGGCAACCTTATAGTATATTTCATAGCACTTAAAACTAGGAGAGAATCTGGTTTTTTTTTTTTTGTTTTTCTCAGTCACTGACTTCTTTTACTGGTAAAACTCTCTTCTGGTCCCTCCAAAGAATTTTCTTCCAAAGTCTGCTCTGGCATTTACAGATACTTGTGTTTATTTCAGTACAGCTATGATCCACCACATAACTAGTCTCGTGAAGAGGGTTCTCATTAGCAGGTTGACGTTAGCAAGGAGTGTAGACCAATGGCAGTGGCTTGCAGAGCAAAACTGTTGGTGCTGAGGATCTGCCAGCCACCATGCTACACAAATTTGAGAGAAGTGCACCTTCTAGCTCGATTTCATATGCAAGAAATCTGGTTTACCTACTCTTAGACTGCTCTGGGATGACTGTGAAAGCATGGTGAGGACAACAGGAAACATGCTACAGAGGGACATTACCTAACCAAGCTAAAATATAAATTAGATGCACTTATTGGCTCTGCTTCTCTAGGTATAACTCAAGTATAACTCAAGCTAATATCTTAAACAGATTTTAACAAACTGATGAGAACTATCAGAAGAAAGGAAATTGATGAAGATGATTGCTTGACCTCGCTAGTGAGGTCATGGATGCAGTTTGCCTTTGTATACGCAGTGCTCTGCAGCAATGAAGAAAAGTGACACATAGGAAAGTAAAAATTACCCGAAACTGAACAACATGGAAAAGCATGAGAGGAAGATGAGAGGGCATAAAGTAACCATAAAGGATGGAGGCAAGGAATAATGGACAACAAACACCTGGGGAGTTGGACTAGATGATCCCTAAAGGTCCCTTCCAACCCCCACCAATCTATGATGCTATTCTATAAATTATAAAGCGAGGAAATAAATGCAAGAAACACTGCAGAACTTTTTCTTCAAGATCTGAGAAGAAAGATATCCTTAACCTTCATGTACTGATTTGTAACTGAATTTTGTTGTTGTTTTTAAAGGTAGACCCAGTTCAGAATCATCTGGATTTGATTCTCATTGAAACTATAAAGAAAACAATCACAAATGATTTTTAAAGGATTTGTGCACATACATCACCTCTCAAAACCAGACTTAACGTACCAAAGTAAGCATTCAAAAACACAGAACCGCCTCAGATCAATGGTGACCTTGATTAAATACTACCTTTACCCATGTACCACAGGTCATAGCCTCTAAAACCCGAGGCAATATTTCACTAAACAACAAAAAAATAGCATGAATAAGTGTACTGAAACTTGCAAATCATATCTGTGATATATACACTGGCACCAAGTACAGTCAGCAGGTCAACAGTAAAAGCAGTAATAATTATTTATGCACAAAGGTATTGAAGCAGAATGCTGACAGGTTATTGCATGTCTGTTTTCAACCTCACAGAAGACAACGGTCAGCTAAATGCAGCACCTTGAGGCTTTCATTTCAGAAAATTAATTAAGCTTACACTTTTTCCAGAAATCCTACTCTGCTGCCACACAATCGACAGACAGAATAAACCCAAATAATTTACTCTTTTCTGTTATTCTGCAAAATTGCAATCATGTTGTCAATGTTTCAGCACTTAAGACAATCATTCCATCTTACAAAACTGACAAAGTTGGAGTTAAATGTTCAGGTAAAAAAAAGAGAAATAATTCCTGTCTGAATTAATTTTACACACCAACATATATTACAAAATAAAAACATGCAGAGGAAGGTTTTGGATTAACTGTATTTAAACTTCTTCAGAATTTATTTTAAAATATTTTCATTTTTCAATTATGCTTTTCTGAGTTAGGCAACAGAAAGACATAAGTAATAATAATTAGTCAAGAAAATGTATATTAACACATGAATTTATGATCACTCATATACAAAAATATCAAAGAACACTTTACATGTAAGAAAACATAATCTGAGAACAGAGATAAGAAAGAACAGCGATGTGAGATAATGTCAGGAAAGCCTTTTTAACGCAGGCACACCTCATTTCAGAGATCTTTAACTGATGGCAAGTACTCACTGGAAGAATAACCCTTTGTGAAGGATGGATTCTATTTGCTTGGAAACTGGTGTTCTGAGATGGAGATTGAGCTTTGATGTAATAAGGTCGGGAAGAACTCATTTAGAAGAGTCTCATTCCTGGCTCAGTTCAGCAGCCCCACCAAGGTACCATACTACTCACAAACCTGGGGTTAACCACTTTCAACAGCACACAGCAGCTTTAAGTGGAGGGAGAAGTACATGAGATACTAGAATCACAAGTAAAATACAAGGTAGATTTATGAAAAAATAACAGATGGATAAATCAATACCAAAAATGCAGGAAAAGATAACTGTCCTTAATGTCAGTATAGGCAACATCTTACAATACAATACCATAAAAAATAATTTTTTCAACAAAGACATGATTTAATGTCATTACAAACTGAAAGAGGATAATGGCTACATTAACAGAAATCAAAGATGGAAAATCCTGAACTGGGCATAGATGTAAATAATGAACAGACAAATACTATAAAAGAACTTTCAGATTCAGACCTCTATACAGAAAAATATATTAAAAAAATAAGAATAGGATCATAAAAATGACACTGAATAAAACTGGGAAAATAGTTCAAAAACCATATATGTAATGAGAGACACAAATTTAGACGGCAATAAGTGACCTTGAGATTATATCAGTTGCTAAACTTATATTAAGTTTGCAGAATAATAGAGCAGTTTTGCAGAATAACTAGGGTAGATGTGAGAAAAAGAAAAACTTGGCAAATCACAGGTAATAGAGCTCTTTTATATTCAATTCTGCAATTCTCCCTATCATTTTCGATGTCAAGACACTGAAATAAGAGATGATTAGAAGAAGAACACAAAAAATAATTAAATACAGAATCATCAGTAAATTGTTAGCTAAGCTGAGAGGCAGACATATAAGAATGCTTGAAACATCTAAGTACACGGCAAGAAAGAGAATATATTGGAATGATAGGGAAATAAAACCAGGAATAGTCAGATTAAATGAAAAAAAAAGGAAAAATGCACGCTGCAGATCAGGAAAATCTTCCTGACAGTGAAACTGTGGAACAATATCTCAACAAACTAGAAGAAACACTCAGTGGCATAATGAAGGGAACAATGCTGAACTAGCAGGGGAGCAGACCAAAAGATCTGAAAAGTATTTTCTCCATCTAATTCTAACGGACTATTAAAGCAGACAATCAATAGTCAGGGAGGTAAGTTATTTTGATAAGCTCCATGGTTTTTGTTCTTTCAGAGGAAAGACCATGGCTGAAGTTGGGAGAAGAAAAAAAGAGGAAATACCAAGCTGTGTGCTTTCTTACAGTTACTGTTTCCCATTGTGGATGTTACCATTATCTTTACATACGAAGAGAGATTGAAATAATCTAGAGAGGTCCCTCACACTACAACACTGACATAAAGAAGAACTTAAAAGACACACCACATGGTCTGGCATCAAATTAAATGGAGAAGAACAGAGTCACGTTTCCTGGGGGAAACACACTGAATATTATGAGGTTAGTCACACTATTAGTGGGGCCAATAATGTCACTTAGAAGAAAAATGTGATAAGTGTTATACATAACTAAATTTTTCACATAGTTTCAGTTTGGGAGAGATGTGTAGCTGTATTGAAGTTACAGAGCAACAGCACAGTACTGAAGTTACAGAGCAACAGCACAATTCTATCAGGTAAAAGCAATGAAGAAAGCATCGAGCCATTTGGGCAACTTTTTTCAACAATTCAGCACAACACTTGAAGGATAGGTGAAACTAGAGTCTAATATGTGACCCTCACAATTAAAAAACAAGAGAAAGGTGTATTTGATACTTATTTTGAAGTATAATACAATGCTGGAATATACTTATATTTGAATATTACATTAACATTATATTCCACACGTTTTTATCCATGGTCAGAGCGCTAATATTTTAGAACAAACAGCTCAGAAAATAGTAGGTTTTCTTTAGTACTTAGGCTCTTAGTGCATAGCTCCTTTAGGAACAGTGTTAAGATGCATGAGCTACTAGTAAGCAGTTTAGAAACAGACTGGTTAAAAATATTGCCTATCAAAAGACACAGGGAAACATGAACGGTCAAAAAGGCTTAAGCACAGAACCATAAAAACCAGTTAAATTCTAAGCCAGCTGTGCTACTGAATTAAAATCTGTATTTCAGTCAAGTCATAAGCCTGTTGTGTCTCAATATCTGTAGCTGTGAAAAAAGAATAAGTAATATTTATATTTTTTATTTATGAAGCTTTGGTTAGAAACTGTTTTGAGCAGGTAACAGGACTCTGTCATCCTACTCTTCCAAAGACTGAGCAAGTGACAGCACAAAAAAACCCCAAACTACTATTTAAGATGCTGCAAGAGGAAAAACATTTGTATCATACGTTGCATTGAGTTCTAGACCTGTGTTTAGCACCTGACATATCAAGCATCTATCACTAGTACTTCATATTGTACTTAATATCAATATTTTCTGTTGGTTTTGTTCCATGTTATCATTCCAGAGATTAATGAAAGAACATATTCACTTCCTGAACACTTCTAAATGCTTTGTAATGGTTAAGTAAGTACTTTGTAGGCTAATGAAGAGCAGTAATTTCAAGACTGATTAGTAAATGAGCAGTTAGCCTAAGGAAAGTAATTTCTCAAAACCCAGCAATGAGATGAGTTTGAGGAGAGGAAGGGCAGTACAGTTTTCAAAGAATCTGCAGAAGTGGAGTGGCAAAAACAAAACAAAAAAAAGGACAACTTCCTCTGTGAACTGTGAAGCTATTTCACCACAGCCTTCCAAAGCACCTTTCAAAGCACAAAGGATGAGTTTTGCTGTGTGTTTGCAGGTGCTGCAGGTCCAGTATCCTTAGAAGAGTGACATACAGCATGGCCAGACAGATATGGCCCTTAGCACTCTTTGTCCACCCTGTGATAGAAGAAAAGTAAAGAATCCTCTCCTAGTTCCTTCACAGCATAAAAACAGCAGTTTTGGGAAGGCACAGAAGTGCTGGTTTTGGGACTACAGTTCCTATAATATCTTGAAGAATCACAGTTGCAGCATGCAACCTTTCTACATTGTGCACAGATTAGTGCAAATTCCAATGTAATGGGCAAGCGCCCCTAGGCAACATCTGTACAATTCAAACAATTACTTGCTAGCCTGAACTTGGCATCAAAACCAGCCCTCCTATCACAGACACAATATTTTATAAGAGTCTGCAGCTTGCTTTTCTTCATGCTTTGCAGACTTGATATTCTGGTATGTTTCTGAAGTAAGCCAAAGACAATGCATATTGCAGTATGCCTTGATGTTTGGATGGATAGGTTCACCTTCTAACTGTTAACAGATGGAGACACAATGCATAACTCACTGCACAATTCATTTAAAGACTCACTCGATAACTTAACATTTTGGTAATCAAACTACACTCTCAGAGCTAGGGTGGGTTGGCTCCTTCTTAGATAACAGTGCCAGAAACTGCAAACAAGGTCAGCAGTGAAAGCGGCTTTGGAAAGAATACCAGTAAGCTAATTAACTGATTCAGATAAAACTCTGAACTCAAATTAGAGATGAACTTAGGCTGCCAAGTGTCAAGAATGGAAAATGCTTTCATATGTTTTCTGTGTTTAGCTACTATTCCCAAAAACCTCCAGGAACTCAAAAGATCTATTACTGTTTTGATGGAAAGTCTGGATGAAAAATACAGAAGACATCAGCTATCAAGCCACATACAAAGTTTGACAAATGATGTCACATACATGCACAACACTTACCTAGCAGCTGTGGACACATATACGCCACTGATACTGGGTTCAAGCCCTTGTCAATAACTGAAGGTAGCAAAGCCTGTCTTTTGACAGGCAGGAGGTGATCAAAGTTCCTATGAGCACTCTCATCTGAAATGCTGTTACAGACTACTTCTTTGCTTATAAGAAATTCAAGTTGAGAGGAAAAGGAGTGGAGTAGATACTCCACATAGAAAGATGGACACATATTCCCTTTGTTAGTACACACGCTGCTGTCAGGATCCTCAGTTTTGTGAATATCCCCAGTGATGCGGCAGTGCTGAAGAGTGGTAACCTGTATAAGCAAGACCCTGCTGCAATTCTTCAGATACTTCATGTGGGTGTAGAAATATTCAGAAGTTAGGCTAAATCAAATAAACAGCAGAGGATATGGAGCGGTGGCGGCAAACATGGTAATAATCTCAATGGGTTGAAATATTTGTTGAGTTCAAGTCTAGGATACAATGAAGACTTGTGGTTTTTTCTTTGGAAAACTTATTCCCCTGAATTATGATGACAACTTGTCTAAAGAGTCTAAACAAAGCACCAAGGCCACTTCTCTTGTAAAAGGCTCTCATGAGAAGTGTCCTTCAAGAGGAATGTGGAAGAGAGGTGGATTAGGGGCAAAAAGTGGATTTACATAGTGAAACAATGGATAATGAATGTTCCACTATGTCAAATAAATCGGGCAAGGTGCCTTTGAAAGCTGTGCCTTTTTCACATCAAATCCCTTGATAAAGCATATGCATGGCCACCATTGCTGAGGAGGTAGAAAGCTGGTGACTTTTGTAGTACTTTGGCTTTGCTGAAACAATTTACCTGAAGAGATAATAACATTCTCTATTTCAGCTGAGGGCAGTTGAGTTCTTACTTTTTGAGCAAGTATGTGTAGGTACACTTTCATTTATATCAGAAACAAGCCTTCGTAATCCCTGGTCCTCAAAGCCTGACTATGGCATCCACTTCCCTAGGGATGTCATTATGTTGTACACACAATCACCCAGCAACTACTCATCTGAAAGTGGTGAAAATGGTAACCCTTGCTATTTCTGCAACTACCTAGTTCTCTTTTTTTTTTTTTAAAGTATGTCCAGCTCTGTGTGGTTTTTGCAGTTGAGGTATTGCAGAGTGTTCTCTCTCCTTCCCTTCTCTTTTCTTCTTGTGAAAAATCATACCTTCAATGACAGAATACAAATTCTAATACATACATACAGATACATCTGTATCACATGCACAGAAAAACTAGGTGGCTGGACATATTCTCCCAACTGTATTATCTTTTACTTTTTAACCTAAAACATGTAAATTCTCAGTAATGAATTTGAGCTTTACAGCCCCACGTCTTCACGAAAATATACACGTTTCAAATTCTACTAATAAACTTTATGGAAAATCCCTATGACTACATTATTGTAGTCTGAGATAAACCTTAATGTGCAGTTAAGAATTGACATAAGATAAAAACTGTTATACTTGCTGCTTGTCTAGTCAGAAATCCCACCATTTTTATCTCATAAAAAAAGATATATTTTTCATGTAAAAAGACACATATCTCTTTAATAAAGCGGAGATGTTATTAAAAGTAAGCCCATGTCAGCAAAGCTTATCGACTATGTGATATAAACCTTAAATGCAGTAGTAACTATTTCAGAAAGAATACAAAAGCCAAATCAAAATGATGCAAGACTTAAGACTCACAAATGTAAGGAAATTATTTCCAACTGGCCACAGAATATGGAATTATCTTTTTCTACAACTCACCGCATTTTACCCAGGTAATGCAGCTCACATGGCAAAGTACAGTTCTAAAATAATTCATTGTTCAGAGACCCTTATCAGCTGCAAAGCAAAGCTGGAGCGGGGCCATATCAGCTGCAGAGCCAACACATAACAGAGTGAACAGTGGAAAGGACAGATTGCAGTGTCTCCCCATTCTACTGCTGCTATTGCAAAATACCAACCCCTGAATTTCCATCTTGTTTGTTATGTGAATGCCAGTTTATTATTCAAATTGAACTATGGCATATTATTGTGAAAAAGAGCGATACAGAAAACAAATTTAAGACATTGTTTCAGTCTTTTTATACTTTTAGGAAGATTCATTTTTGCATGGAGCATTGTACAGTGAGATTTCTATTACTATACAAAGATACTAGAGCCCAAATAGTCTCAGTACCATTTGTTTAAAAAAAAAAAAATCCCAGAAGGATATAGCATAAATCTTTAACTTTCATTTACAGCCTGAACAAAACAAGCATGCACACCAAAACAAGAAAGCGGATGGCCCCAAACCCCAATTCCCACCTCAATGTCAATCACAACTCAGCATCTGTAATGTGTGTTTTGATTTTTTTTTAAATGAGGAAGGAATGATGCAAATGGTAACATCTAGACTTGTCATCTGTACACCAAAGCTCTCATTCAGCTGAACATATGCTGAAATTTAAGCATATTGAAACAAAGCCTAAGTCTCAGCCAAACTGAATTCAAAGTGGCTGAGATATTAAGGCCACACTTCTGCAAGACATACAAGTGTACAATAAAATTGAAGCATGATTTTTATTTTCCATTAGTATAAAAACATGCGTTAAAGCATCACTTTCATAATAATAGAGGTTATAATGGCCATTTTCATCATAAGATCTCAAAAGAGTTTTACAAGGAATAATAGGATTTCTCTCTCTGTAACAAGGAGGTTCTTTGGTCTGCCTCCAAATCATCCAGTGGGCCATCAAAGAGGCACATACAGAACCTGTGTATTCTGAATGTTGACCAGACCACACTGCAATGCCTTCAACAGATGCACTTCAACAGGTATGCAGCTGCTTTGCTAAACTAAAGTCTAAGTCTTGAAATCAAACCTAGGAATGCTGTTAAGAAATGCCATACAGAGACATTCTGTGTTCAAATCATGAACACAGGGGCCAATGTATCTTTGCCATTCAGAAGGACAAGCAGATTCCCCGTGTGCATGGACCACACCACGCATCCCATGCAAGAGCATACCGAACTTGTGATGAATTCTCGAGGAGGTTCAGCAATGCAGGGTTGGGCCATGTTTACAGAAGCAAGTGAAGATACACAACCCCAGCAAATGAGACTCTGCATGCAGAGCGTGGCAGCTGCTTTCTTGGGAATGTGACGTAACCTTCAAATACATACAGCTCTCAATTTTAGGTAGATGCCAGATTTGGCTCAACTGAGTAATAAGACTTTAAAGTGCAATTTAACGATAACAACTTATTTAGATAGCACCTGTATGCAATAGCACTTTCTTTTTTTTAGTAAAACAGTACATAATTTTCATATTAGCTTTGAGGAACATATACTACTAGACTGAAAATACAAGCTGCACCTGGTGTTCCCCAATCCATCTGCCTAATACGTGATGTGTATTTTCAGATATATACATGAAAATGGCTTTCCTGTAAAAGAGATCCTTACTACCTGCTGCTCTTTTCTGAAGTCTGTGAGAATTCACAGTGTGATCATCCAAAAAGTAATGCGCCATATCTTAATAGAGATTTGATGTTGAAATTTACCATGCACATCTGAAAATGCCAATCTGATTGAATGAGACATAGCATAAACCTTTGCCTAAAAACCCAGACTAAGTAAATTTTTCCTTTGTATCAGTTATTGAAATCATAATTCAAGTTGGATATAGTAAAAAGCACATATATGCATGACTGGTAACTGCCCCTCCAGTTTTTATTTATTTAGAACTGATTAGTTTTAAAAGGAGAATTTAGAACAACAGACTCAATGAAAACCATGTCAGATATTTAGTGTGTCTGGGATGCACACTTGAAGAAGAGCCCACAATTTCTCTACAAGATGGTAAATGTCTGAAAACACTGCCAGCCTCTTGAGAAGAGCAGGGCCAAGTTAAAGTGATGCTGCTCCTCTCCCTCCCAGGGCTTGCTGGGATGCAGCTCTGCTGCCAAAACCAGGACAGATCCTCTTTGCTCAGTCCCCACTGCAGCAGTCATTAATTAGCACAGTGTGACAGAAGGATTAGATGTCTACTAGATTCATCTATTAGATACAAATATCCATTTTAGAAACAAGGTATAAGGTCCCTCTTCAAAGAAGAAACCCTTCATACATTATTTTGAAGGGAAATTAAGAATTTTAGTCAGTTCTAACACATCACACTTGAACAATGCCTCTACATTTATCAAGCAATGTTGCCAGTTTATCTGTAGATGACTATAACATTAGAAACCCAATTTATGGAGGAAATGTATCTATGAACAAAAAAAAAGTAACACTCTTTAACATCAAAATAATTTATAATAATTAATAAATTAAAATATGCTGTAAATGCATAAATGAACTCTCAAAAGACAAAAGGCATTAATTCATTATTTTACCAAATTATTGTTAACTTGCATCAGAAAAAAAAAAACCAAACTCTTCTGCTTTGTGGAAAAGGTAATAGTACATTTTAGCCCCATATTTAGAAATAATGCACACAAGAACTCACAAATAAAATTTAAAATATACATTAGCAGTAGGATATAAATCACAAAGGTAAATCCAAATAAACATTATAAAAATAAATTATTGAAGCACATTCTGAAATATATACATGCTCTCTACCTTCAAGTTACTCTTTATTACTTACTCTCTGGTAACAGTACATTTCCCACAGGGATCGATTATGTAAATCTATACATATAAAGAAATGTATGAAGCACATTTGAAACAAAAGACCAGAATTCAGACTCAACTTTAATATATCTAAAAGTAAGTTATACCAACTACCATTTTCCCTCCCAACTTCCTTCAGTCTCTAATTATATGACAACAGCAAAACCTATGAATATAATTTGTGAAACTGTCTGCATTTTAAGACTCTTAATAGAACTGTAAATTGAAAGAGTAAACAAAATTCTCCTGCAATGAGTCATACTTTGTGGCAATATTTTAGAAAGATCTATTACGTGGTAACAGATATAGGTTCTGATACTCTCCTTGGAGCCAAATTCCTCACATACATCTGAATATTTAATATGCTGACAAACAGTTATGAAAACATCCTTGTTCCTATCACACATACAATTCGTGAAGATGATGGTCTTAGCATTCAACTAAGAAATCAAAAATAACGACACAGTATCTCGCAGACTGTGTTCTTACCAAAATTCTCTGTAGTTTTATGACTGAGGAAATACATGTCAATCAAGTATTCCTGAAGTGTGTTTCCACCTTTCACACATCTAGAACTTGATAAATATGTTAATGTTGATCTGCATCATGAATACACACATTCACAAAGACCCACCAAAAGTTAATACATCTGCTATTTGATTATTGTCTGCGTGCTGTGCTTTGTCAATTTGCAACTCTTTAACATCATTTGGATTCTTCTTTACAGCCTGAATATTATTTTTCTATATGGGAAGGAAGCAGCAAATCGCTGCCAGTGGTCACACAAAGAACAAAAAATTAGTTCTTTCACTCGAAAGATTTTTATCTCCTCCATGCTGCATTCAGAGGCAAGAATTTATTCAACAAGTTGCTATCAGTGTTTCTTACATGGGAGGTAAGGTCGCTTAAAATATTAATCTGATGAGGAGTTAAAACCATAAGCTTACACACTTACTGCAGAGACTCATCTACTTTTCTTTTGAACCTCAAACAAAAAGCAACCTGCATTTATCTTGAGAGATTTGAGAGATTTTCTTATCTGGAATTTCTTCTGTGTACCTTATGCATTTTGATATATAATCTGGCATGAAAATACTTCCCAGCACCAGTCTGATCTCAAACGAAGTAACATTAGTACATACATGAATTGATGTTTTTAACTTCTCATCAGGTTAATACATTGTCATTTTCAGAAAGACTTCTCTTAATTTCAATATATATTATAAAGTCTGAAGTGGATTATGCAACAAAGAGATAGATAGCAGTGCACCAGACATCCTAATGCACATGGAATCTGCTGCAAATTTTCCTTTTCATTGAAAAAAGCACTAGCAATTACAAGTGAGAGATCTGACAAATTATTATCTCATCTTCTGCTGCCGAGAATTTGCTACAATCCCCACCAAGCAACGTGCCTGAGCCTCATGATTCACCGTCTGGACTGCCGCACCATCATTCCCCCATTGATACAGCTGCCATACTCCTGTTTCTGAGTTTAGTTTATTTTACACCGCTCTTCTCTCCTTTTGATCCTGCCTGATACGCGGCTGGCTCTGAGCTACCCTGGGTGGTCTCCCGTCAGATCCCAGCGATCAGTGTCTCTCTCCACCGGTTGCCTTCTGGGGGGACTCCTATCAGCTGTGCTCTTACATGCATCTGACAACTTTATTAACTGGCTCCAATAGTGCTTCAGAACATCTCCACAGCACGCACACTCTTCCTCAAACAATCCCACCTTTGTAGTTGACTTAGAACAAATAATTCTATGAACACTTCAGCTTTTATACTCAATAATAAGGTTGAAATGAAGAGAAATTTCACATTATGTGCAAGCCAGGGGTTGGTTTTCATGTTTGGGCTCAAAAAAATCAATCCTGGATTGATTTTTGTGTATATATCGTTATTGTCAGAGGATTAATTGATGAATTTTTCATTTGATGAGTCAGGTGGAATAGGCTCCAAGGCACTCAGTGAGGAGAATTTTAATGTACTCTGCTTCTTGGTGCTAAGCAGCAAAATTATCAATTGTGATACTCTTACGAATTTTCCTGCTCAAAACCAATGCTTACAGCGTGTATGAATGCAAGGCTGCACTTCTGAGTGTATGCACATTCCACATCAAAACTTGCTTAAATTAAAATGAAAATCCATTCAGAAACTTCTATTTTTTTTAAAGTATCTTTTAGTTTTAAATCTTCTTTGCAGATTTTCACACTATCATTAGAGTATATTTGGAATTCAGACTTTGGAAAAAACAAGCCCAGATTAACACAAGAAATCTCAATTCAATAGAAGCCATAACTTCACAAGTTTCACTTACACTGTACTGTTGTGTTTTTTTTTTTTTTTTTTTCGGCCAAGGCTTTCAGATTGTAATTTTACTGTTTTGTTTTAAATGCCACAGTAGAAGTCACCTACAATGCATTAGAGTGCTTTGGTATAAAAAAAATCACAGAATTGGTGAAATTCTTAAAGCCCAGGAAAAAAACCCCTCTGATTTATCTGCTGAACACAATAGGGCAGAACTTTCGTGTACAGGTACAAAACATACTGTGTCTATTTTAAGGTGGTGTAAAGGCATTACTACAAATTCTACTCCCCCAGTCCCGGTTGGTTGCATATGAAATACTGTTTTTTGAAGCAGCAGAAGGGTTCACTGCTTGTTCTGTTTTCCAGGCAAGTATGAAAGGCTTTATTCAATAACCTGGCACATCTGGGGTACAGGAGGTGTTACTGTGTAAGAAGCGGGACAAAAAGATGGTTTGTAAAGTGTCCTTATACTCCAGCATGGAATCTCTTGCGAAGTTTAGTCCGATTTGTCTGAGCATTTGAAAGCAAATCCAGTGCAGCCCAACCTGCAATCACATCTAAACACCAGCAAGATAAGGATATTCAGTTACTGTGGATGAAAGAATAAGCAGAAGGAAAGATTCTCTCACAGCTAAGAAATAGAGGACATAAATATACGGTTCATGCTCAAAAGCTGCCTCAAATTTTCTGGGACAGTGTTCTTCCAGCACTTTTCTATAGGATGATGCAGATACCACAGTGGCAGCAAATCGCATTTCCTAATTGCTATTTAATATGAGTATTTCAGCAATGCTCAGGAAGCCCCACCAGAACCAATGTTGCTCTGTATGCAGTGTTGTAGAAACACATTAGAAGTGTTCTTGCCAAGAAAAATCAACATCTGAATATGTACTGCGAGATCCACAGAGAAAGTATCATTAAATAAGGCAAAATGAGAATGACCAAGGCAAACAAAGGAACAGAATAAAGAGGCAAAAAAGACAAATAAGATCATGCCTGAGAAGTACAACCAGTGTTTAGAGATCAAGCCAAGAACTGGTCTATAAGCCAGTATGGAGGGAAAGCCATTAATGGGGATGACAAAGACCAACATACATAGTGCTTTCTTTCATGCTTTTCTCACAGCATTTCACCTCTGTAACACATTTAAACAACCACTCATTTCCCTCCAACCAAAATGTCCTACTGGCTCGTCTCAGTCCTGCTGTTAGTTATCAGACATGTTGAATATGGCACTGAATCTCGAGTCTCTTTTTCTGCATGCTCTTTTTGATCATTTTACTATCTGGCTTCTATTCCTCCACTTGAAACTGTTCTCACTGAAGTTACTCAACATATTCCCATGGCAAATCTCAGGTCTTGACTGTACTTCTGCTGTGTATGACAGTTAAATCAAATGAGATGCTACTCTCATGGATCACCTTTCACTTCCCCAGCAGCCTCCTTCACATTCCATTTTTGGGTTATGATCCCCTCTTCTGCAGTGTCTCACTATTCCATTTGGTCTATCTTCATTATCCATCCCCATCACCATCCAATGTCACTCACTCTCATGTAATTACTGCACTCAACACTAATGACATCCACTTGTTTCCCCTGACCTCATCGTCACACAATACAGGTATTCCTGACTACTCTGTTAAAAACTCTGTGTATCTACCAAAGGTGCACATTACAGCATCTAAACTGAGTAACCAAGTTCTGCTCAAAACCAAAAGTAATTGCCAGAGACAAGTCTAAATCCAAACTTCCGAAGTTATACAGTGAAAAAAAACTTCCTCTATGTTGTAATTTGTACTCCAAAAAATTTCTTGGCCAGATGCTAGCAACAAAGTCTGGCTTATGAAATACTGTCTACCTTAGTTGTGGCTTAATCCATAGACTGGTTTCAGCATTATGGCAACTAGTTTATTTATACTGGTTAATGCACACCTGAAGAATAAACGAAGACCAAGTTTTGGTCATCAAATCTGTAGCATTGTGGACATTTAGCCCTGGCTGGGTGCCAGGTGCCCACCAAGTCGTAATATCACTCCATCTCCTAAACTAGACAGGAGACAGGGGAAAAATATAATGAGAAATCTGTATGTTGACATAAGGACAGGGAGGATCACTCAGCAATTAGCATCACAGGTAAAACATACTCATCCTGGGGAGAAAAAGGTTTGATTTATTAATAAACTATGAGAACACAGAGATGAGAAATAAAACAATATGCTTCTAACACCTCCCCTCACCCCTACCTCCTCCAGGATCTCTCCTTCTTTATCCCCCAGCAGCGGAGGGGATGGGGGTTACGGTCAGGTCATTACAGGTAGACTTTGCTGCTGCATTTTCTCAGGGAGAGGCCTCCTCACACTTCCCATTGATACACTGTGGGGTCCTTCCTATGGGATACAGTCCTTCATTAACTTCTCCAATGTGGGTCTTTCCCATGGGCTGCAGTTCCTAAGTAACTGCAGTGGCATGGGGCCTCCCATGGGGGCAGCTCCTCACACCCTGCCTCAATGTGGGTCACCTGTCAGGAGAACAGTCCTTCAGGTACTGACTGCTCCAGCCTGAGTCCCTCACAGCATCACAAGTCCTGAGAGCAAACCTGCTCTGGTGTGGGCCCCTCTCTCCCCACAGGCTCCAGGTCCTGCCAGGAACTTGCTCCATCACAGGCTTCCCACAGAGTCACAGCCTCCTTCAGGCATCCACCCACTCCAGTGTAGGCTCCTCCATGGGCTGCGAGTGGATCTCTGCTCCTTGCTGGCCTCCCTGGGCTGCAGGGGCACAGCTGCCTCACCATGGGCTGCACCATAGGTCACAAGAGAGTCTTTCTTCCAGGGCCTAAGCACCCTCATCCCCCTCCTTCTCCACTGACCTCGGTGTCTGCAGAGATGTTTTCACATTCTCACTCCTTGTTGCTGCTGCAGTTTAGCAACTGCAGTAACTTCTCCTCAAATATATTATTCACAGAGGCGTTACCTCCATCACTAATTGGCCAGGCCTGGGTCAGCTGTGGGTACACCTTAGAATTGATTGTCATTGGCCCTGTCAGCTACACGGGAAGCTTCTGGAAGCTATTTGTTTAAAGAAGGCACCCCTGTAGCCTCCCTCCACTACCAAAAATCTGACCCAGGCAAAACCACTACAAGCATCAGCCTCAGACTATCATAACACTGTGTTCACTCATTTTATCCACCCTCTGAAGGGCTTTGACTCTTGTATAACCTCGTATTTTTGCCCATTCCATCAGTCCAAAATACCATTTTTCTATTTCTCCATTGCCACAGAAATCAAATCCAGTCAAGTCACTCCTTCCTTGAAGATCTCACTTGGTTAATGGCTTCCCATCTTTCTTCCATGTTCCCCTACAATACCACCCTCATCTCATTCCCAGATCTATATATGCAGCCAACACACATTCCTGCAATACCTCACATTACTTCCACCAATTGCACACATGTATCACAGAATCACAATCTTAGGGGTTGGAAGGGATCTTGAAAAATCATCTAGTCCAACTCTCCTGCCAGAGCAGGACCACCTACAGTGGTCCTACAGAAGTTTTTCCTTATATTTTCTTTTTACCTCTTATGTTCTAGTGTTTTAACGAGGCCTTTCATGCTTTAACTTAACCGTATGTCTCAAAACACACAGAGTAATAATAATAGTGAAGGTGATTTCCCAAGGAGAAAAAGGTGTGTATAAAGTTATAGATGTATCTAAACGAGCATTGGCATCTTAGGAAGTAAATCCTTTTCCAAACCAGACTTCCATTTTCTGGACAGAGATACACTTCAAGCATTTTGTTGTTGTTGTTTCTTGTTAATTTTAGGGCTTTTCTCATTTTGGGTTGTTTAGTTTTTACAGTTATCTTCATTTTTTCATATTTGTCTAGAATAATTAACGATATTATAAAAAGAGAGAGAAAAAAACAAACAAAAAAACCCTGTACATGGAAGAAAATCAGAAAAAAGTACACAAAAAAAATCCATCTGCATAAGATAGATTTCAAACACTATTTGGTATATGAAAGTTTTATGAAGTGAGATGTGTGCTGACGAAGACTGAAAATCTCTCATCTTCATAACCCCTACAGTCTAGATAAGAGCTGTGCAAGACTTTTTATTGCTTTTTCTAGTCTAGAGTGACCACACATGGGTGCAATTAAAACAATTCAGTCCTGACCATCATTCACTCTTTTGTCTCTACAATAAAACTCTTAGCAAGAGTGGTAGCTGGAGAAGCCTAGCACACTGTTCCCTTTATAGGCATTGAATTATAGGAACTGAATCTCTGGAAGGTGATTCAGAACACTTGATATTGAACAGCTGCTCTGAGTGCTTTTGAAAGAGCCTCTCTCTTACCACAGGGAAGGTCAGTTGCCACAACAGTGGCTGTGCAGAAGCCAAAACCAATGCAACTTCTGGCTGCCACAGTCTTAGTCTGCCTTCTCTGTTCCTGGCCTTCCCTCTCCTCTTGCTTTCTCTGTGCTTGGTTGGATGCATCACATATGCACAAAGCCTGCTGATGCAGTAGAATGGCCTGAAAGGGGAGAAAGCACCACCACAGACAGGAAAGAAGAGAGCTGAGGTCTCCTCATCTCTGCCATTGCAAGGTACTGATTTAGTGCAAACAGAAATATGATCCTGCAGTCTTAGCCAAACCTTCAAAGGATATCCCTCACAGTATCCACTGGTGGTGCATCTGGATGGACAAGTTCAGTTCCTAAAACCAGTAGCTGTATAATGTTAATAAATATTGCAAGTGTTTAAAAGGCACGTTTTACCCCATGTAAGCATCTCTGGAATTTCATTTTCCAAACCAGACATTTTTAAATTATTTTTCACTATTAAATGAACACCGAGAAGTACCCAAAAGTAGGACAAATATCACTATACTTCTTCTCACAAAAGAGAAATAAAGCAATTGAAAATATGTTTTGTCAAAAATGTCACTGAACTTTTATACATAATACAAATACTAGCAGTGAAGTTGTAACCTGATAAAACTGAGATTTTAAATGAAAGTACTACCCTGCTACTTACAATTCAAAAGAGAGTGACTTCATGAAGTTAAGCTGCTTGTTATATAAAATTGAATCAGACCAGCATGAGATTTCATGCAGAATTTTCTGGAGCCTAGCTGTATAACTTTAAAATCCACTACAAAATTTTAACTATGATATTAATGACCTGATAAAATTTCAAGAGACTGTTTGGGGTTCAGACTTTCAGAGCTGTAATCCAATTCTGAGGCCAGACATTCATCCCAGATGTCAGCTCTGCTGAACACGACACTTATTTGGAGGCAGGTTTCTATCTTTGCACCATTTTCAGCTGACAGATTCATCCAATTTTTTACCCGTGATGCTAATTTCGCTCCATGAGCACAACTCATCATATCATTGAATTGGTCTAAAGGTATGGAAACCTCCAGGGTGGGAGAAGAGGGGAAAAGAAAGGAGAAGAGCTGCTTCTTAAACAGATAATATCAAGGTAAAGAGAACTACCACCTGGGAGAACAGTATTATTTAACAGCCTTAATTTAAATGTCAAATGCTATACACCATTTTTAATGTATTCCCACACAGTCCCAGCTACCCTCTTTAGACATACAGGTGTCCTGTGGCTGTGGATCTGCCTTGACTGTGAAAGCAAAATCTGTGACTTCTCCATTACCGACAGCAAATATGAAAATGCTGAAAGGAACACAACATTTTGTAAACTGGCAAGGGCATGGTTCAAGCTTCACTGCCTTATTCCTCATCTTCTAAAAATCATACTTCATTCTTAAGAAATGCCCAGACTAATAACTACAGTTAATGAAAAGAAATGTAAGTCATTACAATGTCTCAATAGAACCAAGAAATGACCACCAAAACCAAAACCTATAAGAAGATGATAAGAGAAGAGTTTCAACTTATGGGGTTTTAACTTAATGGGGAAAAGAAAAGAGATCAAAAGAGATCATGCTGGTGCTTGAAAGAATAAAAACATCTCTATTTGCTTCAAAACATTGATATTTCTGATGACATTATGAGAGTGTTATCTTTGTAACCATATTCCTCCTCTAAGTCCCTGTCCAATGCCAGGACTGTGTATACCATCTATCTCCTGCAAGCAAGCCATAGATCTTCTCATACCAGGTAAAGGCAAACACATCAAGTTGAAAGACAATAAAAACCAGAATATAGGTGAAGGTAAATACAGAAGTTGACAATGAATGATGGAAGCAACAAGCATTCAGATTAAATAATCTTTACAGTAGTTTGAAGACTATATGACCTTAATGATAAAATTAGGAACTTTTCAAATGTAATATTTTTGCAGTTTGCTACCTCAAACGGCTAAAATTTCTTAAATATCACAATTCTTGTTTGCTGTAAAGTGATATGGTTGCTATTAAAAGAAACCTCATAATTTTCAAAAGATGTTATTCTCATAACTGCAAATGAAAAACTCCTTTATCTTTCATATTTATTATTTGAAAAATATCTTAAGCTATCTGTTACTATGACATCACTGTATTACCAGTAAATAGCATTGCAGTCATTGGATTTTACTAACAAACTCAGAGCCCTTTAGAAGAATAGTGCATTTTCTTATAATTTGCATTATCGATCATCAGTTAAATCTTATCATTAAATTAAGAGGAAAATCTATTGATATTTCCAAATCAAACCATCACTCCACAGTCTCACAAATTAACCTGTGCTGATTTTAACAATCATGTTTCAACCTGCAAAAAAATGGGATTCTTTTCCAGAAACATCAATAACTGCTCTCACTCTTACATTGCACAATCTGTTGTGAGGCAGACATCCAAAGTCATCTCAAAACACTGCATGAGTGTTGATTTAAAGGTTAACTAGTCATCTTTTTTTTTTTTTTTCTTCTCTCCTCATGTCTTCTGGTGAAGTTGCTCAATTAACTTCCAAATATCATCTGATATGCAGACTCAGAGTCAACTTCGAATATAAAATTTGTAACATCTTCCACAGTAGCATCAGTTTTCTGACAATGGTGATGATCAGTTTTCTGATTCTCTGGCCTCTGAACTCAACCTCTGCCAGATGCAACTGCAGGGTGAGTTACTTGAAAAAGCACACCTCAAAAAGCACATCTGCAGATACTCCAAATGATCCTACCTGAACTGACCTGGTCAGATGCTCTAGAAATCACACAGCTCTATTAGACCAAGAGCAGAGGCTTTGAATTTGCATGTCATCAGCTCTGACCATGGGCAGAGGCATGTCCATCTGCACCTGTCAATCTACTTCATTCTGGTCTTCAAACTCCTTGGCAGGTCTGGATTTTCTCTCCCACAGTAAACTTTCTGTACCATTTGCATCTAGCCATATACACCAGTCATGTTCTGGACCCATGCCTAAAATCCCATCCCCAGAGTGTTCCTGTTGCATGGTACATTCACACCAAATAAAGGAGATACTGGTCAGATTCAGAATTTAGTATTTAAATAGTCTCTGATAACAATGTTATTTTTTTCCTTTGAGTTCTTTATTTCCTCAATTTTTTTTCTGGGCCTTCACAACAGCATTTCCAAATATCATCTAGCTGATCTCATTTTATTTGTTATCATTTATTAATTAATTGCCTATCAAATTAGGTGAGAAAAGACATAATTTTATCAACTGGTCACAAGTATATGTTCTTATTCACATGGTTTCCTTAAAATAGTGAAAAGACTTGGATTTTAACAGTATTTATAGATTCATATAATTGGTTGGAAATTGGTTGGAAAGGATCTTTAAGATTTTCAAGTTCAACTGTTCCCCCAGCACCACAATGGCTGCCACTAAACCATGTTCCACTGCCACAGCTACAAAGCTTTGAAATCCCTCCAGGGATGGAGACTGCACCACAGGTCTGGGAAGCCTGTGCCCGTGCCTGACAACCCTTTTGGGGAAGAAGTTGTTCCCAATCTCCAATATAAAACTCTCCTGGCGCAACTTGAGGCCATTTCCTCTTGTCCTGTCGCTTGGTGCTTGGGTGCAGAGACTGACCCCTTTCCCTAGCCAAATCAGCCTCCTGTCAGGGAGTTGCTGGGAGTGAGAAGGTATCTCCTCAGCCTCCTTTTCTCCAGGCTGAACACCCTCAGCTTCCTCAGCCGCTCCTCATCAGACTTATGCTCCAGACCCTTTAGCAGCTCTGTTGCTCACCTCTGGACACACTCCAGCACGTCTGTGTCCCTCTTGGAGTGAGGCATCCAACACTGAACACAGCATTTGAGGTGGAGCCTCACTAGTGCCCAGTACAGGGGGAATGCCCACTGCCCATGTTATTCCTCCTGGCCACACTAGTGCTGATACAGACCAGGATGCCATTGGCCTTCTTGGACACCTGAGTACACTGCTGGCTTGTGTTTAGTCATTGCTGACCACCTCACCCGCCCCCCACCCAGGTCCTTTCCCTCTGGGCTGCCTTCCAGCCCCTCTTGGGCAGCTTTCCAGCCTCTCTGCCCCAAGCCTGTTGCCTTGCCTGAGGTTGGTGTGACCCAAGTGCAAGACTCAGCACTGAGTCGTGTTGAACTTCATACAACTAGCCTCAGTCCATTGATCAAGACGTGAATTTACTCCTTTGTTTACTGCTTCGTAGAAAAGCTGATTTCCGCTGTTCCGCTCTTGTCGGAATATGATGTGTGATTATAACACTATTTTTCATGTATGTATTACATCATATTCATACTCACTATTTCATCCGAAGCCCAAGCATACACAATTCTGAACATACTCTGCTCATTCAATAAAAAATGAAACTTACTTTCTGGAAAAAGTTTTTTTATGTTTTCCCCTAACTTGCATCTATCACTTCTCTCCAACAGTGAGAACATCAAGAACAGTTATGACCATCAATGTAAAAATATATTACCAAATTGTTTCTTTTAATTTCCTACACAATCCCTTGGAAATTATTTAGGACCTCTCCTCGGTGTAAAGTTTATGCAAGTAGTTTTCCTCTAACATGTCCATAATAATATTCAAACTTGCTGGCATGTAACTCTACTTGTCTTTTTCATCTACTGCATCTCCAACTCAAAACATTTTTGCATAATATCAGATTTATTATATAACTAATAATCCAGTAAATAACAGGAGAATCAAGGACAGAGGAACAACAGAGGAAATTTAGTGCTTAGGCTAAGGCTTTCCTTATTTGCGCTTCATGTCTTACCCAAACTCCTACCAAATCAACAGTAGTAGATTTGGGCATTTAATTTTCTTGAACAAGCTGCATTAAACTATTCTTACGGGATTCTTCAGTTTGGAATTTATCTTAAGTAGCTGCAGCAAAAGACAACAGTTCTTTAAGCCTCAAGAATAACCTGCTAATAATCCAATATATTTAGTAGCATTTGTTTACATAACCTTTAAACAAAACATAACTTCTTTACCCACAGTGATATAGAATTCATTCATTTCATAGAATTTTTCTATGAAAGCAGCTTCGTGATTACAGCACTTCTTGATTACAACACTTACTATTGGGGTTGAGGTCTGGGCGTTTTTGCAGATCAGCGTAACTAAACTCGGCTTTGGGCAGACACCTTCTATGATTCATGATTTCAATATCTATGAAGTGAACCATTTTTGCACAGTAAATTGGCTGTAAAATCAGCAATTGGTGTCTGGAAACAGAACTGCATTTTTTGCAGTAATTTTTAAGCTATGGATACATACAGCACCAAGTGACTGAGATTCAAAGGACAGCAGCGGCTGATCTAACTTGTCCTCTACACAGAATACAAAAATTGAATGAGAAAGTCCTCTACCTAATAGAACTTCAATGAATACAGTACATTTTATTTCAATAATCTCTTTAGTCAGGTTTTAGATTTGTAAGAGTGATAGCTACAGTCTAAACTACTACAAGTTATTGACTCTAAAAATATTCTTGGGTGCTTACAGGGACCACAAATGATGTTTCTATTTTTTTTTTTTAAATCCCAAACTTTTGTAGTTACTAGACATAATCTAAAAAAAAGATGAAAAACTTGATGGGAAGGAAATGTAAAATACATACTCCAAGGCAAATAAAACCCAAACTCAATACTACACTTTTAATAAATGTTTGAGGTTAGAGACAGAACAAAATAAAAATGTAAATACAAACACAAACTCATTCTGAATTTTGCTGAAGGTATACGACAACTTGATCTTTGTAATTTAAAAAGTAAAATACTCACTTGATCGCCAGACATAGTGTTAAGAAGATAAAATGATGGATGTTAAAGGTGAGGCTCTCCTCTAAACTGTAACCAGACATAAATGGCAGCTTTACGCAAATGGTCTTTGTCCATTTGACTTTGCTACATTTCTGACAAATTTTACGGAACCTTTCAGCTGTTTTGGCACTGCTAAAAGTAATAACAAGCCAGACAACACCATTCCATTTCACATATGGAATCCACACATTTCTCTAGAAGTAATTTTATTTACTAAGTGCAACCATATAAAAAAATGACAAAGTGACTATAAGCCAACTATTAAAGAATGAATTTGATAAAGAGCAGTTGTCTCACCAAAATAATTGAATGGTGACAAGCAACACATGAGTAAAAAAGCTGTGTATCTAATTTTACAGGACTAGAGGCCAGGATGTAGCCTCTCAATGATGTTTGCTTGTTCAAAGTAAGGTAGAATTTTGTAAGAATCTATTATTCCGAGCAACCTTTCAATTGATCAAATATGTATATATATGGATATCACTATCACGTAATTCTGAAGTATCTACCTGAAAAGTTAATAACAGATAGACTTTTATTAATTTCTATTTTAAATGGTAAATTTCTCTTCTGATCTGTTTTGCAAAAGAAGAGATATTCTTGAAAGCTCTTCTAATAAATTCAAGTTCTATTTACCTGAACAGCATCTACATTATCTGGGACATCATAAAGACTGTCTGCATTTTCCAGTACTTTCCTGATACCAGATTCTCAAAAGACTAGCTGGCAATCAGGAGGCCAATGCTAAAGGCTATTCCTCATATACTCAAGAACACCACGGGTAAAATCAGAAATCATATAAAAAAATGAATATATGTCCCTTCTTCTTTTCAAGACTTCGAAACAAGAATTTTGTGGAGTTTGCAGAGGGAGTAACACCTACCCTGTGAAGGCCAGTCTGAAATTCTTTTGTCAAGAAAAGCCTAGATACTACACTGAAATAAAATTTATCTTGCATAGAATGCTGTAATAAAACATTTTTTTATTAAATAGATTAAACTCAAGGAAAACCAAAGGTAGTCTTTCCAACATCTGCTGAAGAGTTGCCAAGGACATTCACAGTTCAAGCTAAAATCAATTTTATGTCAGCCACCTATTCAGCTAAAAATATCTACTCATAAAACTCCTTTTGAAACACTGCTGAGCTAAAAGTTTGTTCTTTCACATACCAACGGGATGAATTTTCTAAAAGATATTTATTTAGCTTAAACATATATATACATAGAAGTAGTTGCATTGAAGAATTGTGCTAATATTTGGCAAATAATTATATATGAATTTCCACTTCAACAAGAGATTCTAAAAGAAAGAACACTTTTAACAGTTCACTGTGAAAGTGTTTCAAAAAGCACAATATTATGATTAGTTTTCTACAATGAACTGCAGACATGCAATATAAGTTACAATAACTGGAAACGTTATCATTAGTATGCAAAAATCAGAAAATTGTCAGGCCAGATATGCAATTACCTATATTTATGATGAAGTATCACGGTCATTCCCACAGTTAAGTCAGCCACACCGACACCTCTGTGATTTTAAGATCGTACTAAGAGCATTGCTACTGACACACTATCACATTTGAGAAGAGTTTTCAAAATTGTATCTTAAGCTTTTTACCAGCACTCAGCAGGGAAACAGTTGGCTCTGCTCTAGCTATGGGTTCAAAGGGGACAGCTGCAGAAAAGGCAGGATTTCTCTAGCTACTTCTATAAATTCTGCATTGCAACAGTGAAAGCTTTAAGATGCAAAGGAAGGTAAGCGTTCAAAACAAAGCAGTCAACTGCAAATATAAGAAAAACTAGATCAATGATTAATAATGTGATTCTAATTCTCACCTGCTAAGTAAGGTGCGTAACTCCTCAGACTGCAACAAAATTATTTTGGTACAGCAACAATTTCAGAAATGCGTCCATTCTTCATCATCCTTTTTACTGTTAGTAGTCTTTCTAGTTATTTTTGACAGTACACTGCACTAACAGAAATTACACATATCTATTTTAGTACCAGTTTGATGCTGCTGTTTAATTTTCTAAGTGAAGTGTCAAAATCCAACATTTGTAAAAAACCAAAAAGCCACCCTCACTCAGCCATAGCTGGGTTTACACAAACAAACAAAAAACAAATGGTACAGCAGTGATATAAAGCATTTTAGGAGCCCTAAAAGGACAAAGCTGCCTTTGTAGTTGAACCATAGCAGCCCTGAAAGTCTTCAAGGTGACATAGTTGCGGAGGCAAGCGGGAAGCACCGCATCAGTGGCAGGTGCAGAATGTTTAATCTAGCATTGAAAGGCCACCATTCCCAACACATGGCAATTGGACTAACAGGATTGACATCGGGGGACTTGCTCAGCAAGTACACCAACCTCTGAATGGTGGGGGCTTCTCCCAGCAGCTGCCTGAACGTCAATCAGCTGAAGGGGAATGTTACAGGGGTCACAGTTTGGGGCTGGTTCTCTATGCCTGACATTTCTATCCGTTAGTCAGAAAGACAATGAGAGAGCCACAAAGCCCAAGCATTACCATAGTCCTATTCAGCAGCACAACAAAATTGAGGGGAGTGGGAAAGGCCTCCAAACACAAATTGATCAACAGGGGAACAACTCAACCTACGCTCCTCAAGGGAAAGATCAGGAGAGTGCCATTGCACTGAGCAGACCCAGGCTACAGAGACAGCAACAGCTCTGCAATGGAAGGTTAATCCCACACAAAGACATCATTTTTCAGTTCAACACTAAAGTTTAGTAAAGCTTCTTTCTAAGCAAAACTGAATGTCCACGTTTGACCTTCTGGGCAATGTCCTTTCAATGCGAATAGTCTGGCTTTCTAAAAAATTCTAAAAGGTGATTATAAGTCATAGGAACAGTTGTAGAACATTGTAAATTAAGAGATTCATAATTTGATTGTACAGAATAGTTAGTATGATTAGAGTATCGGTTAACCCATAAGTCCATAGCAAGATGAGACAATAGTTTATCTAAGAGACAAACTAACACCCAGGGAATACATTTCCGACAAAACCAAAGCTAAAGCAGCCTTGTCTATCCCATAGGTTGACAGTTTTCACCTTCGAACAGCAGGCAAGTTAAAAACAATGAAGTTCTGCAAACAATTCAAATATGCAAGATAGTAGCATTTACATGAGGGGCTGACTTTCAGTAATCTAAATCTACTTTTGACTCTGAAACTTTTCCACTGTTGAACAAATTGCTTAATTTTCCCCCTAAATCTCACTTTCAAGGATTTGTAACTTTTACTAAAATACCTACATATATACATATATACACAGGATGGAGGGTCACACACGGTACAACTGGTAGCATCAATCCCATGATTAATACAGGCATTTAGTTTAAAGAAAAAATCTGCAGGGAAAAAATGAGTACAAACTGACATCAAAAGTTTAATTATCTACAGAGAAAGATGATCAGTATCTAAAAATAAGGAGGTGATACTTGTGAAGGGATAGGAGAAACTGAATGGTGTCTCTCAGCACAGTTTGTCAGCAGCTGGAAATTCAGCTACACTGGAATTGGCAGAAGATTGACTTGAAAGCACAATCCCAGTCTTTCACTTAGAAGGAGGGAGGACCATGCAGGTCAGTGCCACCTGGGAAAATTACTGATCAATTTATCAGCACATCCCGGCTCATAAACAATTTAAAACCTAAAAGAATTGCACTTTCGCCTGAAAGAACTGAGTCCTGAGATCTACATCTCCTTGAAAAAATGAATACAGTGTATGCTGGCTTATTTCCATAGCAATGCTAACAGGTTTTGCTCATCACTATCCCTCATTTATGATGATTTTACCCTTCAACCTCTTTTTTTGCATGAAGGGCTCTGAATCTCATGGCATCCAAGCAGACTTTTTCTAAACTCAGTAGCTGAATTAAACAAAAATGTTCATAAACCAAACACATAGAGACAGACATTAAATGCTAGAGTGTGAACATTTGTGGGAACATTTCTCACAGAAACTAAAATTGGATTTCTTAACCTTTTCACCTAAAATCCAGAAAAAATAGCATACAATTAAAAAAAAAAAAGAAAATAGAGCAGTTCAACTGCTGCAGATATTTTCCTCTTGGTAAATATTTTACTCTTGCATATCCTTTTCTGCCTATGCAGTGGCAAATAAAGCTTTACAGGTCTGATCGCAAAGCTTATGTGATGTGCTGCAAAAGCACAGTCTTTCAAGAAATGTACAGAAAGCAGAGTTTTGCATAAGTCAGGGCTATGGACTTTGCAGGTAGAAAAAATTTCCTCATAAGTTGTAATAATAAAATGGAAATCCAGTAGAAATATTTTGGAATAGCATCCATTATATTTACAGTAAACTAAGTTTTCTACACAAATAAAGTTTGTAGAAGTTTGGTTTTTTTTTTAATCTGTTATGGGTGAGCAAATGAATTAAAAAAAAAACTCTAAAGTGATAGAAATCAAAATAAAGCTTATAATTGAACACCTCTGGCATACATTTACAAGGGTATATAGAAGTAGTACCTGTGGGCTCCTACAGTCTATAAACATACCCAATTTAAAGAAAAGTTAAAACAAAAAAAGGCAAAGATTCAGTTGTATTATAATGAATCTCACATAGAGAAGAAATTAGAGCAGCATGTTTCATTTTCTTGCCATATATAAAAAAAGGTTAAACTCCTATCTTTAAAAAATGAAGCAACAAAATATCTCTGAAGTGTATTCATTTATTTGTTTAGTTTTTGCTTTGGCCTAATCACACTATCTCACTAATATTGTATCTTTTTACCTTCTCCCTCCTCCACCCCCCCCGCCTCGTTAATTTCTTTCTGAAATACTATTTCCAAACTGCAATAAAAGGTATTTTTCCATAGTGTTGCTGTGAATGACAAATTCTTTGAGTCTCAGGAAAAAAAAATCATCTTTGAATGCTATAAATGTTACTTGGAACTGTTAGATTAGTTATTATTAACACCTAGGGTTCACAAAGTACTACAAGGAAATGTCAAGGAATAACTTAAAAGTGATGCAAATTGAAGAGAAATGCAAAAGTAAGCATTATAAATGAGTACCTTCCTATTGCATAAAGTGAATAGTTTGTGGCTGGAATATGAAAGAAAGCGGGACTAGACTCTTTCTTTGCACAGTTCATTTTTTACTGCTGACCTTCAGTTTGCTCAAATACAGAACATCACCACAGTCTATTCATTTCCCTGTAAAAGCAGATTTCTCAAGTATAAGATATTATGTCTCTGAAAATAGTAAATCTTCTTTAGTTAAGAACCAGGCAATAGAAAAAAAAAATTAAGAGATCACTCATAAAGGATAAAACCACAGCATGAAAAATGACTGGCTACAAACTAAGGCAAACCTGTAACAAGTAACTTCTCATATATAAGTATATTGCAAAAAACAGAACTGCAGCTCTGGTCTTTGGTAACTTTTGAATAGTATTAGTGTTTCTGTTATTGTATACTCTTTCACAAAATTTGTCATTATAAACCTTCAAAACATTACAGAGCTACACTGTTTCACGGAAATGGCAGACAGCCATCTGTAAACAAACTGCTCCACTGTAAATGCTGACTCATTTTGGCCTTCCTTCCATGTTTAGAGTTATATCTAGACAAAAAGATGATGTCATCCTTTGAGGACAGAAAGTAGTTTCATAGTTCTATCCCAAGAAACTAAAAAATGTGTAATGTGCACATAAAACAACCTGTCTGCTCATAGGTTTAATAGTGCATGACACATTATTTTCCATAGGAGTTCACTGGAAAAAAAAAATTGAGATTCTGGACAACGAAGAATTTCTTTTCATAAAGCAGCTGGAAGACCAGAAACTTTAAGCTTCAGCTTTAATAAAAGTAGTAGAAATAAAAAAGAACTATAGACCTTTTTCAAATATCATTAGTACTCAGTGTTCTTTTCCACAAGACAGAGCAAACTGTGTAACACTACAGATGGGTGAACTACAGTATCTTGAGGGAAAATGCAAAAAAAACAACAAAAAAACATGTTTCCCTATCAACACCCACAGCTTTCATTTAACTAAACTTGTATGTTGAAAAGAATATCAACATTGAGACACTGGCCAAGGTGTCAGGAGAAAGGAGTGTCATTTTCAGGCTTGCCACAGATTTTTTGCATAGCTGGTGTAAAAGGCTTAATTTCACTGCACCTGTTACTGCACCTCAGTTACCATTACATGTAAAACGTGTTTAGTTCCTTTTTTTCTTCTCTTTGAGAATATTCTCAGAAGTGGGCTATAAGCACCCATTACATAAAGCACAATAAATTCTCCTGCTGTTATCTCCCCACAAATGTGACATAAGGCGAGTAAAATAATAAAAATTGTACTTCAAAATCAAGAGACTCAGTTTCAGAGCCATAGTTGTTGGATTAAAACAGTCTAAGAACCATCATTTTGCAGAGCTTGCCAGAAAGACAGACTCTGGCCACAGAAGATTTCTTTTTCATCTCAGCATTTCTAAAGACTTTTTTTCCAGTGCAAAATTAAAAAATCTGAACAGTCTTGTCAAAAGTCAAAATGTTTTAATTCAGAAATGTTGACAGTGGGAAGGGTAGGTTATCTCTTCATTGTAGCATTTTATGACAGTAGTAGACTTCTTTATGGCCTCTGCTAGTTCAGACACTTCAGTATGCACAGTTTGGATTTTATCCATAAAAAATTGCACAAAGTACAGCAAAGGCTCCTAAACATAACCCCTTCGTGTGTCTGTGGGGGTCTATCACCTGGCCAGCTGGACACAGCTCTCTCAACTCCCTTTTTCTCTCTCTGTCTTCCTGCTCCTTCCACGAAGCAATGCCAGTATCATTTTTCTCTCTTGAGCAGCAACATCAAAAGCCCCTTGACAAGGCAGCACAGCTCTTAATGCTGCTTATTCTCAGTCAATCGAGGACCACCCATCTTAACTCTACTTCTTGCACTGACAGGCAGACCATTGCTTTCTCCTCTGCAACTGGACAGGTTGCATTAAATTCTCTTTCAAAAACAGGAATTTGGCGGCCTCCTCCATTGCCTTTTTCCTAGGCTCTGCCATTCTATCACTTTCCACCACCACAGCCTCTTTCTTCTAGCTTTATATTACTCAACAGTGTGGGTGGCTATCTTTTCCTCGCATACAAGGAATAGCAGCCGTGGCCGTACATGCACTCTTTCATAACTGAAAAATATTGTCTTTGATTTCCAACTTTTAAAATTTGTCTTTCATTTAAGCAACCTGATTTTTACAACCTCTGAAGACACAACTGTATTCAGAATCAGATTCCTTATGTCTCCTCCTACAAAATGGTAGCTATGAGGTACTACACAAAGTCATCTGCCTTTCTGCTAATCTTTATTAGAATGTGCTCACCATCCTTCTCTACGAGTACCCATTCAGCACATTGCATGTGATAGCTCGTGGAGTTTGTAAATCCCATAATTATACTTGAGAGGCAAGTTCTGCTCTGCCGTTAGCACACCATAATGATTTAATGTAACAGTTTTAGGCTTAATTGCCCCTCAAATAAGGGAAGTCCTCTTTTGGGAATGGTGGTTAGATAGGTCAGCGCTCAACTATTTCAGGTTAAGACTCTGGAAGCATCTTAAGAGTTGTGAGTCAGAATTGAATCTGCATGTCTTGTCTTATATGACCCCAGATAAGATTATCCAAGAAATGGACAGCAATTGAGTTGGGGCAGCATTGCACAATTTTGTTAAGTTACACCTTATGATGTGTTGCACAAGTGACTTAATTCATGCTCAATAATATAGCTACTTCAGTAATTGTCCTCTAATGTCACATGCTTGGTCTCCATCCTCATAACAGTGTGTGTTAGTCTATATACCTTGATATATGTATAGTTGGAAAAAAAAAAAAAAGGAAGAGAATACAAAATGAATTTCCACAACAGATTAATTTCCAGAATCCAGAACCTAGTCAACAAGAGACATCACAAAGCCTTTCTTTCTCCCAAAGTAGCTCCACATTGTTACCCACATTAACCACAAAGACTTCAGGCTGAACAGTGAATAGTACCCCAATACAGAACATTTATGGTTAAAAGTAAAAGAATTTCTTGCTGCTGGTCTCCAGTTTCACTCATATTGCAGTGAGGGATAACTGGAAATCAATTATTTGGCCAATACTTAACGCTGATAAAATTTAAATAGCTTTATTCCAACTTAACCAGAACACTACCAAACCTAAGCTGTATTCTATAGCTGTTTCTGCCTCAGGTTGTTGAAAATTTCAAAGTAAAGACTCTATAACCAAGAGACAGTCAAAATACAAATAGGCTGGTTTGCTGACTTCACAAAAATATAGCTAATTTTGCTATGAAACACTCTAGTTTTTTGAAATTTGGTTGGGATTTACTCCTCAAAACTCGTCAACTTACAAGTTTTTGGAATTTACAATTTACACATTCCCAACAGACACTTCTTAAATTTTCGTAGCCAAAGTATACAAAGACTTAACAAAGCAAGTACTTGCTATGCAGATGAGGGTTTACACTTACTAAATTCCAGCCCAGACACATTAATAAAAAAATATGGAGCCTGTCTTGCTGTGTAATCATTGTGTTCTTGTGCCAATGTGCACCAAAAAATGCACAGCATAATAAAGCTATTCAATAAATTTGAGGGGGAAGAAGCAAGTAACAGGGAAGACAGGCAATCATTTGGATGTGGATATTTGGAAACAAAAATTCTGAGGGAGTTACCTCTAAAGCAATATCAAAATGTCCCGAAACAAAAATCTGAAATACCATACCTCCAAAAACTGTCCTCAATCAGACTTTCTGGCAAACAGTGATACTCCAACTTCCTCTTCAACCCAAAATGCTGGTTTTACAGATACATACCATACATCCCATAATTAATTTTATAAAAAAAGTAGACCTAAGACTAATTGTTCAGACAAGTATCACCTTCTATTACAAGCAACAAAGATGTATATTCACTTCAGAAACAGGCTGGGAGAAAGCCTACAGTAGGAAGTGTTTGAAAAGCTACTGCTTTCTCATCAGCCCTTTTACAAGAAAAACGGCAAGTAGTAATGCAAACTGAAACACTCTTAAGTCAAAATATTTGAGGGTATTCAATGAAATTTTGTCTTCCTAAATAGATCAGTGTATGATGCAATTAGTACAACAGCATTAATCTCTAACATTCAAGGGGAGGATTCCAACTGTTACTCAATATCCCCCAAATTTATGTCAGATAACAACATCTAGAATTTGATTTCAGAATATTATTACTATTTCATTAGCAGCACAGAACAAGGATGAACACTGTGCTGCTTACTCTACAAAGGTAAAGACCTTCCAACTCCAACTAAAAGTAGGACATACCTTTCAAAGCATATTCATAACTTTAATTGTACAGAAAAATAGTTAGGAAGCTGGAAGAACACGCATTTACTTAAGACTATCAGTAAAGTCACACACACAAAACAGTATTCTATTACTTGCAAAACATGATTACATATAACTCTTCCTAATTCTTACTGCATTATTTTCCTACCTAAACATTCACTGATTATATTAAGCACTGCTTTTAACAGTATTAAAAGTGAAATACATTTGAAATATACATCAGTTGAAGTTATTTTTAAACAACACAACACTACAATTTGTACAAAAGACATACAAGGAAGCAAAGTTTGGGGCAGAATCTTTATCAGATTCCATGTACGTAGCGATCCCTAAATCCAAGGTCTTAATTACTGCAAGACATCAAAGGGAAAAAAACCAGAAAGCCAATAAGAAAGTTCCAAAACTTAACAAAACTAAACAAATTCACCTCCATCACCTAAACTTCTCTTTTACATGTTAAAACGTCTTGCTGCCAGCCTACTGGAGCTTCCTTTTTATTTTTTCCTAGAAGGTTTTGAGTCTTCCCAGTACAAAAATTAAGAAGAGTAAGAAATATTTCCCAATGCTTGGACTGGGTTTAAATACCACCTTCCTGAACTTCAATCTTGTGTCATTACAGAAGGAGAAAATGGAAGAGAAAGGTGATTAATTTAATTGAATCATAGCATGGTAGGGGTTGGAAGGGATCTTTATAGATCATCTAGACCAACCCCACAGCAGAAACAGGTCCACCTAGATCAGGTCACACAGGAACATGTCCAGGCACTGTTTGGTTTGAAAAACAATAGAGAAACCCTTCCTGGTAGGATGGGTTAGAGGAGGTCTAGAGTGTTATAAATGCCAGAAGCTAAGGGGATACTGTGACAGAGCTGACAGCCTTATAAAGATTTTACTTGCCTTGACAAGCAGAAGTTTATAAGCCAGGCCTATATCACTTACTCCTACTTAGTCTGGACTGACTTTGTACAGGGGAAGGATGACTCTGTAAAACTTGTTCAAAGCTGCTTTACTGTGGTTTCCTGAAAGAATAATCCACCCAACAGCAAATCTTACCTCACACTTACAAGCTCACTGCAGAGGAGGACTGAAGACAATCAACACAGAGTCCTCCCTTCCCTCTGGAGGTGGAGAACAAGCTGTGGCATGCTAATGTGGCTGTGTCCAGGAGCTTTCACCACCCCTGCTCGCCCCTGCTGGTGTCTACCAGTTTACAGGGACCCATTCCCCAGGGCTGACGTCTGCATACCTTCTAAAAGCACGAAGTTCATTAAAGACAGGATTAAAAATAGATCTACTGCCAAGACCAGCATTTACAGCTGTGCTTCAACACCAACCCCATAAACAAGTAAAAAGGAGGTGCATTTCAATGTCACTGTTAGCATAAATGTATTGTGATTGTATCTCAGAATATTAAAAGAAAGCCAACACACTTGTAAAATCGGTAATTGCTGTCTTGTCTTTAAAGCTTCATTTTTTATGTGGACATACTGCATTAAAAACCCTCAGACTTACGACTACTATCTCAACAAATATAGATGCTGAATGTCACTACAGTAAATATCTCATATTTTTGACACTGATCCAGTACTCTGTTATATGGGAGCAGAAAACAGATTCATTTAACTGAGCACATGGTGCAGCAGAGATATTTCTCCAGGTTCTATATAGTTTTTATAAGAGTATGTCAACTGTCATTCTTATAAATCTTTTGTTTTCAGAGGATTGTAACCTATTCCTAATGAGTTCTTTACTTAAAAATCTTTCAATAAGGATGTTTAGAGGAAAAAAACCCTAACTATACTACAGCTATATCAAATTAAATCACAATGCACGTCAACTTGTATGACCTTTGAAATACTATTATCTTTCAGCAATAGTCAGTACAACTCCTTTTAATATATTGTAAATTATGGGGTTCAAACAAAATAGAACTTTTTCAGTGCTGTAAAATGCAATCAGTATTTTCAAAAAACAAAAGTCTCATGCAACTTCCAGACTACACAGATGTGAGAAATTATGATTTTCTCAGAATGCCATACATCTTATGACAACATTTGTAAAACTGAAAAGTTGCAGTTAACTAGACAATTGAAATGTATGTTTCTTTCTCTACACACACATGCAATACTTGCATATATACACACAGAGACACTTCAGAAAGCAATAGTTTTAATTTAAAAAATGTAAACTGGAGGAAAATATGGCTGAAAAATAAGTATGTGCCTAGCTATAAATGTAAAATGATCACATTACAAACTACTACCACGAGGAACAAGGTAAACAACCACCATAGGTAAGTTCTCAATTAACTTTGTGAAGAGAAACACAAGGACTCAAGAAAGACATTAGTAATGATTTCAAAATACAAGTTACACAGAACTGGTAACAAGTCAAATCAACAAATGCTTATTTTAATCATCTTTAGTGCTTAATGTTTATTTTGTATAGGAGCTCTTGTCAAATCCTACATAACCTCCCTTCAAAAATTTGATACAGTAAGGCTAGGACAGAGGCCTTCACTTCCAGCAGAAAAAAAAGGGTAAGCATTTCTTTTCTCTGAGAAGAGAGGTACTCAAATAGTCTGGTCAGACTCTTGCACATAGGTTTTATTTGAAACCTTATCTACCCTCCTTTTCTTACACCTGCATGAAACTACATTTAGAAATATAACTTAAACGTACAGAAAAAGCTCAAGGGACATAACAGGTTGTAAAGATGAATATACAGTATGGAATGGTGGGGCAAGAAGTATGTTAATCTGAGTAAAAAAAAAAAAAGAATTTTAATAAAGAACCTTTTTCAAACAAAGGAAAACACACAAACACTGCAAAGGAAAACACACAAAACACACAAACATACATATTAGTTTGCACTAATATGGTGAATACAACAAACAATATGAAGAATGTCTAAATAAATAAAAAAAGATCATTGATGGTTTATATAATCAAAGACAGTAAAAGTTTGATTCAATATGGTTTTAATTAATAAATGATACTTTAATCAGCTTTTAGTAATAACTTTTCAGCACTTCTTTGATGATATCAACACTGTATCATTAAAACGGAAACCCAGAATCACTTATTTTTATCATCACTTGGTATCAGTTGAACATTAGCACTCAGACAGTCCTAAATTCAGTATAAATATCACTGTTCATGAACCAAGGCTGTCAAGACTTGAAAATCCTGTATCTGATCTCAACCATGCATGATGTGGAAGGTGCATATTCCACATGAGTAGCTCTGTATTTCATGGAATAGCCTCTTGTTATCAGTATTCAGGAACTCATTCCAGAAAGCTCAATCATATTACTCCCAGCCCCGGAGGAAGAGTTGGGATTCAAAACACAGGCTCAGTTACCGAGGGTCAGCACAAACTCAGTCATCTGTGCACTGAAGCACTGTCAACATTTTCTGCTTGTATTTTTCAAATGATTCTTAAGAATAAACAGAACATTTACTTAATAGCTAAGTACACATGCTCGAAGGAAAACATTAAATAGCAGTGAGGAACTCGTAGTAAATAAACTAAAAATAATGTTTAATACCTTCACTTTTTAAGGATTCTTATCCATCAGAAGCAAGCAATAGTACAGCACTATAAGGTAAAACTCTTTCACAGCTAAAAGAGCTATTAAAAATAATCACTACCAACAAAAAAAAAAAAGAAAAATGAAATCAAATTGTTTATCCTCATGTATGGGCAATTGTTTACACCCAAGTTTGACTGCCTGTTCTACCCTCCAAAGCAATCTGAAGTCTCTCTGAATATCTCTCTCTTTGGCATAACAGAAATGGAGGCTACATGTAGCGCTCAATATAACAGTTATCTGCGCCAATATTTCCCTTTCCTAAGAGGATTAGCATCCCAGTATGGTATAACAAATGGTAGTGAATAAGCAAGATGGCACACCTGGACTTCCCAAAAAATATTCACCCAACTTAACAGCGTCAAAACAGATCTACTCTTTAAATGATGCTCTTCCCTACCCACCCCCCACCTGCCATGCTTGCAAATGTTTGAAAATTCTTAATATTTTCAAAATTTAGTTAAATCAACGCATAAGGGATTTGCACTCTTCCATTGCCCCCTCTTTTCCTAAAGAAATAACAGAAAACTGCAATAAATCTATTTTCCTAATTATATATTTTGCCTTATCGTGTGTACTTTCTGTTTAATCCTATCTCGAAGTATGGAGTTGTTTTTTAAAAACAAACATATCCTATGCAACTCAACATTTCTCCAAAGAGAACACAAAGTGAATTGCCTGTGATGGGTGATAATAAAAGAAGTAATGCAATTTATTAATTTTGTATAAGTTATCTGCCACCCTAGAGATTCCTTGGAGGAGAAGAACATGTCTGAATTTCACCATACAGTGCCACAGGCACAAAGTGAAAGAAACTAAACAAGCACATCCTGAAGGGAGAGAAAATGCCTGCAGCAGCAAATGACCTACTACATACCTCACACTCTGATTTTTTGATGTTATAATTTGTTAATTTCGGGGAAAAAAAAGACAATTACCCACAGTTTTAGTTTGTTCTAGCGGAATTATTAAACTTTCTAAAGTTTTTGATCAAAAGTGACATATATCGTTCAAATGATCTGTGTATTTTCAAAAGATTACAATCCTGAGTGAATTTGCATGACAAAGTCTTTCCTGTATCTATTTCCTTGTTACCTGAAGCAGCAATATACATTATTAGAACAGTACTAAACTACTTAAGGATGAAGCACATCGAATTTTTATTTGCATTTCTATGCATTAAAGTTAATATTTTCCAGCTCAATGCACAGTAAGCAAAAGATAATTTAATTCAAATATGCATTCCATGGTATGAATAAGGAAGCGTTCGTCTCCCCAATGAATTGGTAAGTCTTTTAAGTAATGATTCATTTGAAAAATCAACAGGGTATTGGCAATTTAGTGTAATATTAAATACACATATGTCCAATGCCTCTACTGACACACATGTAATACTCTTTCTTGATCTATTTTATGAAGAAGACAATTTACACATTATAATCCATTAAGATAATTAGGTGATAGTTTAACAATCTGTACATTAATAAATAAGATAAAAGACAATTTCAATATTTTTAAATGTTAGTGAGGTAACATCTTTACAGGTTATAAGAAACATACATTAGAATTTCTTATTCTTGAACTAATATGCTCCTGAATTAATATGATGGTGATGATTACTGATTTTTTTTCATAAAGTAAAATGAAGCTAATGGCTTAAGATTAGTATGTCAGCAAATGAACAAGTAACAGGTCATCTCATCTTATATGAAAGCAATTTTAACAAGTTAAGCTTACTCCTGTTAAAATGATATTTTATGAACAATTTAAAAAACCAAACTGTATGCGTATCTATGTTACGTAGCATGGTGCTACTCTCAAAAGTCTATAGTAATGAACACAGTGACAAAATTAGTCCAATAGAAAAATTTGCCAGAAACCCTCCAAAAGTTATTTTAAAACATTTATTCCATGATGAGATAAACATAAGATAAGCAAAATACGTTACACACAAAAAAACCATCCCAACTCAGTAAAGTCCTAAATTGTATCATTCTGTGAAGGCACTGATGAATTGTGTGAGCTGAGATGCTATCATACCAGAAATTCACTGAACTATCCCACCTTGATACACGAGATACAACTGTTGTACAGCAAATCAGGTGAAATAGAAAGTTATTTCCAAATAGAGCTTTCAGATATAAATAACCACCAGCTATGACGCTTCCACAAACCCAAATCCTCTCAATTAAAAAAAAAATACTGGATTACAACTCTTTTAAACAGGAGCCTCATAAAGTGGCCCATACAGAGTAAAATCCAAGCCACAAATACTGTATTTACTAAATTCTCATACAAATGCCATGCATAATTGCAAATTTAAAATAGAGTCAAGATCTGTAGCACAATAGAAAGAGCCACATCACAATTTGTAAACAAGTAAAGGGTAGATCCTCAAAACCTTTCCATACAGGAATTGTAGCACTTTGCTGGACATTTTCTTGCTAAAAGTTGTGTTAGAATTCTGCATGTAGGATATTCCTTACTAAATAAATCCATCCACCTATTCAGGCAGTGCAGATCTCATTTTGGTAGAATCCATTGGAACATAGTACTACTGAAACACATTCCAAAGCCATTAATGCATTATTTATCAATATTTTGTACAGTACACATGCACTACAGTGTATCAGGAATGCATGATTTTTACTCAAGTTTTGCATTTCAAAACAACTGCTTTAATAAAAATTATGACACAAAAAAGTCAGAAAAACAATAAATTGAAATTGTGAAACATAATGCAAAGTGAAATGAATTAAATTTCACGGTAAAACTGTTCCTCACTATAGAAACCAATGACATTGGATGTTCATCAATCCTGTTTAGAAATAATTTTTAAAATTAGTGAATGTGTATTATATTTTAAGATTTAGTAAGGTTCAAAGTTGCTAATTTTTCCTGTTAGATAAAATGACTGCTTGTAGAATAAGTGTGTAGGGTAGGAAAAGAGAAAGCTAGCAAATTCAAAGTTATCTTTTTATGCAGAACTTAATCTCTGTTTTGAATTATTACACTGCACAGACAATAACACAGTACAAAATTAATGCATTGCCTTAAGTAGATGACATTATTTTTTGAAGCAGACTGATTTTGTAACACTGCACACATTTAAACAAAAGCTCACAGTTTAAAAAACAAAAGGTAGGAAAAATACAATAGAAGTAGAAACCTGACCTATCTCTAATCTTTTCTTTTCAAACCTAGGCTACTCAGTACTCAAGAATCTTCAACTAATTATTCCATTTTATTGATGGCATCTTTCCCAAGGGAAGTTATTTAAAAAGTTTAACCCCTGAGCAAGTCATGGCTTCTACAGTCTTTGAAAGTATCAAGTGCATTGATTATAACTGCAGGAAGTGTTACCTTCTACCCAGAGAATCTCACCCTGCACAATCTTAAACACTGTCTCTCTCCCAAAACGGCTTTGATTCAGCAATTCAGACTGCTTCAGCTGATATTAAAGGCAGAAGCACCACAGAAAAGGGATCAGCAGTTAAAACGAAATACAAAGAGGAAAAGAAACAGATCTTGGATATAGTACCACAAAGCTTGAGAGAAAAGCAGATTTGAAAAAGACATCAGAGTGACTAAAAAAAGAACAACATGACAGAAATTAAACAAGATTTTTATGTTCGCCTTCTATGCATTTAAACTCATCTCAACCTCTATTGAAATTCCGATCATATCCAAACCCCTAGGCTTTTGACATACTTTCAAAAATCCACACCCCCTCTTAGTCNATGCATATGATACAAAGGCCATTTATACTCATCTTAAACTTTGTTTCTAAAATGATCATGATTGTTTTAAACATTCTCTATATATTCTTAGCTGCATACTTAAGCCAGGTAAAAGAATGTTTGGGGAGAAAAAAGCCAACCTATTTTCAAGCCACATATTTACATTTATCTTGAACGTTGATTTTCTTAGGTTAGTAAGAAAGTAAGAGTAAACTAACACAAGATGTTGTAATGTTTTAAAACATGACAGCAAGTAGAATTAAGGAAGAGAAAGCAATCTCAGCATTATCAAATTAATATATCACAGAAAACTCTTAAGAATGTAATGCGCAATTAATTAACAGTAACAGATATCTTGGAAAGGATGCACTAAATTCCAAAGGGCAATTGGATTTTCAGAACTGCAAGTGTGGTTTTTTTTCCAGTTCAGTCATGACAAGGCCAGAAGGTAATGATATATCTGCCATGATGCAACAAGCAGACCTGTCTTCTGTCAAGAGTTGAAATCATAAAGGAATAAGCTGTCGTTAGCAACCTCTCTCCAAACGGTAGAGCTGTCATCTCATTGTTTTCCTCTGCCGGTATGGGGGCTGGTGTGGGCTTACATACCCTGTCAGTTCAATATTAGTCTAAGCTTTTAACCTTTTGTTGAATTTCTGACTTAATTATTAACTCTTGTACAGCTTATTATCTATTATTAAGTATTTGGTGATCAATTAATATTACTTTGAACTAACTATACAACTTTTCCTTCTATCTGCTTGATGATCAATATTTTGAATCAGTATTTGAGAGATTATTAATTAATCATAAAGTGTTTTAGAAGGAAGTAAATACATTTTCTTCCCAGAGTATGGAGTACTTTATACCAACTATGAGTGAAAAATTATTTAGTAATAATTTGTATTTATGTTTTTAGAAAGATGCCAAAAGATCATCGAATCAACTATGCAACTGAAGTTTTCTTAATATTATCCCCACAAAAGTAGATATTCTACATAGAGGTTTTCTCTATTAAGATGTAGCTCACAAGCAATGTTAGTTCTATGGTGTAACAAAATGAATAAAAGCAAATACATATACCAGAGCCAGAAAAGTAATATTTGAAAGAAACAATATAGCACATTACTGTCCATTTTAGTGAAGTTTTGCTTTCAGTAATACACAAGATGGTTCAAGTAAGATGGTGATAGCACTGTAACTCACTATTAATAAATACATGAATATTTTCACATCTTTCTGCAACAAGATGTTTAGGAAATATATAGGAGAGATAAATGTTAGTATTCTGTAGCAGAATCATAATTGCAGTGAAACATCAGCTCTAGTGTTTTTCAAGAAAATGTCGCTTGCCCATCTTATTGAAATTGTGCTAAGCATGTATAAAATATAAGACAAAATTTTTAAGTCTTAGGTTCCTAAAATATGAATGCTAGAACAAAGCATTCAAAAAATATCTTGTTGTCTAACAAGATATTCTACACTTAAAAGCAAAACACAGAACTTTTTTCAGCAAGAATTCTTGTTAAGTGTAGTTTAAACAAAGGATAATTTCTTGACAAAAAGGTATAAATAAACACTTTTAAACTGTCTGATTTTTACAAAACAGAATGATCAAAATGTGTTACCATTCCAGTTACTAACCAGTAAGTTTACTAAATCACATAAAACTCATAGCAGGTAAATTGATTACTGTTACATGGAATTACATTGTTTCAGTTAACTGAGTTTCAAAACTAATGATATCTTATTGCACACCGAAGAAAGTAACTTCCCTTCCTAATTCACAGAAAATAGTACCAACCTCACAGTTTTATACAAATGAATTATATTAAGCGAATAAAAACAATATTCTAACTAAAAATACTCTTAAGAATGGAAATTTTTAAGAAAATGCAGTTGAGCAGGAAAAAACCAGAAGAGAAAATTGACACTGAAAATCATGTTTTATCAGCTATGAAAGAAAAATTTCTTCAGTAAATGCCCATCTTATACAATTTTTTTTTTTTCATTTTTTCATGGAAGGTCAGATTTTTGGGTGCTGAATTTGAAACCAGGCAACAATTGTTAGGTTTTGGTTTTTTTGTTTTTTTTTTTTTCAAACAAGCCACAACAGGTGTGGCTGAATTTTATTATCGTCCCTGGGACCACAGCTATCTTAGGTATTAAATATACTGAAATTCAAAGACTCAGAAAACATCCAACAGTTTCTTTGTACTCATGCAGTAAGTTGATGTCCTCTTTATTCCTTAGAGGAAAGGTATCAAAGATAAGAGTATTCCAAAATTCCTCTCAATGTCCAAATTTAGGTAAGCTGAGCTCCTGTTTCTCTAAGGAACAAACTTCCTCTGTAAGTAGATCAACTTCAGCTTCTCTTTGCTTCTCAGCAAAGAATTCACTTCTCCAACAGCTACAGAAGAAACACTACTACATGCAGCAGGAGCCAACTTTTGTTCCCCTTCTTGCTTGCCTCTCTATACCATTACTAATATCATTAGTACACCTCCCAATCCAATCTATAGATCATCATCTATGATGAGTGGTAACAACAACGAACCAGAGAAGTATTCCTCCTTCTCCTCACGAGCTTGGTGACCGAGGTCCTTAAGGGAATATGGGAGTCCCCAAACTACCTAAATGAAATCAGGAATATAAAGCCTTAATTCTTGCTACCCCAAGTAAATGCTTTCATTGCTGAATTAAAGAATTTAGCTTTATCTTTCAACATCTCCTCCTGGTACTGCTTCAGTCATTGTAGACATGATTAATTAACAACTGATCTGAGAAGAGCGCGACTCTATGAGCAGTTGCAATGGTTTTGCCTGGGCCAGGTTCTGGTGGCAGAGGGGCTACGGGTTGGCTTCTTTAAACAAAGCTGCCAGAAGCTTCTGCTGTAGCTGACGGGGTCAAGGCCAGTTAATTCTAAGATGGATCCACAGCTGACCCAAGCCTGGCCAATTAGTGACTGAAGTAATGCCTCTGTGAATTATGTACCTGCGAAGAGGAAGAAGTTGCTGGGCNTTTTTTTTCCTATGATTCTATGATTTCTCTCTCATCCAGTTTGCGAGGTACAGTGATAAAATGACTTGGTGGGCAACAGGCACCGACCCAGGGCTAAACTATCACAACAGTGAATAAGATATTTTGGCAAAATTTCTTTTCTATAGAAAATTTCTTTTCCTTATCTATAGAATGTACATTTATTTATTTAGAAAAAGTTTAATAGTTTCCGTGAAGTATTATCATTGAAAGTGGAATAGCCTCTCACTCCCAGAAGGACCTGAACACCAGTCTCACACATAAGATGACTGGTTCTGTCAAAAATCAGCATTTCCACTGCAGAATGTTTCAGTAAAAAATTTCTAATTTATAAAACCAACAAACCTCTGCAGTATTTATCTTGTCCCATGTTTATAAGAACTTAAGTATTTTAAGAGTATCTTCATACTATGTATTTATTTTATTTTAATTAAGCTTTTGTTACAGTCTTACTGCTTTATATTATCACATTTGCCTTTTCCATGCTTGTTCTTCTGAAGTAGGTGTTTTCCTACCATGTTTTAAAGTATTTACATATATCCGTCTCTCACATTGTATACACTTATCTCCCTCCTCCTTTTCCTACAATCTGTTCTCTATCTAGTTGCTTGTTTGTTCTCCTTTCACATTTCAAACTCTCTTTTACACTATCAAGTCTGAATTTCCAAATTAATACATTAATCTTACCTCTTCACATAAAAACTTGTAAACTCCTCCCAACACCTATTACACAAAAGATTAAATCTACATAACGGAGTTGATGCAATAAATGGAAGAAGAAACATTACCTATAAGAACCACCCAGATGAAAAGAAAAATCTCATTTCTAGCTACTCAGATTTCCACCAGGACACTTCTCCTTGGATCTTTTCTTTCCAATGTGTGTAAGCCCCAAGTCACCAGAAGCCTGATAAATATTAAGCCTTTAAATTGTTCCTTTATTCCATACATGCTGTAATAGAAAAGGATTTTAAATTCTTTTTCTAGAAAGTGATGTACCAGAGAGAAATTAATTTTTTTTCTTCACTTAACTTCCTGGTTGGGAGAGCAGTATCAGTGCATCTCGCACAATCCCCTGCTCCCTGATAACTTCAGCTTTTGCATCCTTGTTTTAAGTTTTTACAGGAAATGAACTGAAACTTGTGTGTGGTAGCCTCATCACTTTCCACAGAGAAAAGCAGTAGAGAACAGTGATGGTTTTGGCCCGTTTGTCTGTAGCTTTATTTTAAGCATAGGTGATATTTCTGAACTAGTTTCAGGACAAAAGACATTTAAGCACTACTTTTGCCTTTTTTTTTTTCTTTTTTTAATGAAAAGCTAGTCTCCAGCAAATACTTTAAGCTACCTGAATAAGTTTCACACTCACAAAAGATCCATGGAGTCTTGAAATACTAGATATTATTACCAACCTCAAACTTGCAACTTATTGGAAAAAAAAAATATCCATGTTCTCCTGTCACCACCACTGTAATCTTACGCTACGATAAGGTCTACTGGTTTCATTCAAGGATAAGGCCTCTTAGAGGAAACACCAGAAGATCAAGGAAAAGAATTCTTTACCTCAAATTGGCAATGTTGCATGAGGAGTTATTAGAATTTTCACGCTGGCCGTTTATCGCCCAGGCCACTTATTTTCATTTTATAAGAGATAGAAGTGCCTAAATCAACTACAGCTCTGAACACCAGAAAACTCATAAAAGGATGCAATTTTTGTTAACTAAAATAGGAGTCCTTATACTCACTGTACCGTAATTTTCTACATTCAAAAGAGTAATTTATACAATTGTACATGAAGTAGACATGATATCAGCATGCAACTATCTATTCTTCTTTTAGACATAATGACTCCAAATATATTCAGTGGGGTTCGACTTCCATAAAATATCACCTTATCTAACAAGACATGCATACAATTCCCTGTGACACAAAAAATAGCAACATGAGTAATACAGTACAGTTGAATATGATCTATTTTCCTTTTGCATGAAAAAAAATAATTGTAATTAGTAAACATGTAGTACATTGACCAGAATTTTAAAGGAAGAATGGATTTTACAGTTTCTGGAATTAACCAACTACAGAAAACTGTGACTTTAAAACCTATGCAAAGAAGCAAGTAAAAAGATATTTAAAAAGATATTTTCTCATTAAACTTCTTGGTTTTTTCCTGTGTTTTTAGGGTAAAAAAAAAAAAAGCAGAACTACATAATCTGATCTCTGTCACACTGTCACAATCATTGCAAAAATAAATTAAAATCACCAAACAGGAGAAAGAACTGCAACTCTCCTCTTCTAGAAATACTCTCTTAAAGACTATCTGTTAATTTAGGGAAGGTGTTGCAGTTTTAAATGCTCAGACTCTCATGTTAGCCAAGGCAGTAGCATCTCTAGGAAAAACCAAAAATGCAGGCATGTAAGCACTGCTACAAAAACTTAAGGAGCTACACCTCTTCACTTTTCTTGGGAAAGGCTTTGGAACTTGCACTCTATAGAAATCAACCTCCTACGCTGGATCTACCATACACCTGTACTCTACTCAATAATCCTAAAATATTTTTTCTGCCTCTAAGACTTGGTTTAAAACAAACAAAACATTTATGTTAGAAGGCAGCAAGCATCACTTTCATAAGACTACTTTTTTACACAAAGTATAGCCTGGTGCTTTGTTAGTAGTCTACATAAAACAAAAATAACTTATTGGCCTAATGCTTTAATATGTTTTCTCTCTTTGCTTTGCTTAATAAAAAAGAAAACATGTTTCAAGAGAATTATTTTCTCTACTGAAGAGAACTATTTTCTGTACCGAATACTTCAAAGCAAACTGCAAAAAATCAAACTTCATTTAACAACAGGTGCAACAATCGCAATAACAACACTGATATTTAAGGCAGAACACTAACTTCACTTGGTAGATACAACTGAAATAGTCTTAAACAGGCTTTTCCAATGATTTCTACAGGAAGTTTTAACTAGGGAGAAGGATGCATGAGATGAATTACACCTACAAAGTTCCAGTGTTTAAAACATTACACAAATTGAGCAGTCTCTCACATAGAAGTAAATGTAACAAAATAGTGTCCATAAAATGTGTTTTTTACTGTGAAGTATTGATAACTGAATCAGAATGAATCAGTATTCAGCGCAAAACTGAAAAAGACTGTGCCTCTAATAAATTCAGTACAAGCCTAGCAAAAAAGCCTGCTGTTATCATGAAAGCTCATGTTATCATGAGATTACAACAGACGTTGAGTGAGAATACGTACAAATTTAATGAAATGTAAAAGAAAACACTTCAAATCATAACAAATTTCTGTAGTGCCTTCTATTGCATCTCATCGCCTGCTAAGGGCTCTTGTCACGTTAGCTGCCATATTATACTACACAGCAGAGCTGCCACAACATGACATATGACTAATTTTTTTTTTTTTACTATAAGAGAGAAACTTGGTTCCATCAGAAAAAAAGTTCTGAAAAAAACCCAAGCAACGATTTCTATCTGGTTAGATTAACCAATTAAAATGTTTTCCACAGATTTAGAGCTCTTTATACACAGCTACATACATACACACGCATATGCACACACATTTATACATACAAGCACTTCCACTTACCTCAATAGCTCTCTTTATATATGGTATCTGTGTGCCACTGTTCAGATCTTCGTTAATTATAAGCCTCCTAGCCCACTGACCAGCTCTGACAACACCATTACCATGAATTAGGACCAATAGCTTGTCAGGATTTGTTAGTGCATCTTCACTCATGAAGATAAAGCTCTTTGGTTCATTCTCAGTGGCATCAACCTGCAATTACAGACAACATGCACTTTTTTTACGTATCAATAAAATATTTTAAAAGAACATCTGCAGTTATAAAGCTAGCCACTAAGTTGATAAAAAAACATTTAGCAGCTGCAACAACTACTTATATGCATATTACAAGGAATAATGTGTATCTAGCACTAAATAAAAACAAAGCAAAAGCTAGTACCTGTGCCACTTAACTTCAAAACATAAAAATAACCCACAATTTAGAGCAGTATATCCAAAGTATATTTATATCAAAACAAGGGAGTAAAAAGTATGTTAAGGCTTTGAAACATCAGTTGTTTGGAGAAATTTACTGGCAAAAAAGAAAGTTCATAAAAGAACAATCTGGGAGGGATGGGTGGGTGCGATATCNATGATATCAGCATGCAACTATCTATTCTTCTTTTAGACATAATGACTCCAAATATATTCAGTGGGGTTCGACTTCCATAAAATATCACCTTATCTAACAAGACATGCATACAATTCCCTGTGACACAAAAAATAGCAACATGAGTAATACAGTACAGTTGAATATGATCTATTTTCCTTTTGCATGAAAAAAAATAATTGTAATTAGTAAACATGTAGTACATTGACCAGAATTTTAAAGGAAGAATGGATTTTACAGTTTCTGGAATTAACCAACTACAGAAAACTGTGACTTTAAAACCTATGCAAAGAAGCAAGTAAAAAGATATTTAAAAAGATATTTTCTCATTAAACTTCTTGGTTTTTTCCTGTGTTTTTAGGGTAAAAAAAAAAAAAGCAGAACTACATAATCTGATCTCTGTCACACTGTCACAATCATTGCAAAAATAAATTAAAATCACCAAACAGGAGAAAGAACTGCAACTCTCCTCTTCTAGAAATACTCTCTTAAAGACTATCTGTTAATTTAGGGAAGGTGTTGCAGTTTTAAATGCTCAGACTCTCATGTTAGCCAAGGCAGTAGCATCTCTAGGAAAAACCAAAAATGCAGGCATGTAAGCACTGCTACAAAAACTTAAGGAGCTACACCTCTTCACTTTTCTTGGGAAAGGCTTTGGAACTTGCACTCTATAGAAATCAACCTCCTACGCTGGATCTACCATACACCTGTACTCTACTCAATAATCCTAAAATATTTTTTCTGCCTCTAAGACTTGGTTTAAAACAAACAAAACATTTATGTTAGAAGGCAGCAAGCATCACTTTCATAAGACTACTTTTTTACACAAAGTATAGCCTGGTGCTTTGTTAGTAGTCTACATAAAACAAAAATAACTTATTGGCCTAATGCTTTAATATGTTTTCTCTCTTTGCTTTGCTTAATAAAAAAGAAAACATGTTTCAAGAGAATTATTTTCTCTACTGAAGAGAACTATTTTCTGTACCGAATACTTCAAAGCAAACTGCAAAAAATCAAACTTCATTTAACAACAGGTGCAACAATCGCAATAACAACACTGATATTTAAGGCAGAACACTAACTTCACTTGGTAGATACAACTGAAATAGTCTTAAACAGGCTTTTCCAATGATTTCTACAGGAAGTTTTAACTAGGGAGAAGGATGCATGAGATGAATTACACCTACAAAGTTCCAGTGTTTAAAACATTACACAAATTGAGCAGTCTCTCACATAGAAGTAAATGTAACAAAATAGTGTCCATAAAATGTGTTTTTTACTGTGAAGTATTGATAACTGAATCAGAATGAATCAGTATTCAGCGCAAAACTGAAAAAGACTGTGCCTCTAATAAATTCAGTACAAGCCTAGCAAAAAAGCCTGCTGTTATCATGAAAGCTCATGTTATCATGAGATTACAACAGACGTTGAGTGAGAATACGTACAAATTTAATGAAATGTAAAAGAAAACACTTCAAATCATAACAAATTTCTGTAGTGCCTTCTATTGCATCTCATCGCCTGCTAAGGGCTCTTGTCACGTTAGCTGCCATATTATACTACACAGCAGAGCTGCCACAACATGACATATGACTAATTTTTTTTTTTTTACTATAAGAGAGAAACTTGGTTCCATCAGAAAAAAAGTTCTGAAAAAAACCCAAGCAACGATTTCTATCTGGTTAGATTAACCAATTAAAATGTTTTCCACAGATTTAGAGCTCTTTATACACAGCTACATACATACACACGCATATGCACACACATTTATACATACAAGCACTTCCACTTACCTCAATAGCTCTCTTTATATATGGTATCTGTGTGCCACTGTTCAGATCTTCGTTAATTATAAGCCTCCTAGCCCACTGACCAGCTCTGACAACACCATTACCANCCGGAAAAAAAAAAAATTTAATAAAAGAAAAATCGGGGGGGGTTGGGGGGGTGCGATATCAAGTTATTTGTTGCCTCTGCTATGCCTGAAGCAACAATAAAATTCTCATAAAATAATATGAAAAAAAATCCTGGGGAGTTCCAGCTCAGCTACCTCAACATAAATGCCCAATAAGCCATGTAGGAACCAGTACTGTAAATTTATGTATTACAAATTTAATAAGATAGGTCTAATAAAATACAGAAAACCAATTTGGTTCTAAATAAGGGTTTCATTGAGAGTCCTGCACCTGGCTCAGTGCTCAGTTACCTTGCTGTAGGAACAGACTAACAATCAGCTTTCATACTCTGTAAACCATAACACCTAATTCCAAGCTTTGCCTTTAGAAAGTAAAGCAGCATTTTTTGTACAATAAAAACGTAAGTTCTATACAACAGGTTGACACTTGGTTTACCAAGCCTAGCTCAAGGCAAAAGAACTGTGTTGGTTTCAGCACCATGAGGGTAGAAAATCACATCCTGTGTACTCATTCTTCCCTATTATATGAATACATAGAAAAGGAAGAACTGAACTTGCAAATCTATCTGTCCTACTGTACTCCACAACCCACATAGGCTAACTGTGCAGCTGCTAGGATCAGCCTTGGATTGTCTTATGCTCTGCAACAGCGATGAAAGGCAGGTCAGGATATGAGTTGTATATTCGAACAGGAGGGATGACTGCTTGGATTATGTAAATTTTCCTCCCATACATGGGTATATATTCTTAATTACCCTTACCTGAGGAAAAAAAAATTCTGCATGAATCTCCAGTTGTTTTGTTAATGCAAATACTACCAATTATATTTTAAATAAAGTCAATGAGGCTACTTAAATTAAAGCAATTTCTAACTGGAAGAATGGTCATGTCTCTCCTCACCATCTGCCATAACACTAAAAATTTTATTGCCTATTCCTGAATAGTGTAACATCTCATATGTCTTAGCCTGTACTATCTACTCATTTTCTCTCTCACTTTGTACAAAACCAGAAAACATGGCAAAAAATACGTTCTATTGAATATACAACAGATACCATAGAACCATAGAATGGTTTGGGTTGGAAGAGACTTTAAAGACCACCTAGTTCCAAATTCCGTGCCATGAGTACCTTCCACTAGAGTACGTTGCTTCAAGCTGCATTCAACCTGTCCTTAAACACTTCCAGTGGCTGAGGCAGCCACAACCTCTATGGACAACCTGTGCCAGGGCCTCACTACCTTCACAGGGAAGAACTTCTTCCTAATACCTCATCTCAATCTTCTCTCATTCAGTTTGGAGCCATCAACACTAGTCCTGTCACTGCAAGCCTCTGTACAAAGTTTCTCTCCAGCTTTCTTGTCAATCCCTTCAGAGACTGGTGGCTGCTCTAAGGTGTTCCCAGAGCTTTCTCTTCTCCAGGTTTAACACCCCCAAATCTCTCAGCCTGTCTCCAGAGGAGAGGTGCTCCAGTCCTTGGATCTCTCCATGGCCTCCTCTGAACTTGCTCCAATACCTCCCTCCATGACCTGCCAGACACATTGCTTTTGAGGCAGCCCAGGATATAGTTCACTTTCTGGGCTGCAAGCCCACGTGTTGACCACACTGGGCTACAGTCAGATCACATAGCTGCTTGTGAGGTAGCAGTACTGATACCTTAAAGTTTAACAGTGCTTAGGTGAAAAGTCAGACAGCACTAAATCTCAAACAGTAGTTTAGCAAGACTTGACTTTTGCACATAAATGGAATATTTAGGATACTGTAATTAAGAAAAAACACAGTGAATGTGTATGTCAGACAAATTTGTAACTTAGCTAAGTGTATTTAGGAAATACTAGCACTTAGCAATCATATGTACTAGAAGATAGAACATATTTGCAGAAATGTGAAATAGTTAATTTAAGAAAGCTAAAAATACCTACCAAGATCATGAAAAATAACTTCTCATCTCTTCTTCAAATTAATCACATTTGGAAACTTTTCTTCAAGCCAATTTATCTCAAAACAGTAGTAATTCATTAGATCAAGCTTTCACTACAGAATGCACATAAAGGTCACTCCTGTGCACAACCTTACTTTATTGACAAATCAACATAGAATACCATTTAGTGCTAGACACACTGAGTCTGCATAAAGCGATTTATATTTATTAGCTACTTTCTCTGCTGGTCCTACTCATGAACACTTATTTCTGATCCTTTATTTAAACACAAATCAAATACATTCAGTAAAATGCTAAATTTCAGTTAGTTTAATTTCACAATTTTATTCAACACTGTTATTCACATGCAATAACAATCTTCCAATAATCTGTAGCTATGAATGTCAAACCAATCTAAATTCTGCTGATAATTTACTGTTTAAAGGTATTGTTTAAAGTTTAATTTTCCTTTTCTCAGATTTATTTTCCAGTGCACAACTCTACCTTAAGGTTTATGAATGTATGCACTTACAGTGAATTCTCTGAGTTATACGCTCTACATATATTATAATGTTCTTAAGGTTTTCAAACAGTGAATTACTTTTTCCATATGAGTTCTGTCTCAAATGAGCTATCACTTAATACAGTAGTACCAGTCTGTAGAGTACTTCACCAGGATACCAGTATTTTGCACAGCTGCTATCAATACAAACGGTAAAATCAAACTACAATTGAAATCTAATCTTACTGACGTTCATGCTACCACATTGACATGAACTCAGTTTTGAATTCTTAGCCATTACCAACCCAAGAGGGACAAGGCTTGATGAGGCTCTAAGAGTCTTTTATTTTGTACACCAGAAGTTTTTAAGATTGAATGGTAATTTTTTAAAGGGAAAAAATATTAATATTTTTCTAATTCCAGTTAAGAAACACACTAAAGGTTATAAAGCTGAGATCCTACAAACAAGTGAAAGAGATGTCATTTGTGACTGGAGGAAAGAATATGGAAAATAAAAGGAACTGGAAGTTAAAAGATTCAAAAAGATTGTGAGAATTGTGAGCAGCTGGTGGAGAGAGAAAGCTGCTCATTTGCTTCACAAGATAAAAAAAAGTTTTCTGTTATGTCGTTCTACACAAAGCTCATTAACTCATTTATGTTACAGTCTTCACAACACTGAATACCCTGTTTTAGAATTTTTCACTCAAAATTGTAAAAAATGAAAACTGATGATCACTATTACAAGCAGCAAATTAGCATTTGGTCATCACCACAACTAACTNCATTCAGTTTGGAGCCATCAACACTAGTCCTGTCACTGCAAGCCTCTGTACAAAGTTTCTCTCCAGCTTTCTTGTCAATCCCTTCAGAGACTGGTGGCTGCTCTAAGGTGTTCCCAGAGCTTTCTCTTCTCCAGGTTTAACACCCCCAAATCTCTCAGCCTGTCTCCAGAGGAGAGGTGCTCCAGTCCTTGGATCTCTCCATGGCCTCCTCTGAACTTGCTCCAATACCTCCCTCCATGACCTGCCAGACACATTGCTTTTGAGGCAGCCCAGGATATAGTTCACTTTCTGGGCTGCAAGCCCACGTGTTGACCACACTGGGCTACAGTCAGATCACATAGCTGCTTGTGAGGTAGCAGTACTGATACCTTAAAGTTTAACAGTGCTTAGGTGAAAAGTCAGACAGCACTAAATCTCAAACAGTAGTTTAGCAAGACTTGACTTTTGCACATAAATGGAATATTTAGGATACTGTAATTAAGAAAAAACACAGTGAATGTGTATGTCAGACAAATTTGTAACTTAGCTAAGTGTATTTAGGAAATACTAGCACTTAGCAATCATATGTACTAGAAGATAGAACATATTTGCAGAAATGTGAAATAGTTAATTTAAGAAAGCTAAAAATACCTACCAAGATCATGAAAAATAACTTCTCATCTCTTCTTCAAATTAATCACATTTGGAAACTTTTCTTCAAGCCAATTTATCTCAAAACAGTAGTAATTCATTAGATCAAGCTTTCACTACAGAATGCACATAAAGGTCACTCCTGTGCACAACCTTACTTTATTGACAAATCAACATAGAATACCATTTAGTGCTAGACACACTGAGTCTGCATAAAGCGATTTATATTTATTAGCTACTTTCTCTGCTGGTCCTACTCATGAACACTTATTTCTGATCCTTTATTTAAACACAAATCAAATACATTCAGTAAAATGCTAAATTTCAGTTAGTTTAATTTCACAATTTTATTCAACACTGTTATTCACATGCAATAACAATCTTCCAATAATCTGTAGCTATGAATGTCAAACCAATCTAAATTCTGCTGATAATTTACTGTTTAAAGGTATTGTTTAAAGTTTAATTTTCCTTTTCTCAGATTTATTTTCCAGTGCACAACTCTACCTTAAGGTTTATGAATGTATGCACTTACAGTGAATTCTCTGAGTTATACGCTCTACATATATTATAATGTTCTTAAGGTTTTCAAACAGTGAATTACTTTTTCCATATGAGTTCTGTCTCAAATGAGCTATCACTTAATACAGTAGTACCAGTCTGTAGAGTACTTCACCAGGATACCAGTATTTTGCACAGCTGCTATCAATACAAACGGTAAAATCAAACTACAATTGAAATCTAATCTTACTGACGTTCATGCTACCACATTGACATGAACTCAGTTTTGAATTCTTAGCCATTACCAACCCAAGAGGGACAAGGCTTGATGAGGCTCTAAGAGTCTTTTATTTTGTACACCAGAAGTTTTTAAGATTGAATGGTAATTTTTTAAAGGGAAAAAATATTAATATTTTTCTAATTCCAGTTAAGAAACACACTAAAGGTTATAAAGCTGAGATCCTACAAACAAGTGAAAGAGATGTCATTTGTGACTGGAGGAAAGAATATGGAAAATAAAAGGAACTGGAAGTTAAAAGATTCAAAAAGATTGTGAGAATTGTGAGCAGCTGGTGGAGAGAGAAAGCTGCTCATTTGCTTCACAAGATAAAAAAAAGTTTTCTGTTATGTCGTTCTACACAAAGCTCATTAACTCATTTATGTTACAGTCTTCACAACACTGAATACCCTGTTTTAGAATTTTTCACTCAAAATTGTAAAAAATGAAAACTGATGATCACTATTACAAGCAGCAAATTAGCATTTGGTCATCACCACAACTAACTTTACACCTGAAATTGGTGGAATTTTTACAAAACAGGTAGTGATTTGACTTAGGTAATAAAACATCTAAAAGTAACATGCAGTGGAGATAACAGATCATTCCTTCTCAAAGAAAAGTAGTTCTTGGCAGTCCAGTAGTTCAAGAGAACTACTGAATGAAGTTTTATCTATTGAAGTGAAAGAGCAAAGCATTGATAGGTGATAAGATTTTGTAAAGTGAGACCTTTCAGTGACATTGTCAATAAAATGCATTAGTAATTGCTTAAACTTTAATCTCAAGCCTTCCAAAGCCATTAAAGATGTATTTAATTCAGAAACCCTCTTTATTTGTCCTCAATAGCTAAAGAACAGCAAAGATCAATCACTGACTATGCAATTAAAACTAGAAAACACAAAGACTTCATCTGAATAAAAAAAAAATGCAGTCTTCCTTATATTAATAATATAACCTTCAATGGAGCACAAAATGAGAAATTTGAAAGAAATAATTGAACAGCTTCTCCCTGAATACAAGTCTCCTCATTTACATTTTCAAGTCTAGTACTATATGTTGAACATTAGGAGAATTACAATACTTTACAGTAACAATAATCCAATAGCCTCCTGGTGTAGGAAAAAAATGTTCAGATTTATGTTTTGCCAGAGATACTGACATATTCAAATAATGAGTGGGCTTTCCTGATTCCTAAACTGCTCTTATTTTCATTTCTGAAAAGAAACTTACAAACAACAGTGTCCAAATAGAAGCTGCCACTGAAGAAAATAAAATAAAGATGGCAAGTTTGACTTTTGCACATAAGGTTGAAATTAAGATAGATGAAAGAACATGAAATGCTGTCATCCTAAGCCTTTGAGGCATTGCATTTCTATACACTACTACAATCATGCTGGAAAAAAAAAAAAGAAAACTACTCCACTTAACACAATCCTGAAATACTTCTCCCATGGTCAAATACCATTACACTGTCTACTTCGTTATCAGCTGACAGAAAAAGGAAGCCAAATACACCAACTTTCTGATCACCTGTGACGACGTTCAGAAAACATATGTTTTCTTATTCACCTCTAAAGTGTTCATATACTAAGGTCATATTCATAAAAGAGCAATCTTGGTCAGATCAAGCTCTCAGGGTCCTGTTTCTGACAACTGGCAGATTGCTTAGGGGAACAGTAAGAGAACAGGGTTACTTCAGCGTGATTCTTCCCTGGATTTGGCAACCAGTACCTCTGGAGCCAGAGTTTATAATTGCACAAGCATGTACAATGGTTCATGTATCCCAGTTCAGTATTGTCAAATGGATTTTCTTTTAATGCATTTATACCTTTGTCCTTGATAGTATTCCTTGGCAATGAATTCCACAACATAATTGGGATGTATAGGGATCCTGGTTGATGCCCATGAGGGAACAGAAGACCATGATTAGCCTCAAGTACCAAAGACTTAAGAATTGCCAAAGGGCAGGGAGAGCTTAATTGCCGCTTGTGGTCCAGGACAAAACAGACCAGGCTACTCATCTTGGGGAACAAAACAATAAATAATTTAATCCACCACCAACTAAAGCATAAAAATAAAACTCCAAAACATAACAAACAGAACTACAACACAAAATGGTACAACAATGAAGAGTACAACCAGTCCTTTAAGACCACCTTCTACCCGCTTCTCCCCTCTTCCCAGCACCTCCTCTCAAGCACTTCCAATTCTCGTCCCTAAATAGTGATGGCAGAGGCACTAGATTGGCCCAGCTGGGACGTAGGTGGGTCTGAACCCAAGGGCCAGGGGAAAGTTCAAGAACTCTTTACTGAGTCTTCACTGCAACCTCTTCCCCATGTCTCAAGCAAAAGTGGCTCCTTGCTAAACCATGACAATACGAAATAGTACTGCTGCTCTTTCAGTAGAGATCTCCTGCCTGATAATTTAAACTTCATGCCCCTTAGCTTCTCTGTTATGAAAAAAGTGAAAAAAATATTCCCTATTCATCTTCTCTATATCTTTCATGATTTTATAGATTTGTCATATTCCTTCCTCAGTCATCTCTTTTCCAAGCTGAAGAATCTTTGTCTCATCTTTGTCTGAACAGCATTTCATGCCTGTGATCATCACCGTAACCCTCCTCCGTATTTTTTTATAAAATTCTTCATATCTTTTTTGATATGGTGTCCAGACTCCATGCAGCGCTCAAGATGAGGGCCCACATAATGAGTGGAATGACGATATTTTTCTGTTTTGTTCTCAACACCTCAAAATTCCTAACATTCTATTGGCTTTGAGGGTTTTTGACTTCCATTGAGTACTAAGAGAACCATCCACAATCACTCCAAGCTCTTTCCTGAGTTCTAATAGCTCATTTAGAGGCCACCATTCTGTTTACAGAGTGAGTTATTTCTCCTGTAATTTCACATTTACCAGAATTGAATCTTATGTCATTTTATCATCCAATCATTCAGTATCATGAAATAATTCCCCAACTCTTCACAATCAGCTGTAGATTTAAGTGTTCTAAACAATGCTAGAAAAACGAGCCAAGATTGTTAGCTTCTATTAAATTCTTTCTCCCTTTTTATTTAAAACTATGTCAGTGTTTCTCCCTTTTTATTTACAATACTGTACGAGTAACAAATTATTTCATTGGTAAAATATAAACACCTTTTCTCCCTTTTAACCAATTATTAACTCATATGGGGACTCTCTCCTGTGCTTCTTAAAACCATTTGTAAGCCTGGTGACAGTTCATTGGAAATCCAAGTACTCTTTAACTGGCGCTATCTTTCTTTTTCACTCCTTCAGTGAATTCTCACAAGTTTTTTTACAAAGAAACCTCTACTGACTTTTCCCCCAAAGTATTATTTTGTTCTCATACAGAGGAATCACTGTGAATTACTCCTAGAAGCCTTTCATAGGCTACTGCATTTAGTCCTTTTCCATTTCTATGATGAAAATAGCTGATTCCAACACTGAGTTACATATTTGTTGGTTCTTCTTATAGAACTCTGGGCTTAAAAACCATCTCATCCTGGAATTATTTATGGTATGGTATATAAATTTGTCCTAAGAGCTCCTCTGTTGATGTATCACATATGAGACAGTTCCTCAGAATTATATCCTGTTAAAAGATTTATTAATACTCAAGTATGGAAGCTGAACAAATAATATTGGAAAAAATCATGTTACTTTTACTTATTTGTGCAAACATTCCTTCTGTATGCAGCTCATCAGCCCCATAAGCACTCTTTTATCATTAGCCTTTGTAATTTTAAGAACCTCCTAAAATTCAGTTTTGGGTGATCTTACTCAGATTTTACATGTAACTTGCCAGCAGTTATACTCTTCTCTATTTTCGTCACTTGCACACAACTTACTCTTGCTACAAGCTGTCTTATTACTTTTGTTAGTGTCTTTTACAAGGTTAAACTAGGGGTTTTCTGTGCTGTTACTTAAGAGTATGTCACTGGTAATTTAATAACGAAATCATAGAATCCTTAAAGTTGGAAAAGACCTTTAAGATCATCAGGTGCAACCACTAACCTCACAAGCCCATCACTAAAGTAAACCAAACCATATCCCTCAGCACCTTATCTATGCATCTTTTGAATATCTCTAGGTGACTCCATCATCTCCCTGAGCAGTCTGTTCCAAAGTTTAATAACTCAGTGAAAAAGTTCTTCCTAATGTCAAATCTAAACCTCCCCTGGCACAACCTGAACTCATTTCCTCATCTTACTGGAGGGAAGAAGCTGACTCTCACCTCACTAGAATTCCACTTCAAGTAGTTGCAAAGTGACCATATCTTCTCTCACGTTCTTATCTATGATTCAGACAGATTTAATTTTGCAGCTTCTACATTTATTGTTTCATTATTATTTTTCTCATTTTTGTAGGCCTCTTCATAACCTATTTGACTGTGGTGAGAGCTTCCTATGAGTAATACTCAATACCAAAGACCACTAGTCATACCTTGTGCTGTATTTTCCACATTGCTCACAATTAAACAGCTGCATTTATTTTGGGAGTTCTTACTTTGTTCCAAAATGCAATTAAACTATGACACTATGAAGAAGCTGGAAGTAATACATTTAAGAACAGTTTAAATGTACTACCAACAAACTGCACCAGTACACCAGTACTTACTACATAAGAGTACATACAGATTAACTCAACAGTAGGAGACAATCAGGATCATTTCATTCCCAAAACAGACACTCAAACCTCATAGCTGTGCCAATGAGTGCCTATGTGTTTGGCAGAGGTGCTAGAGGTGCTGTAATACTTACACTAAGTTTCTTTGTCATAATTTTTTGAAGATCAGTCTTAACATTGCGTTACTTATATGCATATTCCTTTGTAAAATGGACATTCAAACATAGCTCTATAGCCTCAAAATGTGAAAGTTTATAAATGCCAGCCTCCTGGTTTCACAGAGTGACGGTGAAACAACCTGAGGAAGTCTTTTGAAACAGTACCTGTGTGGCAAAGGGCAGCACTCTTTGGACCAAAAGCTCCCCAACAAATAAAAGCAGTTGTGCACAGAAAGTAAGTGATCACGACCAGCAGTGCACCAGGCAGACTGCCACAAAGAACCCAGCCCTCTTTTCTGCCTCCACAGGGAAATGTGAAGACTTGGGGCATTGGTGCTGCCTAAACAGGGTAGGAGGCTGGGAGTGCAGAGAGCTGCTGTGCATCCTGTAGCTGCTGTGTGGAGTTCCTAGCAAAATGCCTTCTGCCCTGACCAGAAGACACTGGCAAAGCCTGGCTGGGAAACCTTAGAGTGGTTTGGGCAAGTTATCAGAACATTCCCTGAACAACACTTAGGGAACGGAAACAGGAAACGAGAAACCTTAGAGCCCTACTAAACCAAAAGAGCTTTCTGTTCCTCAGCCCAAATGGATTTTCTTTGACTGAGTATGAAGGTGTGGCTGAGAACAGTGGTAATGTAAAAGCTTATCAAAGTCTTAAGAATCCTTTATGATAGTGATGGAAAGCCTACATGGTGCTGTCACATTAGAGTCTCCCCTACGCTCTCCAGTATAGCATATAAAAATACCTGAACGTCATTGTGATATCTCATGTATTTACAAACACAAATACATGTTCTTCGGTTTATCACTTCTGAGGGGTGATCAAGTATTTTTACTAAAGAAGAGCAGAACCTTGTATCACATATATAATACAAGCTGCTAAAAATGTATGTCTTGAAAAAAATGCTTGAAGTAGTTCATTGAAACTCAACTTGAGTTTATTCCTCTGCCTGTAAGGGAATATTTGTTCTCTACAACCAGCTTGAGAGGTCTCCAAACATTCACAAATACTTTTCAAAAAGTTTATGGTTCCTCTAGCAAAACTTACACATTTTGAAAATTCTAGTATGTGGTAAGGCACGGAAGGCTCAGACTGAGGAAGTGAGGTAGAACCACGTTGTCAGATGCACATACATGCTGCATGTAAAGCCAGCGCCTTGATACAATTCCCTGGCATACCTTGTCTTGACCTGAATACTGGATTACACACTATACATTTTACAGGACCAAACAAACTTTGAAAAAAGAAAAACACCTCAACTTACTGGAAGAGTTACTTTCTTCAAGTGGCATTCCTTCTGTAGTAGTTCATAGACATATTTAGTAATGATCTGAAAAAAAAAAAAAAAAGAGGAAATGTAAATAGGTATTAAACCACTTACAGTAATGACACATCCAAGAAGACAACTTAAACGTCAGCTGGTTAAATTTCTACGCACTTGTATATGTTTTACCACTTATCTGAATTCTTTACAACTAATTGTAGAGCACTTTAAAAGTGATTTTTTTCGATAAGCACAACTCTCTCCCCTGTAGGTTCACTTAATGAGTGACATAGAGAGCAGATCTTTAGTCACTCTCAGCATAAGTTGCCTTGCCATTTCTAGTCAACAAACATAGGAGGGATGGGTCAGAGGTTTCTAAATAGAAGAAAAACCCTGACTGATTTCTCACTATGGGGGAGTTTAAGTCTCCTGTCTCCATGTAGAAATAAAATTGAAATGTTAGACCTGAAACAAAAGGAGTTATTTCCAAGAGCAACCCCCCAAAAAATGAACCTAGTCTCAACAAAAGACTTGCTGTGTTAAATGTAACAAAGTTTTTATCACTTTAAAGGTTTGCCTACTATTTAGGGAATTTTTTTTAATCATATATATCAAGGAAAATGGAGATGCAGATATAAGAACTATCTAACTACTATTAATTTGGGAATTAAGCTGAGGAACAAACTAAAATGCTCTGTCCAAATGGGGCTGTAAAAATAGTTTGGAAATAATAACCTGGATTTCACTGGCTATAGGAGTTAAACAAACAAAAAACAAAAAAAGAAGAAAAAAAAAAGAAAAATAGGCATAAAAATTACAGAGTAGAAACAATGCTCATTTGTAGTAACTTCAAATGGTATTTGCCTTCCCTTTAAGGCTTGGGGAACTGTGTTTAAATTCCAGACAGGACAAGATCTTAAGTCCCAAAATAATAATCCAAGACTATCTGGATACAAACCCAGCTGGTATTCTTTAGTCCAGCCCCTCAAGGCCACAATTACAGCCATCTGAACCCACAGCATATTAAAGCCACAACAGAAATGTCACTGTAACAAAGCTCTCAAGTGATGGTATCTTAACAACACACTATGAACTGAGCAAGTAGGAGCCAGGGTATCATAAACTTCAATTTTAATTTTCCAAATGCACAATTACCAAATAAAGTTTCAATGAAGTTCAAAAGTTTTCATTATGTAGATGTGAGTAAACACAATATGCAAACGTTTGGAACACATTTGAATAAATGAGAGGTACTGATGAAAGCTAATTAAAAATGTTGACGTGTACTCCTCCCTTCCTTTCATAAAAAACCCAAAATCTTTATTAGGAATACATGAATTCTTTGCTACCTTGCTCAAATATGTATATCGATAGAATTATGTTCAAAAACTTTTACAGTTTTAAAGAAAATCAGTTTTACTGAACATTACTATCTACAGGGAAACTGCATTTGGAGAAGGAATTTAGCTGTGAGCAATGAGTTGATTTAAGACATGTTTATCCCCAAAGCAGTATGTTAGGAACATGCATACAGTGTAATTTTACCTTCAGGGCCAAACTTTTTATGGTTCACCGAAATCAACTTCACTGTAATGCCAACAAGTAAAGCAGTAAAGTTCCTGCAGTCTCAGATGCTGATGTTGTACAGACATTAAAGTGGGTATAATGATAGTATGGCCTCAAACATAGATATTTTATTTTTCACTCTAAATCCAGGCATCTACTAACCATCAAAAACACTAAAAGAACATTTGGAAGAGAAAAAAAAAAAGTGCTAGGAAGAAAATGTATTTTAGATATAACTTTTTTTTTTCCAGCCGTGCATTTAATCTATTTCTTCTTTTGTTTCTCATCTATTAGACGAGATGTCTTCAGGCCAGAAGTAAAACTTTACTTACTTTTTCCACAGCCTGGGTCAATGGGACTTTGATACTAACTGGCTTGGTATGCACTACTCTAAAAGAACAAGTAGTGATATTAGCCTTAAAAACATGACTGATAAACCAGTGGAGCACTTTGATATAGCAAACACTTCACCCAATGAATGCTTTTAGTAAGAGTAAACATGAAGAAAGATATAGTAGGTTGTATGCTTGGAGGCAAAGTGGGAGATTATTATCCTCAGGTAGCTCAGCATCTGCATGGTCTCCATGGCCCAGACATGACGAGGGCTTTTTCTGGCAGCAGCAGATCAAGTTCAGAAATGGCAAGTATGCTGTCGGTTTTAAAGGATATAGGTAATACACAAGATTTCTTGAAGTAACATCAAAGTTCCATATTTCCCAGATTAGAAAACATCATGCAAGTTTCCTGGCACTTAGCATGGCCTTGCCTAAAAAACTTAGCAAAATCTCACCCTACCTAGGAATATGGCTGCAGTTCCTGAACGTTCTACAAATACAACACTACTTTTGGATTTTTATGCTTTTAATTATTTCTTGTGATTTTATGGCTGATCTATAATTTTTAAGAATATAGACTTACTGTTACAAACACTTCGAACAGCTCTCTAAGTAGTAGTATTAGCTTTTGTAGGCTGGTATTTTATCTTTAAGATCTGAAAATTGTTGTAGAATGTTGAAAAGTATCTTGTGACTTCTTGCATGGGAAGCTGAGTATGGTTACACCCTATGAACTCTAACGGACTAATCATCAGTCAGACGGTTCATGACTGCAAGTATTTAGTGACAGAGGCTGTTCAATCCAGCTCAGTGTTAATAACTGACCTGGCACCATTAAGCAACAAACTGTCCAGTACAAAACATTCTCAAGGTAAACTGTAAGACAAGGTCCTACTCATGTTATTCATACTAACCTGGAATACTTACACCTTTTCTAAGGCTCTGGAAACCTGTAAGATGTGTCAACACCACAAGCAGTACAGTGCACTGTAATACAAGGTTATAAGGTTGCTGCTGAGTAGCATCACGTCAGAGATGGGAAGAGAATCAATGTAAGGCTTTTCCAAGGTGTATGAAATTAATTTGCAGATGAACTAAGATAAAATGCTAGTTCAGAGAATCACAGAATAATGTGGGTCAGAAGAAACCCTAAAGATTATCTTGTTCCAAACCCTGACATAGTCAGGGACACTTTCCACTAGACCAGGGTGCTCCAAGCCCCATCCAACATGCCCTTGAAAACATCCGTGGATGGGTCAGTCACAGCTTCTCTGGGCAATCTGTGCTAGGACCTCACTGCCCTCAAAGTTCTGTATTTCTTGTATGAGACACTTGGAAATGTCAACCATATTTTACAGTATCTGTGCTCTCAATTCATTTCCAAGTGCAGTCTATCAGGAAAACCCATGCCAAATCAGTTAAGCATCTGAATTAAGCATTATCAAGCTGTTTATTTGCTTGTTCTGAGAATGGGAGGAGAAAAACCCAAACTCAAACCCAAACCCCAAGAAATTCCATTACTCTCATCATCTGCTCTGATAGTAAATGACAAATCCTTTCCAACCACAAAAATGTACTTTTCCTAACACTTCCGTCCCCTAAAGGGTTGTATTCTAACTATGGGCTATGATAAGCTTTCCTGCTGGCACAAAGCAGTCCTTTTTTGGAAGAAAACTAAATGGCTTTTACTTCAATTTGATCTTGGTGAGCTGAGACAGTGTCCTGACTTCCATAAGCCTGAGGCTCTTCTGCTCGGAAGGAAGTCACAGTTTTTCTTACTTGAACGAGCAATGAAGGCACACTGATGAAAGTAGGGACTGCAGATGATTGGAACAGGTGCTGAGCAGCAAAAACAGTGGATTATCTTAGGCATATTAAAACCACGAGTACCTAATCTCTGCTACCATTTTTGTGTTACAGTTTTCTTTGATCTACTGTGCACAAGGTTAAAAGCAGTAATACATATAGTTGAAGACAGGAACCAAACTTCAGTGCTCACAACTTCACCCAAAACAGTCAGTTTTCTGACTTATGTAAGATATAACAGTGTAAATACTTCCAGAAGTGCCTTTAAAAAGTGTTAGTGGCACTAAATATTACATTGCAAAGTTCAGTACTCTTATAGATAACTGGGGGATAGATCTATGTTATAAACAGTGATCATTCATATGGGCCCAGAATACAACCTATGCTCATTACAGAGAAATTAAATTCGGTGGTTTGGATAGACAGTAAAAATGACAGAGGCAGAGAAGACAGAAAAAAGAGAGAAATACATTATCTTATGACAGAGCTGAGACTTTGCAGTTGCATTGCTCAACAGTCTGCACAATGGTGTCCAAGACCATAATGCTGCATGCAGTCTACAGAGGAAACTAAAAGTCCGGGTGGAAACGTACTTCTGGTACACATAACTGCAGTACACATTAATTTCTAAGGTCCTGGCTTCATATAACTTATGTTCTTCTAAGGTTACCTTGTTCATATAGAGGACTTGCTTTAGGACTGATTTTGATTACCAAAAAAACACTGAAAAATTCTATTAGCAGCACGACTTGTAAAATCTCAACTGAATCTACCTAATCAAAAGATCAATACTTGCTTACCAATATGTGAAAAGAGAAACTAAAGCCGAAAAGCCATTGAGATGACACGTTTAAAGTTACAATGATTCTGAAGGTACTGAAGGCACATGACTCTAAATGGAGAGAAATACCAAAGAGACTGTTCAATGCACTAAGTATTGACATCTTTAAACAGCAAAAGTCTAGACAGGTGGACAACAAAATGCACAGTCACAAAGCTAAATGACAATTTCAAAATAACTGAGTTTAAAATAATATAGCCCCATTTTAAGACTGTAAGAAACTGAAAGAAACTTTATAACATATAAAAAACATCGAGAGCCTGGCATGTGTGAAGTAAAGCAGAACTGCAGCTGACCTAGTGGTGAACTTTTCTTATAACAGAGGTAGCCAGGTATACAGATATAGATCACAACTCAATATTTGTTTCATAACACCTACAACCTAATCCAGAGGAACTGCTTCAGTACGTACCACATGAAAACCCATGCTGAGATGCAGTGAAGTGCACTGAGCCTTGCTCGTTGAGTCCCTCTCCTGCTGTGCTTTACAACCCACGTCCTCTGAATCTTTTTTTCCCCTGGGTGTGATCCTACTTTCAAAACCAACCATGAGTAACTCTACCCATCACCAGATTATGTATCTGAACAGACCAACCAACTTGCTGAAGAGGGAAAAAGACAAAGGAAACTATCCAGACTTGCAAAATGTTTTCTCAAGAGCAAATTCTCTGTTAAAAACATTAAAGAAATGGCACAGGCTAGTGTGATTTGTGGCCTCTTGCTTCTAAACCGGCACCTATCAGTAGTCACTGGAAATCATTACCACACAACAAATGTTCATGGATTCATGACAGATGTGAGGAACTCTTTGGTTAGGACAAACCACAAAGTCTCTTTGAACACAATCAAACACCACATGTCCCTCTCCTCTCCCATATGTGCATCCCTCATGACCAAAGTGCCAACAAACCTGTCAAATGGTTGGTGTATGGTTAACACATGATAAAGAATAAAGCACATGTGATAAAGCACAAAGGATAAAGCGCATGCGAGCAGTTGACAATACAACAACTCACATGACAGAGGATGGATTACAAGATCTTGGAGAAAGGATAAGGAAGTGCAAGCTGTTAACCCAAGTTGTCCACACCATTGCCTGCTCCTACACACTTCTAGCAGACTTCTGGGAAAAAAGGAAACGGAGCAAATCACCAGTTAAATACGTTCTTCAGCTGGATGGATCTGAGACTTCCCACATCATGTTCCTTATTCGCAGCTATTCAAAACACAAACAGAACCCAGTCACCACTATTACTACTCTTGTTACCACTTTTCACTACTCCAAGGACTACAAGCGAATGGAAGCTACTTCCCACCATGAGTGAGATGTGTTGGCAATGATATACTTCCTCAGTGGATAGAAGGCTTCTGTCTCCAAAGATGTCAACTCGTGAAATGACACTCCTTAAACACCTGTCGTGGTTTCTGCCCATCAGGGAACAAAAGACCACGATTAGCCTCAAGTACCGAAGACTTAAGGATTGCTAAAGGGCAGGGAGAGCTTAATTGCCGCTTAAGGTGCAGGACAAAACAGACCAGGCTACTCGGCTTGGGGAAGAAAACAGAAAATAATTTAATACCAACTAAAGCATAAAACCCCAAAAACCAGAACCAAAACAAAACAACACAGAATGGTACAGAGATGAAGAGTCCGACCAGCCCTTTAAGACCACCTGCTCCCCACCCCTCTCCTCTTCCCGGGCTCAGAGCCCTGATCCCGGTGTTTTATACCTCCGTCCCCCCTGAACGGCCCAGGGGGGCAGGGAGTGGGGGTTTCAGTCAGTCCGTTCCTGGTGGCTTCTGCCGTTTGTCTCACCTCAGGGCAAGTGGGTTCCGCACCAGTCCTCCTTGCAAGTCCGTGAGGTACCACACACACATGGCAGCCCTGCACGGGCTGCACCGACGCACATTTGTCCCAAAGCCCTGCACGGGCTGCACCGATGCTCATTTGTCCCAAAAGTTGCTGCTCCTCTCTGCCTCTCGTGTGGGGCTGCTCTGCGGTGCACAGGCTCTCCAGCATGTCCTGTGCCATGACCGCCTCTCCCACACAGTCTCTGGCCCGTCCGGGCACACTCACATGAAGTTGCTGCTGCTGATCCATAGGTTGCAGGGGTACCGGCTGCACTCTCACCACGGCTTGCAGAGGGGTCTCTGGTCTGATGCTCCATCCTTCCTCCTTCTCCGACTGTGGGGTCCGCATGGTCGCCTCCATCTTGTACCACTCTTACACCTCCTGCCTGGCACCTCAATTTCCCGTCCCTAAATAGTGATTGCAGAGGCGCCAGATTGGCCCAGCCGGGCCGGGGGGTGGGTCTGAACCCAGGAGTCTGGGGAGAGTCTAAAAAACTTTTACCGGGTCTTCACTGCAACCCGCTCCCCCTGTTACTAAACAAAAGCAACTCCTTGCTAAACCATGACAACACCTTGTTAGATCACTTGCGTTCATTAATTTTTAAAGACAGTTCCCAAAGCACATGAAAGTACATAGAGTAAGTGAATCTAGTAGCAATAATTTTGCTTGTAGGTTTTTATGAGTGCCTAGATTTTAAAGAATATAGATAATAAATTTAAAATTAAGGAGATTGTAGCTAATAAAACACAGGTGTTACGGCACTTTCCTTGAAAGACTTCCTGGTCTTTCATAAGCCATATAATAAAAACGGTATCTTGTGTCATTAGTAGTTTATTATTTCTCTATGAGTTAACTTCAGTCTCAGTGTAAACTCCTACATAAATATGTATTACACAAAAAAGGGAAAAAATTACAATTAAAAGTATTACTGAGGCTTGCTCTGAAACCACTGAAGTCTGACCATCTCTGCCTCCTACAGTAACTTGCCCAGATATAATTTGCTATGTTTGAGTTGAAGAAAAATGTAATTTTTTTTTTCTTTAGAGAATGTAGAAACAATTCAACCTTAGGTTCACTTGTCAATTTCCATGCTGTGTCAGAACTGCACTTAAAAATATGTAACAGCTGAACATTATCAGTTTGCCTGACAAATCCACATATAGAACAAAATCAACCTCATTTGCCTTTGTGCTTTTTTTCTGAAATTAATACGTTTGACTTGACTTTGCACAGTACAGTAAGAGATTCACTGTCAGCTCTCCAGACCTCTAAAGTAATTTCAACTATCAGACCTGATATAAGAAGTTACAAACTCTTAAATGTAACTTTCTCAAAAAATTGATCTTTCACAAGTATAGAATGGATACTATTTTCAAATAACTTCTGCCTAAGAGGTTAGTCTCCTCAGCATTACTAGTATTTTCTAAGAACATCAAGGCAGTGTACATAGCTTAGAGGCTTCATCACTAATCTTAATAATGAATGAGTGTAGAAACAGTGCTATTACGAGTAACGAACTTTTTTGTTTCATAAGATTTGACTCCTCATTGGTAACAACACAAAAAGAGAAAATGAGCACAAGAAGTAAAAAAAAATCCTTATAACGTATAGTAGTCTAGCCACAACTTTTCCCCCTTTCCCCCTTTGTAAGGGGAATAACATTCAGTGAAAGAAATGCAAAATGAATTCCAACTGATTGCCCTGAGGCAAATCTCAAGTGGTGGGACTGACCCGAGGCTTGCTACTGTGGCTGCCATAGCCTTGGTTGAATGAGCTTTATTTTGACCCTTAAGTGACAAATCTGCCAATAAGTAACAATGAGAGATGCAAAGGAACTTTTTGACACACTGCTCTTGGACACAGACTTACCTAAGAACTGGGAGAAACAAACAGAAATCCACCACCACTATGCCAGAAAACCCTAAAGCTGAATGGACTTTCTAAAGATCTTGTTCACTGCAAGCTAAAATTAAAAATAAAAAACCAAAAACAATCCCACAAAAACAACCACACAAAAAACCCCCAAAAACAAAACAAAAAAAAAAAAAAAAGGAAAAAATCAATGGCATTTAAAAAATTCACAAAAGACTTCACTTGGATTATAGTGCAGGAGAACAATGCATTAAGATGGAATTGACATTACCTCTAAGAGGTTTCTTTCATTTTCTCCAAAAGCAATTCAATTCAACCTTAACACATGGATGTGGTATTCTGGATACTGAGTTGACTGATGACAAATGATCGTTTGTGAGAATTGAATGAAAAACAACATGGATTTGTCATGAATGCAGCATATACGGTTGATGGGATTTGATCCAATGTTTTGTTTCATGGTCTTTGCTGACACCTGTTGGTTTATTTTTTGTTTTTCTTTCTCTTTTTTTTCCTTTTTCAGAAAAGCTTGTCTAATTTTAGAAAGAACTATTTTATTTCAGAAATGGTTTAATTACATAGACCATCTTAAGCAAATTCCCAATTCTTTTTAACCATGGCTATATATACATACATATGTGTTGGTACTAAGCAGAGGCTTCAAACAAGCACCTTGTGCTGGAAGCAAGAAAGCTTAGCAGAAAGCAAGACCTCTATCCCCAAGCTGAGATAAGAAACAAAAGGATGAAAAGGTTGTAAAAAAAAGAAGAAAACTAAAAAAAAAAAGACCAAAAGAATAACAGAAGAACAAATATAAATGAGGTTTATAAGCACATGTTATAATGTCTCAATTCAAGAACTAAAACTTAGGATTATTACCTCTAAATGTCAAATTAGAGATGAGTGATGAAAAGAGATATAGAAGAAAGAGAAGTAGCAGTTCTGATTATTCCAACTATTAACAAAAAAGGTAGCTGTGGTGGAAAGGTGGTGTTATGCAGTTTTGAAAGGTTAAAAATCCATGCCAAACCCAACTGATATCAGATTAACATAGTTCAAGCATACCATCTTTTGTAGTCACAGACAAAAAAGTCGGTGGTGTGTCAAGCATCTCATTTTGCCACCTTTGATTCCTCAGCAGAAATGACCAGATAAATATTCACAGATGGACTGAAGGCTTAATTTTATGTAAATCCAGAGGAGACCTCAAATTAACATCTTCTTTCCATAGCAAGATGTCTTAACCATTTTGCCATCATGCTCCAAAACAGTAGTGGGTCAACATAAATTGGATTTACATAAATTTAGCTCAAAAGTGCCATGGTGCTGACCATTAGCAGCATTTTTTTTTCTTTTCCTGGAACAAGTAGTAGTTGATACCCTCAGGAACACACATAACAAAAATGTTTATAGTTTCACTACTAAATAATACCTGCACCCCTCTTTATTAGGTCAAGTAAACCAAGCAGACCACACTGGGATCATTAACTCATTGCATGCTGAAGTGCTTTGAAAAAATGACAAAAGCCAGCAGTTAACTTCTAAGAGAAGTGGCTAGCTTTCTTTCTGCTTTTCTAGTCTATGGTTATGATACCTAGTACTCTGAAAGAAACTTCCCCTTAAGGAAAGAAAAATCTGCCCTGAAGGCACTATCTCTTCTGGGGTTATCAAGTTGAAGGTTAAGAAAACACCTTGGACATTGATGACTTTTTTCCTGTTTTTTTCCCCCCCATCACTGTTTCTCAAGGAAAGACTTCTTTTCTATTCCACATGATTGAGTTCATCTAACCTAGCCTTGTGTTCTGCTGGCAGGCAAGCTCAAAGAGGGAGAAAACTATAAAAAACCTCCAGGTACAGCAAATGCCAGGAGAACTTTCAACCAAGAAGTAAGGAAGATTGCTTCATGTATGACAAGTAAAATCATGACACTTCTGCTCTTGCACAAAATACAGGAAACCATTTAACTTAGCAATGAAATAAATTCTTATCTAAAATGTCTTCATTGAATCAAACTTGGAAAGGTTAATTTATGTAATTTTTTTCTACTTTATTTGTAAAACAATCCTTTGGGGAAGAAATATTGTTGGTAACTGAGGTGTATAAACTCAACTTCATAGCTGTACTACACTTAAAATAATAGGATAGTATGTAAGGACACTGAAGCTGCTCACTAATATTTATGTTGATGATCCCCCAAAAGCATAGGAGATTCTTTCTTCCTATGAAATTATAACTGAAAAGCTAAGGTAGCAAACCATATAGCATGCTCAGCTCCAGAGACACCACAGCAGCTTAGTACTTCTCACTAAGCTATGTTGACAAAAATATCATGAGAGAAACAGCTAATGGTGAAGCCTCAGACACTACAATTTATTGTGTTTTAATAAACTTTACCTATATACTTTATTTGGGAAGGAATCACATCTTTATCAATTCAACCATCAAGACATAGTCCAATTCCAAAGAAAATTTCTTAACATGACAGTGACTAAGAACGGTCACAATTCATGAACACAATTCCAATAATAAGTTACATCTTTTGCCTTCAGTTGAATACAAATACAGTGAGAAGAAAAGCCTTTTGTTTGGGTTTGTGCTTTTTTTTCTCAAATGGGACATTTCACAAGCTCTAATAGAAATTTTGAATTAAAACAGTATAATACTTATAATACATGTCCAAATAATTAAGCCACTATTTCTAAAGTCTGTGATGTTATGAAACAGCCTGATTGAGAAGATATTGAGTAAAAGTCCGTTCTGATTTCCATTTATAAGCCATGTGATTGGCTCACATGGTTCCTTTTCATTTTGGTGTTTGTCAATTTCAAAAAAAAATCACAAAACCATTTAGGTTGGAAAAGTCCTTTAAATTCATCAAATCCAGCTGTTACCCCAGCACTGCAACAGCCAACACTAAACCACGTCCCTTTGCAACAGCTCTGGAATCCTTCCAGGGATGGAGACTCTACCATAGCCCTGGGCAGCCTGTGCCAGGGCTTGACAACCTTTTCATTAAAAAAAATCTTAATATCCAATCTAAATCTTCCCTGATGCAACTTAGGGCTGCTTGCACGACAGGATTCTTTGCCCTTCTGCAGGAATAAACAGAAGAATAGTCATGTTTGATTAGACTAGTGGTTCAATACAGTAGTTACCAGTAACAAATATACAAGGTAGGAAATAATGACAACTCCTACTGAACATTGACATAAAAATGTTGTCTGAAAAGGAAACTTTTTCCTAACGTTCACTTTATGTAACTTTTAGAGAATTTCGCTGAAACATTAAGAATGTAATTTCATCACCTAGATACAAAGAAATTGGACATTAACAACAGTGAGCAGCATGCTTGTGTGAAACTTATACCACAGCTGCCAGCCTACAGAGTGCTGTTAGAGAGTCTTGTGTTTGGTGAAAGGGTATTCTAAAATAGAAAGACAAATGAAAGACATTTTAAAGTCATCATATATCACATACAGTGAACACAAAAATCAGTCAGGATAATAAAATAAAAAGGTAAAATTAGGAATCAGATTTTTGCTTAAAAGCAACTTCTTGTATGGCAAGAGAATTTGGTACAGTTATGTCTATATCATGAGAACAGAGCACTGCATCTGCACAGAGGATGACCTGCCCTCCACCAAATACAAACCCATACTTATTGCTCTGTATGAAATGCAGTACTGTGATGGATGAGTTCCTGTGTGACCTACTCTAGGTGGTCCTGCTCTGGCAGGGGGGTTGGACTAGATAATCTTTCAAGGTCCCTTCCAGCCAGAGAGAGAGTGAGAGAGAGAAAGAGTGTGTGTGTGTGTGTGTGTGTTTCTGATCACTAAGTGTCTTCATCGCCACTGCTATTACCAGTCAATAATCTGCGCAATGGGCACACAGTCAAATGGGTGCTCCTCCTTTTTTCCAACGAAGGCCTCATCTACACAGAAGAGGCATATCGTCACAGAGTCTGGCAGCAAGTGGGCTGATAAGTGACAAGTTGTCACATTACCAACTACTGTTTGCCTATAATCTCATTCTCCATGCTTCTCCTTTTCCATTTTTTATCTCCCACAAACCAAGACTAAAGTTGTAAACCTGTGATTACCTTTTGGCCCGTGTTCACAAGGTAGCTCTAATCTGGTTTTGGTCCTGGGCACTTCCTCATACACATCAAGTCCTGCCACATTTGTGCCCCAGGCTTGGGAAGCTGCTGTTACAGAACTGCAGAGGACAAGCAGCTACTGCAGAGGCACTAGAAGCTCCCGCAGCAATTCATGGGAAACAGCAAGGCACAGGCAGACAAAAATCTACAGCTTGTCATGAGAATCCCATTTTTGTTCCCTAATTGATGGCAGAGACCGAGCCTTTTCTTGAGTTAATGAAATAGAAGCTTTTGGTTTTTTAAACAGCAAAATGCTTCCACTGATACTGGAAACAATTACTGCTGCTCCTTTTGATAGTCAGCCAAATAATCTGTTTTTTGCTGGGTTAAGGGGAAATTAATATTGTGGCTTCTCCTGTTATTTTTGCTGCTGGCTAATGTGCCTTATTTTCCCAACATGATATTCCTAAAATTATGAGTTTTAATGAACGATCAACAACATATGCATTTCTGAATATTTGAAGCCAGCCCAAAACTACGTTACTACAATTTAAGCAAGTACCCTTTCTATTACTGAATGCAGCTCGTCCAAAAGAGTCTTTGTGAAACTGTACTAAAAATGTGCACCAACCTTCACTTCCCATTTGATTCACATTAGGATTTACTTAATCTGTGTTCACTTTACCTGTACTGTCTCTAGAGTTACAGGCTATTCTTATGTAAAAAAAAATTATTAGTAGGTCATTTAATGCTGCAGCCAAATGAATTTTGCATTCTAATGTATCTGACAAAATCCTCAACTGGTTTCCTGTGGAGGTGGTAAGATAAGCCCCAGAAACTTACGAACACAAGAATATAGGGAACCAAAGATGCTGTCTAAAAGACAGTGGAAGAAAAGATATTTTTAAATTCTTAGGCGGTCTGTGAATTAAAATCAGATCTGTCTTTCAGAAAGACCAACTAACACCATCTTATGGTTTTACTTTAGAGTTATCCAATCATATTATATCTGTATAAAGAAAAATTTTTTCCAGAAAGAAATATTAATGATAGATGTTATTACTTTGGAGCTCCAACTTACTGATGTAGAAATGATCAAACCTGAAGCCATATACTTGCAACTCAATATGCACCTTGATTGTTTCCACAAGCTGATTTCAATGTATCCACTGTGAAAAATATTTTATCTAACTACAACTATATACATCTGGAAATATTTCTGCATACTAGACATCACTACAACTGAGAGCACAGAATTAAGCTGACGTCTGCAAGAACTGATCAGACAACTCACTTCATGATTAATCCTTATGCAGCAGTCCATAGCAAAGCAGCATCCAACACTTGCTGACATTCTGAAAACATTTAAAAGAGAAGTGACACTATAAACTGAACAGAAGATCAAAACTTTGGACAAATGAGAGCTCTGTTCCTGGCTAACTGCTATGAGTACAAGCTCACATTATCAAGCTGTTTCCGTTTCTATTATAAATACATCTCAAGGCACATTGTCTCTTACAGTGAACTTTTGCAAAGTACAATGCAGTTGACTATTACCTGATATATGCTATCCAGTGCATCATGACTTGTGTCTTTAGAAACCAGTTGGTGGAAAACAATATGCACTCTGATACTGAAACCTCACATAACAGAGGTATATGGGAGCATGTGGCAGGATCCAGACTAACAACAGCACTTGACAGAACCACAGCTCTGATACAGTAAGCAACTGTTCTTCTCTGAGTCCATCTCATGCTCTGACTGCAACAGTCTGACATTCAGTACCCTTCCAGAACACCTGGTTAACAGTTGCGTAAGATGGTCTCCTTTGGATGTTTTCATGCTGTAACTCGAGGAATTTCACTGAACCATTACATATCACTACCTTACTAAACCTGTAAACCAGCTCATTTTCTCCCTTAGAAGTAATCTTCATAGCTATATCTACCATGGTAATTTTTCTCACACCTTACAGGAACAAGATTCATCTAGAGTCTTGTCTACTGGGATGCTCTATCAGCAGAGTATGCAGGCAAATCTGTAGCAACCATTCATAGTTAGGGTGTTCCTACTTGAACTGTTAAAAGGCTATTTGCAATTTTTTTAATTGATCAGCCTTTGAAGTTGCCCATGCTTTGAGCTGAGAAGTTGATTGCAGAATCTCCAGAGGTGCATTCAAACTTATTCTGTGATTCTAAGATAATAACCAGTACCACCAGTAAACATATCCAAGATATCAACATCACCTTGTGCTAGTTTTGTCTGAGATAAAGTTACTTTTCTTTACAGCAGCTTGTATGTGCTATGTGTTGGATTTGTGAAGAAAACAGTGTTGATAATTCAGGGACGTTTTGGTTCTTGTCAAGCATTGCTTGCACAGCATCAAGGCCTTTTCTCCTTCTCACTTCACTCCACCAGCAAGGGGGCTAGTGAGTGTCATGGTTTTGCCCAGACAGCAACAAAGCACCACGACAGTCTCTTCCTCACTGCCACCCATTCACATCCACACTCCTTAGGATGGTGGAGGTCCCAGTAAGATGGGAGGAAAAAAAAACCTCAAAAAGGTAACCACGTATGTTGTGGATTCAGACAAGGGCAAGGAGGACTCGCTGCCAATTACGGTTCCAGGCAAAACAGACTCCAGTCCTTGACTGATAGAGGAAAATGAGAGAACTTTATTCTACTACCTACAACAAACATAACAAAACAAAAAGCAAAACCAGAGCAGGATGATGCAAAAAATACAACCAGCACTTTAAGATTTCCCTCCCCTGTGCCTCTTTTTTTCCCAGGCCTAGCTCCTGATGTATCTACCTCCTTCCACATCAACGTCTCGGGGGCAGGGAATGGGGGATGTCATCAGTCTCTCACAGATGGGCTCTGCTGCTTCTCTCTTCTCAGAGGACAACTCGCATTCTTCCTCTGCTCCAATTTGGGGTCCCTCCCATGGGACACAGTCCTTAATGAACACATTAAGGTGAACCAGATGAACCCACACACATCTGGTGTGTGTTCTTCCCAACAGTTACAGTTTCTATATATATAGGATCCCTCACACAGGACACAGCCTTCTCTGGGCATAGTCACTGCCCCTGGCACAGAGTCTTTTACAAAGTGCAAACAAATCTCTACTTCATCAGTCTTCTCCACAGGATGCAGGGGAGCCTCTTCTCCAGCATACCTCCTCTTCTCTTCCTTCACTGACCTTGGGGTCCACATAGCTGCTTCTCTCTCCCAACTCCTTGCTCCACCAGCAGCCAGAAAAGCAGGAAAGACAGAACAAGGAGAACCAGGAAGAATCTTCCTGGCTTGTTCCTCTTAAAAAGTGGTCCTAATTGGCTCAGCCCCAGAAGTGGGTCTGACTCAGAGCTGGGGAGAGTTTTGAGCAACTTCTTACAGAAGCCATCTTTACAGCCCCTTTCCCCTTAACAGAAACAGCTCCATGTCAATGCACGACAGTAGGGCAGAAGAAATTAAGAGGGGACATAGCTGGGACAGCTGTCTCCTACTGACCTAGGGATATTCTGTAATATGGTGTCATGCTCAGCAATAAACATCGGGGGAAGAAGAAAGTGGGGACATTCAGAGCTATGGTGTTTGTCTTCCCAAGTCACTGTCAAGTGTGATGGGGCCTTCCTGGACACAACTACACACCTGCCTGCATGTGTAAGGGCATAAAAGACTTCAGTCTAATTGTTCCAAACTCCAGAATGCATAATTTTTGACTGCTTGGGGAGAGTGTACTTCCCCTCTAAAGATGAACTAAGTAGGTTACTTCACCTCTCACAAAGATCTCTCTCATACGACATATCAAGATGTAACTGGAAAAAAAAAGGCATCACTCCTTTTGATGTTAATGGCTTTAGCCCCAAGATGAATCCTTGTAGTCCTTTGCTAGGACAGTGTTATGCCCACATGGATATCTAGAACAGAAAAATATGGTCCTCAGCCATTACTATAATAGTGGATGCCAGGAGGAGCTTCAGAAGTACATGCCTGCAGAGGCCACAATGGTCAGCCTTGTTGTATATTTTATATACTTGAGAGACTCACCTCTTTCTTTCTGCATTTAATCCAGGTAGACAGCACATACGATGTTTACTCTATTTGTATTTTATCAATGCATGTAATAGTTATCAGTCATTGGTCTGGCAGAAACTCTCCAAAGGTACACTCTGGATGCCATAATCCTCAGCTTGCTATTAAACATAATGACAAACCACTGTAATACTGAAAAAAGAAGTAATGAGTTCTGTTACATCTTGGCTCTCTACTTCAGTGATATTCTGGCTATTCCTATCTTTTACATCTATTGATTTTGAGGGTAGCTGCTTTCACAGACATATAAACATTTGTACATGTACATATACTGTTATACACACGTTGAAGGATCCTAGATTGCATTTCTTGACTGCTGGGTTTGCTGGGTACACTATTTTCCAGTGAAGTTTGACTCTTGTGAAACGCATACCCTTTCTGAAAAGACAAACCCCAAATCCCTCAATGAAAGATCTATGAGATTTTAAGCTGATGGAAAACTACACAGAACTTGTGCAGCTCTGACACTTCATTCTGCTTCAACAAAAGCAATTCCTACCCTAGAGTTTCATCATTTCTAGTTTGCTGGCAGTTATTTTAGCATTATTCTCCATCTCAATTGCTACCTCTAGTTTCATATGGGTTTTTAACTATTATACAGGACAATATTTATTTTAAAACTTCTAAGTGAAAGAATCTGTAAGTCACCAGTAACAAAAATTTTCACTTCAGAAATTCCATGTGCTTTTCTGTAGTATCCAGTAAAGCAGGATTAAAAAGTTGTTTCAACAAAATTTTAAAACCCCTAACAAATATATAATAAAATATTAAATATTGGTATCAACTGTAACAATCAATCTTCATACATTTAATGGCATAGAGAAAACTTGTCATGGTTTCACATGACAGCCTTTTCTGTTAAGAGGAAGGGGCTGTAAAGATGGCTCCTGTAAGAAGTTGTTTGCAACTCTCCCCAGCTCTGAGCCAGACCCACTTCTGGGGCTGAGCCAATTAGACGCCTCCATGATCACTTTTTAAGAAGAAGTCGGAAGAGATTTCTTCCCCCATCTTCTTCCTGCTTCTTCCTTCTTCTGTCC